>CM053580.1:124688918-124704741 GCA_028627135.1 Pseudochirops cupreus
TGTGTGTGTGTGTGTGTGTGTGTGTGTGTGTGTGTGTGTGTGTGTGTGTGTGTACTGTATGTATCCTAAACTTGAGCACCTTTTCTGATCACTGTTTCAGCAACAAAGTGTTCTGGTAGCCAATTCCTTAGAATCATCATGAGAACCGTCATTAGGTAAAGATGTCCAATGAGTAACAATTCTTCTGTGCTAAATGCCATTGTTGTAATTTATCATAGTTTCTTTCATATTCAGAAAAAAAGTTGTTGGATTTTTACGCATTTAAATTGATTTATAAATGAAATTTAATATTTAGCATTGAATAAAATGATAAAGAATAGATTGTAGCTCTATATAAAGTCTCTTGATTTGCAAAAGACTAACTTTAAGGGTAATTTTGGCAAATGATTCTTGCTGTTGCATTAACCAATATCAGTTTTCAATTGTGTACTTCCTTCAAATATATTTTTTATCTACTTTGAGTAATGATTATTCAGCTTAAAAAGAGAAGTACAACGCTTTCACACATGTAGGTGAAGGCACACAGTTTTAACTTTCTATATTTAACTTTATAATCCATTTGGTAGATTAGAAATAAGTAATGCAGCTTTGAACAATTTGTGCCTGTTTAGATTGAGTGTTTCTCATAGTATGGGTCAGGAACCTTGACCATGAGGTTGCTGAAGAGTTTCAAGTGGGTCAAAGAGACTGTTGATGAAAAGCCAGGCATAGCTAATTAGCACAGCCACTTCCTTGCAAGAAACCAGATGTCAACACTCTGCACTGCCCACTTCCACCTCCTTCTCTATTGTCACCATTACCTGACCTTTATGCCCTTCTAGCCCCTCATCTTCCACCAAACTTTCTGACTCCCAACACTAATAAAAACAGGTCACAGCTCTTGTTAAAAATTGATTATTTTGAATGGCATAGCAAAGAAAAGTGATATTTTCTCTTTATCCTTATGGCTTATGTATGAATATTTCAATTTATCTCTATATTTTCCTCTAACATTTTAACACGGCTTTTAATTGTAGTGGGTGGACAATGAATTAAAAATAATTCTGTTCGAGCCTGATAGCTTCTGTTTCTTCAATTTTGTGCTTTGCATCATCTTTATTTTGGATTTCAAGGTGACAGTGTATCTACTTACCAATTTTCTTCCCTCATTTTATTTCTCTGAATACACAGAGCAACCTTGTTAAGATAAAATTTTGATATTAAATGACATAATTGGTTTTGGTGTTCAGTGCTTTTTCTTTGCTTTTCAGCAATACCTCGCAAAATTATTTGACTAAATTAACACTTCTACTAACTAAAACAGATTTATTTCCATTAGAATTACAAAAGAAGGTGACAAGAATACATTTCAAAGGTATTTAAAAATCCAATATTAGTAAAGATATAAAAGGGAAAAATACAAGTATTGATATAATCAACAGATTAGTGAATTCCTTTTCAACAGTTACACCTCAGAATAAGTAATCTCTATGGCTGAATGTATCCAAAAAAATAAACAGATGAGACCATGTATCTCTAAATAAACCAGATGCATTGTTGGAAGTTATCCAAGACAGTAAAGTGAACAGGATGATGGAATGAAATTTGTGACATTTAAAATACCATTTGCTTTACTTAACTTTTTTTTTTCCTGGTGACAGAAATGTAATATGGACAGATTCATTGAAAACTCTTATTAGTCCTCTGAAGAAGAGCCATATGAGTGCAACTTGGCTAAGAGATACAGAAATGATCATATAGAGACTTGATATGACCAATTGGAAAGTATGATATTTTGAATGTTTTTCAAGGATATAATTCAGAGCTGACTGTTGCTTAGAAGAGAGGTACAGTTGTCCAGTAAAAGAGAGAGAGACAGAGACAGAGACAAAGAAGAAACAAAATTGAAAAGATCTGCATTCAACTACTATGACAACCTGAAAAGAACTTAGTTTAAAAGAGCCAAGATCTATCCTTCCTTTGGTTCCCCTCTGCTACCCTCCCTTCCTTTGCCCTTTCTTTCCCTTCCCTTTCATTCTCCTCCCCTCCCATTCTCCTTTCCTCCTCTCTCCTCTTCTTCTCTCCTCTGTTTCTTTTACATAAGGGTGTTCTGTTCAAAGGAAGGTAAATTTTTATGGCCAAAAACTACCTAGTCAATTTGGGGTTGCTGGCTAGATTTCTTTCTCAAAGACCAAACCTTAAACCCAATTCACTCTGGATCTCATGGATTAGACAACAATAGATACCTGCCCAAGAGCCAGTTAATGGTTATTTTTTGGGGGCCCTCTTGGCTCAGAGTGAATGTAAATAGTAACTATGTCTCTTTTGGGATTTTATTATTATTATTATTAAAGGAGCCATCCCTTGACTGATTTCTTAAAGAGGCCTTTTCACTGAAGGGGTGTTGCCTCACTTAAAGTGAGAATCTGAAAAGACCATAGTTTAAAAGGACCAGGGTCTCCCATTGCATCCTGGGCTATCTTTAATCATTCTGATGAATATCCGGTCACTGGACCCAGATGGCTCTGGAGGACAAAGTGAGTCAGTCTGGTGACTTTGCACAGCCCTCTGTCACTCAAATTACAGTCAGTTGCATATCATGTCATCATCTCCCTGATACTATAGTCCTTTTTGAGAATGAAGGACAAAGCACACAGAACATATTATAGACAAACCCCTTAATAATTCTTAACTTTAAATTCCTTAGGCAACCTGATTTTTTACTTGATTTTAAAAATCCTTATTGCACTCTTCCAAGAGGATTTTTGGGCTGGAGATCAATTCATATCCCCCTTTTAGCTTCACATGTAGTCATTTTGACATTTCTGTCCTCTTCTGAGTTTGTGTTTTGATATTCCCTGTCACCATAACAGCTTTCTATGGTCAGGGCTCTTTTTAAAATTTTCTTTTGTTCATTTTATAAATTGATCTCTGCTCGTGGGACACAGGGGGCACTGTTCCACACTTCTTGTACTGGGGTCCAGAAAAGTGATCCTGGCTTTATATGCTGGTGTCTCAGGTGCTAGTGGCTTGCCCACTGCGCTGGGGTGGCCCAGTCTAGTCATGTCTCTTCTTGCCTGGGTTCTGAGGCTGACAATTTGTCTTCTGTGCTGGAGATCAAGAAAAATCTGATAGTGGGCCTGCTGTGCCACTGACTGGTTGAGCCAGGATCAAGGGGCCTCATTTGCCGATCTATGCCGTGGCTAAGAGTTTCCCTCTGTCTTGTCACTTGAACTGGGCTGCATTCCTCTTTCACCTAAGTGAGACACACTTTTCCTAAAGTCCTTCCAGGTTATTTTAAGCTGGAAAATTGTTTCATTCCATCTTTTTGTAAATCATGTCATTCCAGAATCTTTATAGGTTCTTGATTTAATGTTGTTTCTGAAGGAAACTAGGAAGAGCTCAGGCAACTTCCGGGCTTCTCTCCACCACCTTGACTCTGGATACTAATGCATTATTGGTGAAGTTGTGAACTCATCCAACCATTCTGGAGAGCAATTTGGAACTATGACAAAAGGGCTATAAAATTATACATACCCTTTGATCAAGCAATAACATTACTAGGTCTATATCCCAAAGACATCATAAAAAAGGGAAAAGGACTCTCAAGTACAAAAATATTTATAGCAACTCTTTTTGTGGTAGCCAAGAATTGGAAATTAAGGGGATGCCCATCAATTGGGGAATAGCTGAACAAGTTGTGATATATGAATGTAATCAAATGCTATTGTGCTATAAGAAATGATGAACAGGTAGATTTCAGGAAAAAGTCTGGAAAGACTTTATGAAATGATGCTGAATGAAGTGAGCAGAACAAGGAGAACATTGTACACAGTAACAGCAAAATTGTGCAGTGATCAGTTATGATGGATTTAACTCTTCTCAGCAATACAATGATCCAAGATAATACCAAAAAATTCATGACAGAAAATGCTGTCCATATCCAGAGGAAGAACTGTACAGTCTGAATGCAGATGTAAGCATACTATTTTTACTTTGTTTTCTTTTTCATTATTTTCCCCTTTTGTTTTGATTCATCTTTCACAAAATGACTAATATTAAAATATATTTAACATGATTGTACATGTATAATATATATCAGATTGCTTGCAGTCTTTGGACAGGGAAGGGAGTTAGGGAGGGAGGGAGAAAAATTTGGAATTAAAAATCTTACCAGAATGAATCTTTACATGTAATTGGGGGAGGGGGAGATATTATTAGGTGCCAAAAAAAAAAAACAGTTACAAAAAGAGAGGAAAAAATATCCTCTAGAGTCTAGACCAATTTTAAAATAATTGGAAATATAGAGATCAATAACTTTTTCCTCATTCACTTTTGGGGATTTCTATTTGTATATTTCAAGACATTTTTACACCTCAATTGTATGTTGATATTTATTTCAATTCAATTAAATATACACCAGTTATTTCCAGAAGTTTCAAATTTCCTTTTCACAGGCCAAAAGCAACTTGCAAAAATACTGAGACAGAATCAGATAAAAATATAATTGGGAAATGTTTAACAAATAAAAATATAATTTTAACATTGTTAATATTAGCTATTATTCAAGTCAGTATATGGTCAGCAATGTTCCATTTCTATTTTAATTTCATACCATTTCACTGAATGATTTGAGAATTATTGTGAGTTATTTCTTATGTCACATATGCTAATCTCCCACGAAGCTACAAGCTTGACCAGTTGTTGCTATAATATTTACAAGTTTTCTTTTCAAGTCAACATTACTACTACTACTACTACTACTACTACTACTACTACTACTACTGCTGCTATTGTTCATCCTTTATTTTCAAAGAGGAGCCGCGACATCACAAAGGAACATCTTGACTTGCTGTCTGAATTGGATTTAAGTGAGACAGAGTTTTGCAAAACTGTCAGCCTCATCCTCTCTTCCAAAGTCATAGAAGTCCAGTGACAGGACAAAAGTCAGTGGCCCATGATGCAGTGGATCACCTGGGCATCTTTCATGACTGACTAAGCTCTAAGTGTTCCACAGAGCCTGTTTTATCGACCTTTGGAACAAATTGTTTTCATTCATTTATTCCAGTGGGGGATATCTTCACATGCTTGGGACAGACATCCCTCTAACTCACTAACATGTTTGAGGCCCATCTGTTACCATCAATATGGTTTAGTCTGTCAGCCTTGATTGTTTGTCTGAGGTGTGCACATGCTACAGTTTCTTGGAGTCACAGGTGAAAGTTGAGTGACAAGTAGATACAAAGATGGTGGAGCAGCTGTGAAGAAGGTTTGGCAAACCTCACACTAGAGATTCACTGATTTTTAATACATGTTTATCCTGACTGACTGGTGTTTTTTGGAGGGTACTCTTTTCCTACATGTAGAGACAGAAATGCATCTTAAAAGTAGACTAGCCTAACCTTCTCATTTTATAGGTAAGGGAATTGAGTCCCAGTAAGGCTGCATTTTACTCAAGGTTAAAAAGGTATTAAATAGTGCAAGGATTTGAAAACATGATCCTCTGACTCCAAATCCTGCTCTCATTTCACTTAACTAATCCACCCTGCTTCTTTCTTCAGGGTAGGTTTTGTTTTTGGCAGCCAAAACCTCTTAAACAATATCTTAGATGGATTTAAAAATTTTAAAAATGAACAATTAGGAGAAAAACAACAAGTAACTGTAAATGCAGCTATCAAAACTTTTTTTCCTCCTCTACCTAAGAAATCCATAAAATGCAAATAAGTTATTCTATTCATGCATCTGTGGAAAATGTTACTCTTTCCTTATACTGAAATGATCTTAGTAATTCTCAACTTCCACCACTAGAAAGGTTATGTAACATACAATTTAATTAGCACCAAGTCAGTAATATTGAAAAAAAAAACTATTGAAAGTTTATGATGTAAAAAGTGAAATGAAGAGCAATCTAGTTGTAGTGTATGAATGGAAGGGGAAGGGGAAGAGATTGGAGATAGGATGCAATATAATGTGGATGTAAATTTATGACAATGGGATAATCTTCAATTATACATCTGAAAGCAGCAGGTATTAAATCCGTAGCTGAACAAGTTGTGATAGCACCATTATCAATTGTGTTATTCAAAATAATAAACATTTTTGATTAGGATAATTATTTTTAAGGCTTTCAAGATGAAAATTTTAGCATTTCTTTAAATAAATCATTTCAATTTTAACTAACCTACTCATCAGGAATGATTTCTTCAAGTGCTAAAATCTCAGAATTGGAGCAGAATTTAAAGATTATTTTGTCTAACTGGTACCTTTAACCTATAAATCTACTCTATAACATGATAATAACTGGTGATCTAGACCCTATTTGAACACTTGCAATTATAAGACTCACTATATAACAATTCAGGCTATTTTATGCTTTCAAGCTCAAAATGTACATTGCTGCAATAATTGTTTTCCTGAAACTTCTGCCAACTGTGTCTAGTTTTGCCCCTATGGAGCAAGCAAAGCAAGTCTAATTCATCTTTAATATGCCAGTGTTTCAAATGCTTAAGCAAAATGAGCATAGTATGTGAATATGCACATACATATATGTGTAAACATACATATGCACACATATATACATAAGCTAATGTAACTACATATTTTAAAAATATTTCCTCAATTTTTTCTACTTTGATTGAAATAATTTCAGTTCAACTAGCTTGGGTGTGTAGTCATGTTTTTGTTGTTGTTCAGTCATTTTTCAGTTGTGTTTGACTCTTTGTGACCCCATCTGGGGTTTTCTTGGCAAAGATATTAGAGTGGTTTGCCATTTCCTTCTCCAGTTCATTTTACAGATGAGGAACTGAGGAAAATTTCTTTTTTTAGTCATGTTTACTCATCTTTGTAACAATCCCACCTGCCACACTTGCTGTACTTGTGACATTGCATGAGGAATGTTTCCTCTTTTGTAAATAGAGGGGGAAAGTAATATGTAGGCTCTCAGGTCCCTCCCAGTATTACATCTGAGATGTAGGATTTCTGATCATGTATGCTTCCTTAATGCATAAATTAAAAAGGGTAATTATCTAGATATGTATTTATATTCATGTTTCTCTATTATATAGAGGCAGCTTGGCTATCAGATTTTTGGCTCAACTTCGGTTCCTGACTGACTGTATAGGCCTGAGTGTATTACTTAATTTCTCTTATTCAGAGAAGATTGCCACCTGCATGGGTTGAGGGAATTTTCTGACCAGGGGCACCTATATACCAATGAAATAACAGGTCCTGTTCTTATCCTTATCTGAGGTTTTTGTTTTATTTTTGTTTTGTTTTTTCCCACAATTTAAATAGCATGCATTCAGTGAACTAGGAATGACATTGAGTAAGTCTCTGAAAGTGATAGTAGCTTATCTAGTTGTTGTTGAAGCATTTTGTAATAGATATATTATTTTCATTTAAAGATTATTAAACTTAGAACTGAATTATTTACCCTATTTTTTCTTTATTCAAATATCAACTTTTATAATTACTATCTCTTAGAGAAATAGCAATCTATCAGATAATCAGCTTTATTAGTGATAGTAATTATAAAAATTGATGTTTGAATAAAGACCTTTTGATATAAATTCTAATACCTTTAGTAAGGATTACACATCATTATGAATGTACAATCCATGACTTTACAAGGTAGGATAATCCTTCCTCATACTACTAATACATAATGTAATCTCTCCATAACCTTTCCTTGAGTTCCTTTGGCCTATACACATACATACACACATATGTACATACGTACATGAATACATATATAAATATGCACATACACAAAGAAGGAGAGAAGCAGTGATATAGCTATGTAATTATGGATAAAGGTATAGATATGAATACATAAAAAGATATTGATGATATAGTGACAGATATAGATGGGCATAGATTTATATATAGATACAGAGTAGAAATATATAGTGACAAACTTTCTGGTAATTAATTTCTCTATGGTTGGCTAGGTTATTCCTTAAATATCAGATTCATAAACTGTCACATGCTCATACTCGAGTTTTCCACGTTGTTTTGCTCACAATATATTGCCAATGTACGTTTTGACATAGCCTTCTAGAGATAACCGTAAAACAGTAGACACAAGCATTTGAATTGTAATCAGGAAAGCCTCATCTCAAATTCACGCACCAATATGAACTAGGTATGTGACCCTAATCAAGTGGTTTAACCACTTTGACTCTCAGTTTTGTCATCTATAAAAGGAATATACAAGATCCTATCGCATAGTCTATCTGTAAGTATTAAATGAGATAATATATGTCCAATTATTTACTCCCTTTAAAGCACTGTGAGAAAGTAAACCATTATTATTGTTAAGATATTATGATTATTATGGATATCATTTTCTTTAATGATTTTTCAGTCATGTCCAACACTTCATGATCCAAAGATACTGGCATGGTTTGCTATTTCCTTCTTCAACACATTTTTCAGATGAGGAACTGAGGCAAACAGGGTCCAGAGTCTGAAGTCCGATTGGAACTCGGGAAGAAGAATTTTCCTAACATCAGATGCAGCACTCTAACCACTGTGCAAACTAGCTATTGTTTAACTTCTACTGTGAAAAGCCATGTTCACTTCTATAGCATGATGAAATTTAGTGGAAGAATTTAAGACAATTTGCCATTCAAAATTACAAATTTCCCTTTGTTTTTAGATATTTCAAGAATACAATTGAAATCCTGGACTTGTTTCTATAATTATTTTGATTTCCTCCAGCATCTCAATACTATAGAAGTAATCTATTTTTACATATTTATATTTTAAGGATGCTTTAGAATTCTCTGATATCAGGGTTTCTTGAGGTGAGGTAGAGTTCATGGATTTATTTCAACAAGTCTGTGAATTTGTATGAGAGAGGGAGAAAAAGGACATCTTTTTTGTTCTTTCATTTGATATTTTAAAAATTTGTTTTAATTTATTTTATACATTTAACAACATCATTCTCAGAAGACTCATAGACTTTATCAGTGTACAGTACTGGTCTATAAGATAGCTAAGTGGTGTGCTGGTCTATAGTCACAAAGACCTGAGTTTAAACTTGACCTTGGTCAAGTCACTTAATATCTGTCTGTCTTACATTTTTTTAAACCATAAAATAGGGAATATAATGGCACCTATATCATGGAGTTACAGTGAGGATCAAAGGAGATAATATAAAGCACTTAGCAAAGGGATTAGAACATAGTAGGAATTTAATAAATGCTTGTTTCCTTCCCTTTGCTCCCACCTCTCTTATGGCATAGAACACGACTCAAAGCATGATTTTTTTTCCTCTTACAAAATACATTTATGTTGTTGTTTTTTGGCAGAAGGGCTGACTTAAAAAAACAAACATCTTACAATTTGTTTCATATATCATTTTTGAACTTCAATAGTAATAGCGAATGAAAGGCTAAAGGTGGAATTAAAGAACAGCGGCTAGAAACAGCTTCTGAATTTACCCTACTGAAATACTAGGAACATCAAGATCATTTGTTTTTCTTTTTCCACATGTCACAGGAAGTTCATTAGTCAAAAGGGGATGAAAATACCTACCCTTCTTCACTCAGAAGGCTTTTGCAAGGATCCAGAGACGTGAGCGGTAGAGAAAATGAGCCAAAACCAGTGGGAACATATTGAAAAAGGCAAAGGCTCTATGAATGTGCAATTTATTATCACCATCATCATATCATGTCCTTATCCTCTCTCTCCAAAGCCCCTTTACTGTACAAAGGACAACGAGTAGAAATTCTTACTCTCAGGGTACAGCAGTTCCTAAGTAATGAGAATGGGGAAATTTTTATTCATAAACTTCTAATTTTTTTAGAATCATTTTTTAAAATTCAGATTCATAGATGAAGGCTTGAAATCCAAAACCTGTTAGATTGTGCCAAAATCAATCTTGGCTGCTAAAATTTTTTTCTTATTGATGTTTTATTTCTCTAGATATAGGTAGGAACAACAAGTAAACAAACCTCTGTTTTCTCTGATCTCAGGTTTTCAATTAAAAAAAGATTTGGTTTCAATAACTTTTTTTTTTAATTCTTTAACATAGTTTAAATTATTCTGTGAAATTCAAACTATTGCAAATTTCCATACTCTGCAAAAAGTCACAGCTTTGTTCAAACAAAAAATACAGGTAGTGTCTTTTCTCTGCTTCCTCACTTGAATTCTCTTCCGGAAGAAGTTAATTCTCATTAGGCTAGGAGAAAAAGGGGTGTTTGAAGGTCAAATTATGTCATCTGTTTCTTATTTGTTAGTAATTAATCCATTGCACATCTAATTTTTCTTGGTATAAGCAGCTGAACCC
This sequence comes from Pseudochirops cupreus, assembly GCA_028627135.1. Classification (NCBI taxonomy): domain Eukaryota; kingdom Metazoa; phylum Chordata; class Mammalia; order Diprotodontia; family Pseudocheiridae; genus Pseudochirops; species Pseudochirops cupreus. Next base: position 124,699,192 of record CM053580.1, read on the forward strand.
AAACATTACTATCAAATTTCTGAACACTGGCCTATCTACCTTCATGTGTATGTACAAAAGTCTCCCACATTGCTTTTTTTCCCACATAACATAATGTATTGACCACACGTACCCCTTTACTTGTTTCTTCTCTTGTATATAGCTGAGATTTTGTATCCATATTTTCATCACTTTTTCTGGTTCATTCCCTTTTAATACCATTACTTAGTGGGTAATACCAAAGGGATCCTTTGGTGAGAATTAATGATTGATCAACAATATTTATTTCAAATTCACTAGGTGGAAAACATTGCAGGAAAAAGAATGAAGATTAAATAGTAATAACTCAGTGATATAGAGCTTTTACAAATCAGTATGCTGTTAAGTGTTTAACAGCCAGTGCCTATGATAGGGGTGGGGGCATGATTCCCTTTTGAGTTTAATCTGAATTATTTACATTTTCTTCATCATTTTCTTAAATTCAGACAAATGCCAAAACAATAACTCAATTTGTAGTGTTTCCCAATTCTGAGGTGTAAATGCTCACACAGAAAATTTAAGAACTGGCTTTGATAGTCAGTGTCAGTTATGTGTGCCAGTACATAGCACTTTTCTCATCAAGATCTTGTGAGGCAGCGTAAAAAGAAATCCCTCCCATTTTACAGATGAGCAAACTGATGAACTCTCATTTTACAAATTTTCCAGTGGTACTAGCTAGTAAGGACTCAGTCTAGAACACAAACCCACTTCTTTTGTCTCAATGGGACTGGCATTCCTTCTTCAGCACAAATTTGCTGCAGAAAACTCCTCTGACATTTGAGTTTACAGCTCAACACCTCTGACATTTGAGTTTACAGCTCATAGTGGGGTATATAAATTTATCACAGGTGACCCTTAGTTAAACTAGCTTGAAGACTTCAATGAATTTATCCTGGCTACCTAAAGTGAACATAGAACACATGTGTTTGCAAAATAGATACAATATAACAAGAATGAATTATCCTTGAAGTCCATATCAAAGATACAGAATCCTAAATTTATAATTCCAAGAAAACATAGAGACAAATTAATTCAATGCCCTCATTTTTTTTTTGGTCTTTTAGAAGGAGGCAGAACAATTGGGGTTAAGTGACTTGCCCAAGGTCACACAGCTAGTAAGTGTTTAGTGTCTGTTTGAACTCAGGTCCTCCTCACTCCAGGGCCAGTGCTCTCCTCATTGCACTACCTAGCTGCCCCAATGCCCTCGTGTTTTACATGAAGAAACTGAGGCAATGAGGTTTGATGTTGGTTCCCCAAAGTCTGAGTGGCAAAACAGGGATTTGAACTCAGGTTTTGTGGTTTTTAAGTTCAGCATGGTTTTGCTTATATCACACTGTGTCTATGCTAAGTAGAGCATTGTCTTCAAAGATTAGAAAAAAAAAAATCTACCTTATTCACTGAAGGAACTCTCCAAGGGATGCTAACCATTGTTTGAGATACAGAAAACCATGTATGTGTTTTGAGAGGCTTATTCCAGTCAACACTATGTGTTTACTAATTATTTGTAGTTGTAATAATCACAAGTAGCCAAGGCTTACCTGATCTTATTTTTTGTTCTTTTGAACTAAACATAATGATCCAGATACAGAGTGGCTTTGGAAGTTCATTAGAATTTATTTTGCTTTGGAAAGATTCACTGGAGATGTTTCAGTTGCTCTTTAGGGGCCCAGAAGAATTTTATATGGAATTCCAATGATTAATCCCGAGTAAACAGAAATCTAGAGAGATTTCTTTAGATCTATAGTTGTATTGCCTTTGGCTAATGGGAATTATGCAAGGATTTTCACCCAGAACAATTTGGCTTTTGATATGAAGGTATAAAAGGGTGATTTCCTTTTGAACCCGGATGATTTATCAATGTAAAGAGGGGTCTAAATGTTTTGGGAGCTCCCTGGTTTGAAATTAGAGTTTAAGTGAACTTCGGATTTTGGATTTTCTATTTTTCCCTTTTCTGATGGTTATTTGTTTTTATTCAATTTTTATTTCCCCCTCCCCACCTCTTTTTTCACTATGTTTGGGACAGGTCTTTCTTAAGTACCACATATCTCTGATAAACTGCATGAAATGTTATTTCTTGAATTCATATCATTTTGTATTCAGTAGATAATTTTTAATCTCTGCCAGTAAATTTAAGGATGTAGTCTCTGTAACTTGACTGTTTTGAGACTTTTGTTTGACAATAGGGAAACAAATGAAAGGAAGGATCTTAAGCCGTTCTGGGACACCAGGTGAAATTTCTGAAGAATGGCAGATATGAAAGGAAACAGTAAAAATATGCATCCCATCCAATTTGCTGAGGTCTGCAGATTTTTAACAGAGGAAGAGTGTAATAAGAGAGTTAGTCCAGTCCCCAGTATGTATAGATATTATCTGTCTGCTGCCAATCCAACACCTGAAACTTCAGAAGCTGTATTCAGACATAATGAATCAGGATCAGTATTATGTGATGATGAAAAGCCTTCTAATTAGATTCAGAGACTGGGCTGATGATGCAGGAAAGGAAGAGACAAAATTATGTTTACAAAATGTTCAAATGACTAACCTCTCACTCCCTTCCCTGGTGACTTTCAATTGAGTAGGAATGCCCTGAGTTTCCTGGTGGTGGGGGAGGGAAGGGCAGCTGCTCTACCTTCCACCTGGTCACCATGTGTCTACAAATATATAATGCCTTTGTTTCTTTTCTATTTATTCTTTGGTTGATTTTAGATAAATTGCTGTCTGGAGGTATAATTGACTACAACCTAGTGGACTTCAAAAGGTCTGGAGTCAACAAAGGTTCCCCCCAATATTCACAGTCAGTCTAATAGTCCATTCAAAGCAGTGGTGATGGCCAAACTCAGAGGAAGCACCTGCAAGTGAGTGTACAAAGCCATTCACCAAATCACAATGGCAGCTTTGGGGATTGAGACCTCTCTCAATGGAGAGAAATGATAGCTGTGGTCTCAACAAAATTGATAGTCCTTGATACTGAATAGATAGCTATACCTAAGGGAAATTTCAAGAGGACTTTACAGAGTAGAAAGAGCTCTCAAGGTAAGGCATTTAGAGGTACCCCTTAGCTTCACTTTTTCTCTACATGTTTGCCTAAATGCTTCTGCCCAGTCTTCCCAGAGGTCATTCTACCTACCCCTTGCACTGTTCTTTTTGAAATACCTGCTCCATAGGTACGAAACTTGCTTTCATTTTAACTCTTTTTCCTTTCTGACTTCTTCTATATTCTTAAACTCACTTAGACTTGACTATATCAATATAATCCATTTTCCCTTGCTACCTCTCCCTTTCAATATTTTCACTTCTAACTCTAAACTCACTGGTTTAGTTGGGCTAGTTGTATTCTCCTTGTTCTATATTACCACTTCCAGACTTTCCCTCTTTCTACCTGCACCACTTAGGCATCTTCCTTTAAGGTTCATATAGACCATATTTACCACCCTATCAAAGTTCTGGAAACTATTATCTACTGACCTCAAAGACACTCTCTTTCCTCAGTGAGTGCAGTACATGCCTCACAGCCTTTCTGTCCTCCTCAAATCCAGCTCTGAGAGGACTTCAAAATACATTCTGATACTGAAAAACCTTAACCGTTCCATTCCTCATTGACTGACTTCTCATGACCTAGTCTTGTAACCCACCTCAGGTATGCACAGATACAATATCCATGTTTTTTTCATTACTCTAACTGTTCCTGGTAACAAATTCATGAACTCAGAAATTTCCTCTTATCTGTTCAGAATCTGTTTTCATTCCACCCTCCCTCTGCCTTGTAACCCTTAATCCTGTTCTTTTCCCTTGATCTGGTGTCCAGTTGCTCCACCCTCAGTACATTCCAAAGACATCATCCTCACAATAGCTATAATATCCTGCCATGCCCACCTTGACCCCTGGGGAACCAATAGAACTCTACCTTTTCCTCTTCTCTCAATTCTTCTGCCTCCTTCTGCTATCAAAGATCATACTCTGCAAAACTTGACTTTGGATTACTCCCAGTATGTGCTGCCATGGATCCTATCTGTGTTTCTGAATTAAGCAAGAAAAAAAAAAACAGCCAAAGTATGCTGACAGGGTCCATTATAAATCTCTGATAGATAAGTTCAACTGATTCTCATTGTGGCAAGCCAATCCTTATATAGTTTTATAACCAATTCACTATCCCAATTATCATAGCAACTTTTCCTAAATGTTCCATTCTTCTTTATATTTACTGTGGTTACCCTCCCTCATACTCTCAGCTGAAAACCTTGCCTCATTTTTCACTGAAAAAAAATTATTGCCCATTAGCAGACAGCTCTCTCCTATCCCCTCCTTCTCCTCCCTCACACATCTCTCTGATACATTCCACCAGTCTATCTTCTCCCACTTCTGTCTCACATAAAGAGATGGCATGTCTCCTTGACAAGGTTAATCCCTCTACATGTACAACTGATCCCATTCCATCCCATCTTTATCAGATTGTCACTTCTATTGCCCCCACTCTTACTAATTTTCAATCTCTCCCTTCCCACTCAATCTCCCCCTGTTCACTCTCCCAAGCTAGCCATTATGCTCTATCTCTTCACGCTTTTAGTGACTGAACTATAGGTGAAGACAGTCTACAAAAGCTACCTCAACTTCCTTTTCTCTTACTCTCTTAATTCTCTGAAACCTAGTTTCCAGTAAAATCATTCAGCTACAATTATTTTCCAATGTTAGCAATAATGTCTTAATTATGATATATAATGAAATTTTCTCTAACCACATACTTCTTGGCATCTGTCCAGACTTTGACACAATCATTCTCTTCTCTCTAGTTTTTGTGACAATGCACTATACTGGTTCTCCTGTTAGGCAAGACTCTTACATTCCAAATGCCTCAGTTTCCTCATCAGTAATAATATGGGAATAATAATAATAATAGCATTTTCCCCAAGGTGGTTGTGAAAATCAAATGATACATTTGAAGAGTGCTTCAGAAACCTTAAAATGATACATAAATTTTATCTATCATAATCATTGCTACTATGAATACTACTACTACTAGTACTACTACTAGTACTACTACTAGTACTACTACTAGTACTACAACTACTACTACTACTGCTATTGCTGCTGCCACTACTGCTGCTGCTAACTACTACTACAACACTATTACTACCACCACCACCACCACTACCACTACTGCTACCACTTTTCTTACTCTTCCTTCTGAGTCTTCATTGCTAGATCTTTTTTTTATTTATTTTCAGCATTTTATTTTATTTTTTTTTATTAAATTTTTTTTCAGTTACATATTTTCTCCCCGTCTTTCCCCCGCCCACCACCCCAAAACAGCCATCCCAGTGTTTCCCCCCTCCCCCAGTCTATTCTCTCCTATGTCACTTTTTGGTAGGGAAGGATGGATCTCCCAACTGCAGTGCCTGTGTATCTCAAGTTCCAGTTGGATGTAGTCAATAATAATAATGATAATTGCATATATATATATATATATATATTATATATATATATATTATATATATATATAAAGATAGATAGATAGATACACATTCATAACATTTG
>CM053580.1:124705241-124739830 GCA_028627135.1 Pseudochirops cupreus
TCAGTCCCCCTGCTGCCTGCAGGCCGGGGCGGGAAGCTGCAAAGCCAAGGCAGCTGCAAAACCTCTGCCTTTTGCTTTTCCGCTCTGGAGGCCTTCTGGCCGGACTGCTTTTCTCCCCCTTTCACAATTCCCATTCACAGCTGCGGCTAATCCGCTCACCTGAAGCTCCTGAGCTCCTCCCATCCAGCCGCCCCCAGGGCACAGCTGCGACTTCAGGCCAGGCTGGTTTCGGTTCGCAGTGCTGATATAGTTCCTCATAGCCCAGCTGACTTTAGTAGGAAGTATCTTTGTGTGCGTTTTGGAGTTCCAGGATTGGTTTAGAGTCCTATTTTATGGCTATTTTGGGGTGGCTATGTGAGAGCTGCGATGTGTTGCTGCTGCTAAGCCGCCATCTTGGCTCCGCCCCCCATTGCTAGATCTTAATCTAAGTCATGCCTTCTAGACATGGATATCCCCCCAGGCTCTCCTCAGTGCCCTCTTATATTTTCTGTATTAAACGCAGTTATCATCCCTGTGCTGATATTTACTATATCTACTTGTCCAGCTCTAACTTCTCACCATACATCCAATCTGCAACTCCAGCTACCATTTAGAAATCTAGAGCCAGATATCCCATTGTAGAATTTGGCAATATTTTTGCTATAAAAGAATAAATAATAAACATTTTAGGCATCATAGGCTAAGAGGCAATGTTATGGTTATTATATAAGTACTTATATAATAAGAGGAAAGAAATTTTCCCAAAAAATTATCAGCAAAATTCAAAATGTAAAAATAATAATAATTGAGTACTTTTTTTTGGTAATTCAGTGTTACTAAGAGGAGAATAGAATTATTTGAATGAGGATGAAATTTAACTTGAACATCAAAGTTAGTGCTCCCTATCATGAAAATCAATTGTAAATATTCATCTATTATTGTTGATTTATAATGAGATTGTACACATTTCATTACTGAAATATCTTCTGCACAGATAGGTACTGGAAAATACTGATATCAGTCTATGAACCTATGATGTTAATTGACCATATTTATTGCTTAGAAGGCAATTATAGAATTATATTAGATATTTCTCTTGTTATTTGCTTTTGAGTACGAGTCCAATGCATATTAATCACTTCCAATGGAAGGCTCAGTGGATGATTCTCAGTTGTACAATTAAATGAGTTTTGAAATATGGAAATTTATTTTTCACTTTCTTTGAGGTCTAAAAAATCCTACTGGGATTGTATTTTTAACTCAGAGTCTATAGAGCCTGCAAATTTGTGTGAAAACGGAGATTTTGCTTCTTGTTTTAACTTTTGAGAGCGCATAGAAGTCAGAAGGAACCTTTACATTACTTATTAGCTATGTGAAAGTAACTGGTCTGCTATCCATGTTTTATTTTTTTCTCTCTACCAATTGACTGTATTTCTTTACCTAACCCTCATTAGCAAAAGGCAGTCACTGGCTGACAGAAGACTAAAATGTTAGAGTTGTAGGGAATGCTAAAGTTGTAAGGAAATTAGTTCAATTTCTTTATTTTACAGATGAGTAATTTCAGGTCCAAAGAAACGAGGCGATTTGCCTGAAGTCATTTGACTATGTAGTGGAAGAAATTATTTTTCTGTTACTCTAATATTTCATATAAAGTCAGTGAGATGATAGTGGGGAGAAAGAAAAAGAGAGGAAGAGAGAGAGAGAGAGAGACAGACAGACAGACAGCCCGACAGCTAGAATATGTGTTTGGTTCAGTGGTTCTATGTATAAGTTGTTTTGTTTTTGTTTTTTCCTTTTCTGTTGGGAGGGGTAGATCTGATGCTAAAATGATCTTTGTACAAACTGAGTTACTGAACAGGTTTAGCATTGTTCAAGTGTATCCCTTTAAGATCAATGGCCAAGTATTGCCAATTATTTAAGATAGTTAACACCAAAATGATTTATATGTCTTAATCATTTTGAAAGGAAGTATGGTTAGATATGAAGAAACTCTGGATACAGAGTCAGAAGCCTTTTAAATTTTGACTCCACACCTCTATCCTCTTTGGGAAAGAATATGGAGCAATTTAATGAAGATTGAGAATCAGAGGACCATGAATCAATATTTCATTTTTCTAATTACTGGCTGTATTGCTTCAGGAAAGTTTTAACCTCTCTGAACCCCAGTTTCCTCATTTTTTAAATAACAGGGTTGAATTAGATGTTTATTTTCATTTCTTTTTCTAAATCTGTGATGCTTGCTTTACTTTTTGCTTCTCTGTGCTTTTTCTTGTAAAATAGGAACTGAGAAAGTAATTTAAATTCAGTCTTTAATCAAAGTTCACATAGGCCACTTCATACAAAAGATTTCCTGGATTTCCTTAACTGTATGGTATTCTGCCTCCTCAAATCACTTTATATTCACCTACCTGTCTCAGCTAGTATATGACTCTGTTGAGTACGGGACTAATTTGTTTGTTTGTTTGTTTGTTTGTTTGTTTTTTATTCTTACTTTTCTATCCCCCAAGTCTCCAGTGGCATCTAAGCTTCTTGAGTTTTTGTTTTTGTTTTGTATATTGTATGTCATAGACACCTTAGAATTTTTTAAATGAATAATACAAAATACATAGTATTATAAACTAAACCAATTATATTGAAATATAGCTATTAGAAGACATTTTAAAAATCATGTATGCCAAAGAAGGATTTACAATCTAGAACCTAGTACAAATTCTAGAATAATAATAATGGATAACATTTGTATACCATTTTCTATGTGTCAGGCACCATTTCAAAGCTTTACAGTTATCTCATTTAATCTTCATGGCAGTTTTGGAAGGTAGATGCTATTATCACCACCATTTTATAGTTGGGGAACCTGAGGCAAACAGAGTTTAAGTGACTTGGCCAAGGAAACACTACCAGTAAGTGTCTGAGGCTGGATTTGAACTGAGGTCCTGCTACCTCCAAACCAAGTGCCCTATCCTTTGCTTCTTTAAATATAGTAAGCTTTATATATACATTATAATAGAATTTAATGGAACTGATCTGAATAATGAGTATCAATAATAGTAGAGTTACTACTATGAATCCCCAAATAGAGAGGGTTTTGCAGGGCAGCAGGATAATTTTATGAATCTCTAAGTCAAAGACTACCCTGGTGAGCCTTGGGAAATGGTTCAGTTTTTCTTCCTGCTGTAACTCTATCTACACAGAACATTATTTTCACCCCCTCCACTGTCCCTTTAATATCCAAATTAGTTATTTTCAAAGATCTTCCTATACTTCCCTTCCATTACCACCTAATTTCAACCTGTCCCAGAAAAAGCAAAATTAAACTAAATTTCCCTTTTTTCTCCTTAAGAAGGCATCCTATGTATTGACAAGGAATAACAATGAATCAAAAGAAATAAAGTGTATATTTGATACATGCATAACTCCTGAAGGTCTAATAGACAGGAAAATGCAGAACTGAAAGTTGAAAGTCTGGAATCAATATGTGGCAAGCGTCTTTTCCTCCAAAATTTCTCACATCAAAATATTTGACATAAGATATCTTTACTGTGAGTCTAAAAAGTGAGTAGAAGGAAAAGAAAGTCAGGTGGTAAGGCAGTATTAATATCCAGCTCTATTATTGCCAATCAGGTGAAACACAAAGGAATAACATTTTTATCTCCTGAGTCAATCCCAGACTAGGCTCTGCTGAATCCCACAATGGCATAAGTTCAACAGGGAGACTGTCACAAACATATTAGCCTTCTGCACAGATGGTGTGTCTGTCTCCCTTTAAGTGAGTACAGGTGCAGCCTCTTACTATCAATATAAGAAATGTTAAAGCCTTTTAGCAGTATGTCTAGAGAGCTGATCTCAGGATTCCCTTGGGAAAGGAGGGGATTTTAAGTTATCGAATTATGTTTCTCTTAATACAAATGACCCAAAGCTATGAATGAAGAAGAATTAATTAGGATGCTTGAGCACTGGATATTGAATGTCAACAGGTAAAATGGCCTGGAATTTGTTCAGGCCGATGTCTATGCATAGGAAGGTGAAGAGAATTTCTTACAGTATTCTAGAATTTGAATCTGAGAAAAAAACCATTCCCTATATCATGCTTCTCTGGTTTTCTTCCTTTCATCTCTCCTTAACTTATGAAGAAATCATAGAGACCTTCCAAAATGTATTAGACATGTAAATCTATTAATAAGCATATATTAAGGTATTATTATTTGCCAGACTCTCAGGATGCAAACAATGAAATAAAACAGTTCCTGAATTTAAGGAACCTAAATTCTATTCAAGGAGACACTACACACGTACACACATGTACATAAATATATACATACACATATACATACATACATGCATGCATAGATTCTGGAATACACAAAACATTATTAGCAGAAATAAAATAGCATTTGTATGGCGCTTTAAAGTTTACAAAATTCTCCACATAAGCAAACTGGATATACATTGATTATGGAAAAGGCACTAGCAACTAGGGGAAGTTTCACATGTAAAAGGTGGCAGTTGAGTTATCTTTTCAAAATAACTTTATTGATATATTTTACTTTTATGTGACCTACATTTTACACTTTATCTTTCTCTCTCTTAGCTAAATCTTGAAGGAAAACGGATATTCTGAGAGGTAAAGGTAAGGATAAACTCTACTTCAGGTATGGATGATAGCTAGTGCAAAAGACAAGACAGAAAACTGGACTGCCATGTGTAAGGTCATCAGCTTTAGTGAAATTCAATTTCCATTGAAAATTTACAAACTATTTCTTGCTTCTTGGGAGAAAAATTATTTCTGTTAGTCTTATTAAATAAAATCATTCCAGTTTCATTTAAATAAGGTAATTCATATGAAATTACCCTTTCTCTCCTTTACACATAGGAAGAGAAAATGACAATGAAATTCAATATCAAAAAATTCAACCCAGGTGAGAGAATTCTTTGTTTGACAGGCATACACATTACAAAAGGCGGCACACACCAAGTTTAGCACCGATTACCATAATTCTCTTGCTCTCTTGCTCTTAAAGGTTAATGATTATAGGTAATTAGCTAACCTATGAGAACCAGATAACATTATGTTGAGATAAATGACAGTGACAATAGTTATTAGCAGAAGCTAGAAACAGATTTCATACTAATACTTATTTTAAAAATGTTTTCCCAAAAGCTATTATATATTTGAAATATGCACATGTGTGTATGTATGTATTGGAATTTGACTCAATCTTTGATGTTCCCATGACTAGAGGCAGAGATAAATACAAGACAATACCATCAGAATGGGAAAAACAAACAAACAAACAAAACAATCTAGTTGCTGATTTTGGTTGTAAGGTAGCATTCTTAACTTTCATGTTCATCCTAAGGCAGAAATGGGTTCTCCAACTGTACCTGATGAGTATAACATCAAACCTATCCTTCCCTGCTCCCATTGTTATAGAGATGGCTTGAACACCCAAGCACTTTGAGAACAGTATTTATTGAGTTTGCATCATTATCTTTCAGTAATTGTAGGTGCATCATTATCTTTTAGTAATTGTAGAAAACTGATGAGATAGTAGGGGGGAACCCTAGAATTACCTCTTAAAATTTGTATTGAAAAAATAACATATTGAAATTAAAACATTATTTTTAAAGAATTTCATAAGCTCAGAAAGCTAGAACTGGAATGGACCCAAATATCCTCCAGTCCAGGAGTGGTCTGGTAAATGTTTAGCAATTACCTCTCCAAAAAAATGTACACAAGACATACATTTGAGTGTAATCTACATTATCAATACTTTCTCCATAATTTTCTTGAATGCAGGATTCTAGAAAACAATAACTCAAAGACTGATTTACAGCATTTGTTAATTTACAAAATATAAATGATCACACTGAAAATTTAACAATCATCTCTCCTGAGACTCTACAGTGATGAGGAACCTGTGGCATTGAGGGCATATGTGATCTTATAATTGAAAAACTAAACCTATATATTTTACATATTTTAAATAGATCATTTAATAAGAATTAGAAGTTAATTAGTTTACTTTACAAATCAATAAAGCAATGGGAATATTATATGTATATCACAAGTGAACATATGTTTAGCACTTTAAAAAATACCTTCCCTTGAGTGATATAGATTGAAACATTCTATAATATTACCAGATCAGAAATTATCATTCTTATTTATGTGAGGAAGAAAAAGACTTATAAAAATTAAATATCCCACAGTTAGTGACAGAGATATGATCTAAACTTTGGAGGATGAGGGTGTACCACCAAGCTATGCCTGCTTTGATGGCCAAAGAAGCCTGGGCCACTATCATTGACCTTGCAGGTGGATTCAAATAATAAACATTTAGTCTCAGGAGGGAAGGAGGGCACTGTCCCAACTTCCAACCAATCGTATTGTTCCTTACCCCTCAGCTACATAAGCAGTCATGTTGTCCTCATGATTCTACCCTGTTCTGTTCAAACCTTATAAAAATGAGTTGTCTTCATCTCATGATCTTTTGGCTAACTGAGGTAGAGTAATTGATCTACTCTATTGTCAGGTAGCGCCCTTGTTAATAAAATGTTATCTTGCTTGGTGCCTAAATCTACCTTTGTTAAATTTCACTTACAACACCATGCTATGCAAAATCAGCAACAACAACAAAGAGGGATATGTAGGGAAAAAGTGGCTATGGGCAGAAAAACCGAAAAACATCAGTGACACATTAGAAAAAGAAGGGTCTTATAAAACAGTAGCAAATTTTTATTATGTCCTGAATGGTAAAGAAATTCATAAGCACTAAAACAAACAAACAAAAATAGTGGCAATGTCCTTGGCCTTGGGCTGCTGCTTGGCTGCTGTGATTCCTACAAGATGGCAAAGTTGAAAGGTTAGGAGGGTAGAATTAACCACAGTGGGGAGTAGGTTTAGGAGCTAACCAACCTTTTTCAGCACAAATTGGTACTGCAACACAAGATATACAATCAACATGGCACTTTGAAAAATATCTGGTTTGCTTGTAGAAATGAACATGGGAAGAGCTGCAGCCTCTGGGATTTTGTGAAGTGGATTAATTATGCGTTCTTTCCTTGTTTCTTACGGATAAAATCACAAATAAGCAAATATAAGATTGGCTTTATGTTCAAATCGTTCCCTAATATATCAGCGAGATTAGAATAAGTTCTCACTTTCAAAACAAGTATCATCACAGAACTGGGTGTACCTATCAGAAGCCAGGAACTGTGGTGGATGCCAGAGATTGTTAGACCAAGAAAAATCACTTCCCTCAAAGAGTTACACTTTATTATAAAAAGGTACATCATGTACCCAGACAAGGAAATATGAAATGAATGTAAGTTAAATAAAAATGAAAATAATATAAAATATTTTCAACAGAAAGGGAGGGAACAACTGAAGGGATCAGAAGAGACTTCAGGAAAAGTCACACTTGTCCTGTGTCTTGAAGCATCCCAAGGATTCTTACAGGTACACATGAGGAAGAAATGAATTCTAAACACAGAAAACAGTCTGTTCAAAGACGTGAAGGAAAGAAATGACATGTTAATACTGGGGGAATAACAGTAGGTTTTTAATTGGTTTAAGAACAGAAAATTATACTTAAAAAAAAAACCAACCTGAATTTCCTACAGTTTATACGAATTATTTGAGGTACTTATATTCAATTAGAAGAGCACAAATAATATTGGACTCTGGAGAACTCTAAAATATATGTAGTATAATTTTTCCAGGATTAGTTTTCTTTACACTATTGCCTGGTAATATTTAGTTTTTTTTTTTAAATGAATGTCTAATTAGGAACTTCTTAAACCATACCCAACCATGTCAGCTACTTTCCCATGAAACCAGAGGTAGTGAGAAGAAAAGTAAAACTTATCCTTGGTATCATATTTGATATTTCACTAGGTATCTAATTTTGGCCATACTCAAGTACATGAAATACCAGTTCGCACCCTTTTAAACCCCTTCATTTCTCTAAGAAAAAAATAAACAGGAAACCAACAATGCAACTAACACAAGAATCAGAGGAAATGAATAACCTCTCTGATAATGTAGCAACTGTTCGGGACGTTCCAATCAACAGCTGGCATCATTTAGAAGCAAATACATTGAAGTGTGCAGAACAAGAAAAATGAATTAAGATTCTTGAAGGCAATACCAGGTTTCTGATTTTAGTTCAGATAAAGGATAAATTCAGAGTCATTTCACACCCCCACCTCCCTCCCCTCACCCATCCCAGTCTAGGCAGAAAAAGAAGTTGCAACTCTTTTCTATTTTTAAACACTGTAGTTCTAATTTCAATTCACCATTGTGCTGATATCATAACCCAGGTTGCAAACGTAATTGTAGACATTAAACAATTTCTAAAAATATCCTCCTAATTAGAAGATGATTATGCTGAAGGCAAATAATATTCCCCAATTTTATTTTTCAAAATTTAATAACTTGATATCAACCTATTATGTAATGATCACTTGTTTACATTCTAAAAATTTTTTTATCACCCTTATGATGCTCTGGGAGTTTAATATATTGCAAACAAACATTTTGTATTATGGAATTTTCATCTATTAATCAATTATGCCGTCAAGAAATTAGATTGACAAGTTGTATTTTTAGAGTTGCCTCCTTTGTCATGTTATTGGTCCACTACCTGAATAAGACTAGTTTAAAAAAAAAAACTCAGTCATGTTAATACTCTAATGTGGAAGGATGGATGCTTTAGATGCACAATATTTTTATATATATGCATCTATAAATACATATACACACACACATATATATATATATGTATATATAATTTGACGTTCAGAATAATTGTTTGCTTCATTTTCTTTAACTAGGGTTTTCTTGTTTTCTTTAGCTGTAATGAGTTTAATTTCTTAGAAGGAAAGAAAATGAATAGGAATTCTAAGGAGGTACACCTCCCTTGTTCATCCATGCAATTTTATATTTCTTATAATTTCCTTTATTTACCTACTTGTTCAGAAAAGTGGTAAGCTTAGAATTTTGAAACTTTAAGTTGGTCTAGACTTTTCACTATTAGAATAAGTCTAGTATTTAAGCCATGAAAAATTATTTTCAGAAATGTTTAATCCTTTACCAGTCACTAACATGGAATAAAGAAGTATATACAATGATTAAAAGCATTTTAATATAAAATATTTTAGAATATTATTCAACCCTTAAAAGTAATTCGATGACTTTTTTGTTCCCTGGCAAGGAACTAGCTAAGACATCACTTGAACTTCCCAGCCAGGAAACAGAGATGGTGGACTTTCTTAGAGTTCAAGGTACTAACTAAAAGTTACCCCTCAGTGCATTACCCCACTCTTAGCCTCCTGACCAGTTGTATTTAATCTAAAGAATTCTCAGAAAATTTGATTAAGAAACAAAGAACATCTTTATGAAAGTGATTTTTATAAACTAGCCTTTAATATTCACAACTATAGAATCCATCTTTGTATCAATGGCATATCATTAGCCTAGTACCCATCCATATATTACTTAAGTGATTAGTGTTCAAATGTCTAACAGTACCTGCTTTTATTACTGTCTAAATTATGAATGCACATGAATATGAAAAATAGTTTTGTGAATTATCATAATTTTTAGATTCTGAAGCTCAGATTGGTAACTTCATTTGACTAATACATTTTCTAGCTGTATGATCCTAGACATTTTGCTTTTCTTCATTGAGCTATAGATTACTGGTTGAATGGGGATAATAATATAAACTACTTCAGAGATTTTTGAGGAACAAACAAGTTAATATAAACATGAAGTGCTTCCCAAAGCTTAAAGCACCATATAATTGTCAGCTATCATTATTAGTAGTGGTAGAAAGTAGAGCTTCACCTAGAATCTAGGTCATCTGATTCTTAGCCTAGTCTCATCTCTATTCAATAACAGTGAATAAAGGAAATATACAATTAATAGTGGAAATGTGAAGAAAATTTTCTTTTTTAGAATTCAGTGACAGGAGAGTTCTAAAATCACATACTCTCATGGATCAAGTGCAAGCGTAGCTCCAAGTTTAAAAGCTCAGTTTACATGCTGTGTTAGACCACTTTTATACCACATGCAAAGACCTAGAATCTAGGTCTTTGGTTCTCAACCTTCTTAACGCCGTGACCCTTTAATACAGTTCCTCATGTTGTGGTGACTCCCAACCATAAAATTATTTTCATTTCTACTTCATAACTGTAATTTTGCTACTTTTATGAATTGTAATGTAAATATCTGATATGCAGGATGTATTTTCATTGTTATAAATTAAACAAAACCCACAGGTTGAGAACTGCTGATAGACAATTCTACCTATAAACTAAGTATCTTCAACAGGGGAAAATAATGAACTGTATTGCCTTGGTATCATGATGCAGAGATAAATGGTACTTTTAAAAGTAAAATATTTAGTTTTGTAATTAATTTTGGTTACTAATTAATTTATTCATTTAGCAAATATTTATGAGTATCCTGCAATGCAATGAAGTATATTGTCAGTCACTGAAAAGTACATTAAGAAGAAGACAACTCGCTGTTGAATTCATTCATAAAAAGAATTCCCAATGAGGAAACTTCTTTTGTTAGTTTAGGTCAGTGTCTCTGTAGCCTAAAAGGATGGCATGAGGGTTAAGTGGGAGGAAAAAATAAACCTCTTTGAAGGAACAATGACTTGTCCAAAGTCTGTCATATGTTATAAGTCAAAGATAGGACTTGAGTGGAAGGTTTTCTCTTTATGCTACCTCACACTGTCTATGTGTATTGACAAGTATAATATAATTCACGTTCTTATAAGTACATAAGTATTCTGAGATCAGATTAGTGATCATTGAAAAATTATAGAGGATGGTGGAGTCATCTAGCAATAGAGAAAGTAAAGGTCTCAATTTAGAAATTACTCTCAGGGAGAAACTTCTACCAGGGTCAATTATCATTTCTCTATAACTTGTGATTGCAGAGAAAGTTGAGAAAATTTAGATAGTTCATTGATAATGAGAGGTTAAGTGATTTATTAAGTGTCACCCAGTCAATGTTTGAAAGTGGAAACTTGAACCCAGCCTTCCTGATTCAGAAGTCATCCATGCCAACATGTCTATCCAATTCATAAATTTTAAAATTTAGTGCTAGAATAGAACTTTGAAAGTCTCTAGACCAACAGACTGATTATTTATCTATCTATCTATCTATCTATCTATCTATCTATCTATCTATCTCCATCCTTCAGTCTTTCTCTAATCTTCTCTTCTTTTCTTGCTTTTATCAGTAAAGGCATAGAGATCCTTGTAGAAATGACAATCTATGAAAAAGATAATTTGTTGAAATCTGGCTACAAATTGCTGAGAACATGACATGTAAATTAGCCCAATGTACCTATGTGCACAGAGTATGAACTAAAACAAATTTTCTTTCAGGATACAGAGTTGAGTGGAACTACACTGCTTTATTGATTACTTTAAACTCATGGAGGAGAGCCCCTAGAGCTGAGTGTTTAGCCCTTCCAAAAATGTGGTGGTGACATTTGTCTCTTCAATTTTATTCAATGTCTCAGTGAACCAATTCTCTGGCAATCAAATTTATTTTATTCCAGTGAACAAACTGAAAAGCGTAACTCCTTTTGGTTTGTGGCATAGTAAATGGCTGTAAGAAGCAGACTGCTGCCATGAAGGTGACCTGGGTAGTGGAGGAATTTCAAAATTCTTGTTTTGTGGTCAAATGAAGGCCATAAAAATTGTTGCGTTAATGTAATAGATATCCAGCACAATAGGGAGCTACATAGCCTAAAGAAAACTACTTCGAAAGAAGTAGTTTGTTATTTTGTGGAAGAACTCACTACTATCATGGAACGGGATAATATTATAATGAAAAGAAATTAGCACTGAGCCAAATAGAGGTGTTGCTCACCCAGATTGCCTAAGACCAATTAATATAATCCTATTGTCAATTCTTTCATCCTTAAAAGTTTCTGTTTGGACAACTTCTTCAAATAGCACAAGAAAACTAAATGCATCAATTCACCCTCTACCCCTGTCTGTCTTATATCTTAATAATAAATCAGGGACTCTAAGAAGAGAAATGCATTCTTTCAAGCTGCAGCTATACCATATTTTGATGTTTAATACTTCCTGTTCTTACTCAAGGTCTGAACAGAGACTGAAGAAACAAGGATAAAAAAAGGGAAAACTCATGGGATTGGCCTCCTTCATACTTCCTTCTTTTTTCCTCTTCATAAATGGCTCAGTAAAGTACATTATCCATGGTAATTCTTCTAAGAATATTTTGGAAAAATGGATATGCAAAATAATTCTCACTCTGGAGAAGGAAATCTATACAGAAAAAAAACAACAACACATCTTAGATATTAAAACCTGGGTATTTAAATAATGTTCAGAAAATATTAGCAATTTATGTGACTATTCTTCTCTCCCTCCCTTTCTTTTCTCCTTCCTTTCTCTCTCAATTCTGTCTCTGTCTCTCCCTCACTCTCTCTCTCTTTCTCATTTTGTGTTATTTGTTTTTACTGCTATTCTGGATTGGTCTTTTCATTAGTACAAGGATCTCTGCAGGGAAAATCCCTCTAAAGATGCAGATCTGTAACTCTCCTGAAACTCAAAGTTTTAGAGAATTGCTTCTGACATTGAGAACATAAACAACTTGTCTAGGCATATATAGTCTGAAGTGTCAGGGGAGAAATTTGAATCCAGGTGTTCTTTACTTCAAGACTTGCTCTATTTCTTCTATAACACAGTCCATCTTTCAATGTGTTTATCAAGACAAAGTTATGCCAGACTAATTTCTTCCTATGACAGAAATAGGCCATAAAGTCAAGAGGTATGTTGCCATCTATCTTTGTTCATTGACTTCTAACTTTATCCCATTTAAATTTCTTATTGAAAAAATCTAGGCAGATCAATATCTTGACAGTTGACCTGCTATCAGGAGTAATTGTCTTGAGGGTTTCATCCTAATTGTTGCTACCAATGACTCCATGACTATCTGGGAGCACATTTACAACAACAACAAAAACCCAACAGTATCATACTGAAAATTTCCAATATGTCCCTAGCTTTTGTTTCTTCCTCTAGGTATAAATATCAAATTCCTGAGAGCAAGAATTTTGTTTGTTTGCTCTTTGCATCCCTAGCACCTAGCAAAATGCCTGGCAAGTAATAAAGGTTTAATACATAATACTGGGATGAAATGGACCTAGATAAAGGTATTAAGAAAATAATAATTAATAGAAATATGAACGTACTAATTTAGGAAAGATAAAAATCAAATTTACAATGCTTAAAAAACTAGAATGAAATTTAACAAGGACAATTAAAAACCAGTATAGTAAAACATGAGTACACCTTCAAGTCTTCCATTCTTGTGAAAAGCACAGACTGTGGGAAAGGACTAAGTAAGGACAAATTTAAAAGAAAATGACATAAAGTCAATCTGTCATGTATCAAAGACAAGCCACAATTCACTCTACTTGTAAGAAGGGAAAAAGGTATAATACCAAGATGTAGTTTAAAAGAAAAGAGAGTATGATACAAAAGATTGTGTTAGTCACCCTATTAACCTCTGCTTTGCTCAGGTTCTTGTTAGAGGATAGTGTCTCCTTTTGGTGACTTGTTCAAAGGATGTGGAAAAACTGGAATGGGTTCAGAGAAAACTAAGAAAGATGATTAGAGGGATATAAAATAGATTCAATGATGCTAGAATAAGAAGAGTAATTTAGCCTAGAGAATAGATAGTTAAGGCATAATGATTACCATCTTCAGATTTATGAAGAAATTTTATGAGAGACGCTAGACTTTTGTTCTTCAAGTTCACAGATGACCAAACAAGTATCTGTTCTTACATTAAAACACACACGCGCACACACACACACGTATACACACACACACACACACACACACACACACACACACAGAGGTTGATTGGTTGTTTGTTTAGAGGACTTGCAAGTAGACGTTTAAAAGAATTCCTTTACAGATTTGTAAGGAATGAATGTCTCATTTGAGATAACATTAAGAAAGGAATAACTGTGTGTCCCAAATAGTTTAGATATTAACATTCTAAAAGACAGTAGAGTGGTCCCTAAGCCCTCCAAAAGTCCCTTTTAGCTCAAGGATTTAATATACATTGCAAGTTTTATCATAGAGTTGTTAAACACTGTCCAGATGATCTGTATAAATATCTTCTTTACTCTAACAAATAAATTTTCAAATGTTCTTGTGAGAGTTGTGATGAATATCTTTTAAAAAATCAATCTTAGGAGGAAAAAAAAACAAGAAAAGTGAAGTTTAAAAATATTTTAAAAAAAGTTAACATCATTGGAACAGGTAGAACTATCTTCTCACAGTTATTAAATAATTTTAGTTGACGTATTTCCTCGGGCTTCAGATAACCAATTGAAAGTGACATAGTGACTGTTAAGTTTACAAAACAAATGCAAATTTAAGTAGGTAATGAGAAAATATTATTAAGATTTCACAGGTAAGGAAACCAAAGACCTCCATCACACAACTAGAATACTTATGAGAGCTGAGGTTTGAGTTTGAAACTCCTTAGTCAAAGAGAATGAGTCTTTCCACTAGTCTAGTGGGGCCAACATCCTAGCCAGAAGCCACAAGCTGTGGGCAAACTCTGGAATGCAGCTCAATCAGATTAAAAGGTAATTTGGATATATTTAACATAATATATAAAAATTATAATCCAACAAAAATAATGTAAATTTGTGGTTTTCTCATTCAATATTTACCCAGAGAGATCTATTTCCATTTCAATTTGATATCACTGGACTAGACCACATGGGACTTTCCAAGTCATTAGCTTCACTGATGGGTTATAAAATAACTCATTCCCACCATCTGTGGAATGAAGGATACTTCAATATTATTCAGTCAATTTATGCATTATCACTTGGAGATGAAATAAAAGTTCTTGAAATTCATATGAGAATGTATTTCCTGGTCTTTAAGAAATTCTTTCAATGTAATCAATCTATTAATCAATGAGCATTTACTAAGACCCTCCTGTGTGACAGGCACCCTTGATCACTATGCCTGAGAAAAAGTCATCTGTGAGGTAAGGTATGTGGATGATTTTGTATACATATTTATATATATTTATGTATGCATGTGTATGTATGTGTGTGTGTCTATATATATATTTCAATTTAGTAGAAAAAGAAAGACTTGCAAATAATTCTAAGTGTCGGTATAGAGTCCTTGAGGTATCTGGGAGAGCTGAAGTAGAAACTATCTGCTTCCTAAGAAGCAGACCCTGGATGAATAAAATTGAAAAGGGATAGAAGAAAGCAAAACTCAAAAGAAATTTGTAGTTTCAAGTAGCCACCAGGGCTGTGGGGGACTGTAGTTCCTTCAGGCCTGGAATAATTCATTTCAGGCCCTGTCTTGTGGTAATTTGCATGGCTTCCTTTAGACAGTAATTAGTTCAACATGAGGGAGAGCAATCCTGTAGACTAAGCAACAGTAATAATAACATGGGCCACAGTCCTAGTATGAACTTGCTCTTCTTAGCTCTCTTGTTCTCATTATTAGCAGTTCCAATGAAAGGTTTAATAAAGGTAGTTGAAACTGATGGCTTTTATATGAGGTTTCTGGCTATTCTGTGAATTTGGTCTTACCCCCAGTAATCCTGCCCCACATTACAATGGATAATCAAGAAGATGGAGAGGTTTCAGACCAGAGAGGCCCTGTAGCCTAATTATCTGCTTTCCCATGGCAAGCTCACTAGCCACAGGGAATGCTGGAAGGAGTGATTCTACTCAAGACCTATTTAAGGATGTGGAATTTTAGGACCCTGGAAAATTACCAGGGCTAGAAGGAAAGGACATCTTTCAATTCTGATTGACATAGATGTCTTATTGTTGAAGAGAATAACATGTCACTTCTTTCAAGGTGATGAAAATTTATAGATGCCTTTATCATGGCATTGGGAATAAAGAAACTGGGGAAAAAGGATTTGGGGGGAAGTCAGGAAAGGAGGTTGACAGCATCATTGCAAGCCTGATGTGTTGGAGTTCAGATGATATGGCCTGATTAATCTGGAATACTGAGGCAGTGCACACTCCCAACAATGGAAGATTCTAAGAATCAGTTGCTTCCACGGGACGATACCTAGAATATAAAATAGTTGGTGTTCTGCCCTGAGTTGTGCTCAATAAATTTTGTTGACTGACTGTTGACTATAGGTATTTTATGTACTGTAGTAGGCAGCCTATGAAAGAGAAAATCAGGTGGAAGTAATAATTCATCAGATGCATTTGAAATGCATTTTATGGACATTTTCTTCAGGCCAGATGCTACATTTTAGGAGGCTCATTCTGAAATTATTTTCAGTGTTTTTTGTTATCTTCCTTTCATTAGCTCTTAACCATCTGTCACCCTGATGACAGTTTGATGAGAGAACTCTGATGAATGCCTTGATGCTATTAAAATCTTTCTTTGCATTATTTTTTTTTACCAGTTGAGATTTTTTTCAATCAAAATTCTGCTCCCTCCCTTTTTATTGCTTTGGCCACTGTTAGCTCTCCTGATTAACACACACACACACACACACACACACACACACACACACACACACACAGAAATCTAGCACTGATTTTGCTAATGGTACTGCTAGTTTTTTTGTCTGCTCTGCTTTTCCCCCAGGCAGATTCTCTGTTCTTTGCAGAATTGGCATTGTTCACCCCACACCACAGCTCATTTACTCTATTTTTCTCCTGTCATGCTAATGGCTCCTGAATTGTTTATCTTTCACTACTCACTTGTCATTGATTTCTTCCATAGGAAATTCAGATCATGAAAATTCTTATCTTCGTTCTACATCATGTCGGTTTGGGGAATCTGTGCATCAATGTAATGTTACAGAGTGCATTGCACTCTCTTAAACAGGCCTCAGGATCTTCATTACCAAAAACAGGATCAGGGGAGGAAATGTACTATCTTCTAACTCTATTTTATTAAAACAATAAAAAAAATTTGTTTGACTGCAGGTCCTAGATCACACCTGTGCTGGTTAATTGGTGTTTAATTACTAATATGACTGATTACGCAGCCAAATTTTCTATTAGTAGAATCATAAAATCCCATCATTAAAACTTTTTCTTTATTGAAAGCCTATTAAAGTTGTAACTGAATTGTCTGCCATCTGATTGGACTATTGAAATAGATTCTTAAAGGCTTTCTTCTTTCCACTCCTTCCAATTTTTCATTTCCATGCGGACATGCCAATCTCCCTTGTTCCTAGGTCTAGTCATGTCATTACTCAGCTCCAGATTTTAAGTGGCAAATGGTTTACTGCCAAATAAGGTTATTTTGTGTGATATTCAAATCCTATAAAAAACTAATTCCAATCTACCTTTCTAGTCTAATGTCTTATAACTACCCCTTTGCTATTCTATTATCCAATCATACTGGATAGCTCTCTCTTCCTGAAATATACTTTTGTACTTTCCTGCTTCAACATTTCATTGCTTGAGGTGCCTGGGAGAGCTGAAGTAGAAACTACCTGCTTCTTAGAGAAGATATGTCTTATGGCTCAAATGCTCTTTTTATTACTCAGTGCCTGTTGATTACCTACCTATCCTTTAAAGTTAAATACATATCTTTAAAGTCTTCTTCAATTTCTCCTTTTTGGGAGTGACTTTCTTCTTCCATCCTAAGCCCTAAATATCACAAAGCAATTAAAATTTATCTAATATTGCCAGTATGTGTAAAGGTGAGAACCATATTTTATGTGAAGTTTGTATTTCCCCAATCCACTAATACCATGTTCTGTCTCTATTAAGCATTTTATTATTGCTTGTCAAATTGAATTAATTACTGGAGAAAGAAGAAAGTGAACTATAGATATGAGGGGCAGCTCCCTTTCTTTTTTGTAACTTAGAACATACTTGAGATCTTCATTCTTTAATCTTTCACCAAATTGTTCAGATTTCAGATTCTCCCCAGTTTAATTACTGCTTTTATATTTAGCATGTGTCAGAATCCTCAGGATTCCATTATCAATCCCAATCCAACTGGAGTAAGTGTATGAGTTAGGGGGCAGGGTGGAGAGGCAGGGGAGACACCTTCTTTGTTTATAGATAACATGTCTAGAACATAAATTTACTCCTAACATGTCTAGAATATAAATTTACTCCTAGTTGATCAGTTAGAAATCCATTGGCTAACACAATTTTGAGGACTATTCACAAAATAAAGCATCTTTGGAGCTTGTAAGTTTCTTTTAATATTAGTTCACACAGTTATAATCTGAAATAAGTATATCTCTTTGTTTGGCGAAACAAATTTTCTAGTCTTCTATGAAAAATAAAGCATAGAGGAAAATACCACTTATGTTTATATCTACTTTCTAGTAATAAAATTTTTTCATGCTGTAAATTTGGGCACTCTAAGGATTTTAACTGGGTTGAATTGCTACCAGATCCTTGTAGAAATAGCTTTGTTTACCATTATTTATCTTTTTGATACAAGGTTTATTAAGCAAAGAAGATGTTCTAATTAACTGGAGATGCTAGTCAGCGCAGAGAGAGGAAAAGATTATTTACTAAAAAAGAAAAAAAAACTTATTACTCTGTAGATGGTGCTTATCTCCTATTTGCTGACATCAATGAATTTTTGGCCAATTAAGAAAGAACACAAAGGATAGCATAATATATAACATATCAGAAAAAATAACAACGCAGTCAATAGTGTCCTAGAAGATATAGCTTAAAGTAATATAATTTTATAAAACAGAGACATCTATTTTTATTATTCTAAAGTATATTAGAAATATTGACAAGGAAAAAAAAATCCTCAAACCCATCTGCCTTTATTTCAGTGGAAACATGTATCTGTGATGAAAGGTTTACAGCTGTGATCAATTCCAGCACTTATAGATATTCTCAGACTCAGGCACATACTAAAGATGGGATAAAAGGATTCTGAAATGTGTTGCCCCCTCTGATCATTAATCTATTTGTTTAGTCATGAAGATATTTGCTATGTTACTACTGGTATTTCACATGCCTTCTCCTGATTCACTATGAAAATAAAGGGGGAAAAATCAACCTGAATACAATAAAAGACATTTTCATTTTGAGATAGCTGAAAAGACTGTTGCTAAGTTCAAACACATTTTGCTTTTATTCTCTGCTTCAGCTGCTAGATCCTTCTTTCCATACACACATATAGGTTACATATATGCATATATGTAAATTATTTTTAATATTTGTGATTCTCAGAGTCAGGGTGGGTTTTATGAATTTGCAAAACTTCATCAATGAGAAAAACATTCAAGAAAATATGGGAGACAAAATGGTGTGAAGATAACCAAGTGGACTATAATAGTTGGAGGACCAAGGAGGGGAAAAAGAAAGGATATTTATATTCAAAGAAAAGAAAAAGGGCATTCTTTTTAAAATGTAGTGTTTAATTTTTCCCAGTTGCATGTAAAAACACTTTTTAAAATTTGTTTTTAACTTTGCATTCCAAATTCTGTCCCTCCACCCTCCCCCACTTTAAGAAGGCAAGAAATTCCATGTAGGCTACATATGTGCAGTCATGCAAAACCTATCCATAATAGTCATGTTGTGAAAATAAACATAGAAGAAAAAAAATTCAAGAAAAATAAAGTAAAAAAAATTATGTTTCAATCTGTATTCAGACAGCACCACTTCTTTCTCTGGGGATGGATAGCATTTTTCATCCTAAATCCTTCAGAGTTGTCATGGATTGTTGTATTGCTGAGAATAGCTAAGTCATCTGCAGGTGGACATCTTACAATATTATTGTTACTTTGTAGACAGTACATTTCACCTTGCATCAACCCATGGAAGTCTTTTCAGTTTTTCTGAGAACATCTTTCTGATAATTTCTTACAGCACAATAGTATTCCATTACATTCATAATACCACAACTTGTTCAACTATTCCCCAGTTGATGGGCATCCCCTCAATTTCTAATTCTTTACCCCCAGAAAAGAGCTAATGTAAATATTTTTGCACACAGAGGTCTTTTTCCTTAATCTCTTTTGGTATACAGACCTAGTAGGATAAAGGGTACTCTCACCCTAAATTATAAATTAATAGATTATAAAAAATTAAAATAATCGTTAAGACCTTGCAGATTAAGAAAGAATATTATGGCAAAAGAGTGGAATCAGGTAGAATATTTTAAATATTTCACATCATATGACCAGAAAGATGGAGGATAAGGCTTTTTGCTTTTGTTGTTGTTTTTTCATTTCTCATATACTTATTTATAACCCCAAAATAAGAATTATGCATAAGGGGTAAAGTAACTACACCTGGCCAAGCCACCAGGAAGGTTAATGAAATAGTAGTCTAATGAATTAACAATAGTGAAAGTTAATCCCTAATCCTTCATGCATTGTCTCAGCATCCCTCCCCACTCTTCTCCCACATTATGGGAGGGAAGCACAGTAAGACTCAGAGTTGTACTCTGGGATCTACTGAACTTTTATATCTCTGATAGCACAACTATTCTCTATCTTACTATGTTCTGTGTTAAGAAGCAAAACAGAACTCCCTTTTGGCAATCACCAAGCCACTGAAAGAGAGACATGTGTTTACCAGTGCTCTGAAAAAGATAGAACTAGGTCAAGGCATATGTTTGACCTTGTGTTTGTGACTGCATAAAGGAAAGGGGACTGGAATTCAATTAGAGTCTGTTCTGACTGTTCCTTAGAAGTCACTTGGGATATAGAGTTAGGGTTTGAGGCTAGTAAAAAGTGAACTTGTCAGAGGAAGAGGTTATGGCAGCCTATATGTCCAGCTCTAGGAGATTCATCATCAAAGAAAAAGGAGCCAAAAAGTGAAAAGCAGAAGACTATAAATAAAGGGAAGAGACCTTATAAGGAAGAAAAAAAAAGTTAAAAACCTCAAGCATAAACTGAAAAATCAATAGGAAAGACAATTAAAAAAAGAAGGGATGAATTCCAGAATATATAAATAAAAACAAACATCTCTCAATAAATACTGAAAGACAAGGAAAATGAACTCCTCCTGAAGAGGCAGAAACCAGATCTGTCCAAAAGGTTCAAGAGAGAAATAATCATTATGAAAATAGGATTTGTGGCCTGGACAAAAGCAATAACTAGCAGAGTAGAAAAACTGGAATCTGAGAAGGAGAGTCTCTCCAAAGAAATACAAGAAAGAAAAATTGATTTGAAACACAAATGTAAAGAAGTAAAGAACAATTTGGAAGAAAAAAGCTAATAAAATTAATACTAAAAGAACATATGATCTCTAAAAAACATTAATCTCAAAGATAAGATGCATGAAGACAACTTAAGCATGTCAAGTCTTCCATAAAAGCATAGCAAGTAAAAAGAAAAAAAAATACAACTGAATAATGTGAAGGCAAGAAATAATATTATAAAACTGTCTCAAACTTCTGAACACACAAAATAAATTGTTAATCCAAATAATTCACAGATTGACTACAGATGAGAAAACATAAAAAGAAAACAATGACTACAAAATTGTACAGTTTAAAAACTCCAAGACCCTGTTGGTTAAATTTCACAATTTTTCCCAGAAACAGAAACTTTGAAGGTCTTGAGGTGGATTTGTCACCATGAGCTTTAATATGGAACAGGAACTGGATGAGGAACTGGACCAGGAATTGGATGATGAGCTGGACAAGGAGCTGGGAGCTGCCTACCTATGAATCCAGGTGATAGTTGGGTGAATTCAGGCAAGAGCTAGGAGAATGGAAGAGGAACCATGGAATTTCGGAGCCAGCCTCTAGTCAAGATGAAAGGACCTTTCCTCAGGTACTTAGTGCTAATTGACAAGAACATGATTTACTGTAACCTAGGCATGGGTGAACTTTGTACTTTGATCCTTGTACACCTTAAGGATGATTGAGTAAAAAATGATTGTAAATTAGTCTCCAATCAAAATGAAAGAGGACAATGTGGGGGCAGAGTCAAGATGGTGGCATAGAAGCAGGAGAACTTCACAGCTTCTGCCATAACCACCTGAAATACCTATAAAATATGACTCTAAACAAATTTTAGAGCTCCAGAACCCACAAAATTACAGAAAAACACATCTCCTGCTGGGGTCAGCCTAGTAGGCAGGACTGAAAGGGCTCATCATAGAGTGCTGGTAGCTGAGCCCAGCCTGCCCTGAAACCATGGCTTAGCCCCAGGGTTGCCAGGACAAGCTGTGTACATAGACAGAGGGCACAGGATCAATTGAATAGGAAGGGATGATATTTTAAAAGGCGAAATTGAGAGGGGGGAGAGGAATAGAATGAGAGGAGACAGGGAGAAACAGAATGGGGTTAATCATCTCATATAGAAGAAGCAAGGGATAATTGTTACAACGGAGGGGAAGAACAGGAAGGCGAAAGGGAAAGGGTCAACCTTACTCTCTTTGAACTTGGCTTAGGGAAGAAATGACATACACTCTAAATTGGGTTCTTGCCCTACAGGAGAGTAGGGGAGATGGGGATGAGAGGGCAGATGATGGAGGGGACAGCAGGGTGGGGAGGAGGGTTGTTAGAAATACACGCTTTTATAAAGGAACAGGGACAAAGTAGAGAATAGAGGAAGAGCAGGGGCAGGATAGGAAGGAGGGAAATATAGTCAGTCTTTCACATTGTGGAAATGTTCAGTGTAAGTACACATGTACAGCCTGTATTATATTGCTTGTCTTTCCAGTGGGGGTGGGTGACAAGGGAAGAAGGGAAAGAATCAAGAATTTAAATTTCTATAATCAAATGTTAAAAATATATGTGTGTACATATATATATGTATAATATTATTATTATTATCATTATTATTTACATGCAACTGGTAATTAAGATATACAGGCACTGGGGTAAGGAGATTCATCTTGCCTTACCAGAAAATGAGTGGGGTGATGGGGGAGGATATAGGAGAGAGCAGATTAGGGGAGGAGGTATACAGTGGGATCGCTGCTTTGGGTTGGTGGGTAGGGGAAAGATGGGGAGAAAATTTGTAACTCAAAATCTTGTGGAAATGAATGATATAAACTAAAAATAAAGGAAAGTTAATTAAATAAAATTTAATTTAATTTAAAAAAAGAGGACAATGTGACCTAGGGGTGGGAGACCTTTGTACTTTATATCCTGAATGATATCTTTTGTTTAAAAGTATGTGGCCACTTTATTGATAAGTTGTTATGTTATTCATTGTGAATGCTGTACTTTGGTTTCTGTGAACATTTTGCTTTAGTTTACTGCTGAATAAAAAGAGTTCCCCATACTATGTGATCAGAACCTTAGAGCTATTCACAGCAGCAGTCCTCTGGAGAGTTGCTTGTGCTTGGCTTTACACCCTGGGGCTGAGGCTGGACTACGCTTCTCTTTCATCAAGTCCCCAAAGTTTTCTCATTGACCTTTTATGCTTTCTTTGGAGTTTTTGGGTTGCAAAGTCTGGAAACCACAACAGCTGCCAGTGACCTAGTACCCTGAGGCTTGCTCTGGCCCCGTCTGTGCCAGCAGGGCCCACACCAGACTGCTCTATGCTCCAAGTCCAACACAACAGACACCTCCCATTGACCCTCCAGGCTCTCTTGGGCTTGATAATTGTTTCACAATTTCTTTAGAGTCACATTTTACAGGTATTTGGAGGGGATTGGGGGAGAATTCAAGCAATTCCCTGCTTATACTCCACTATCTTGGCTCTGTCAGTGAGAATTCTTTCTGAAAGTACAAAAATATGAAAGCATTTGATGATTGCTGGTATAAGGAAAGTCAATAGAAGGTGGAAAAATAGCAATAGCTGATTCATGGCATGTGTTCTACTGAAACATTTTTGTAATCACTTTGTTAAGGTCAACTTCTGTTATACACACACTCACACTGAAGACACATAGTTAAAGGAAATTTATCAGAAAGGAAAAAATTTTAAAAAAGAAGGCAAATTTCTGTGTTGTTTGGGAACTTTTCTGACATTGCAAAAATGTAAAAGAATGGGAGGAGTTAGAGAGCTATATAATGACAGCTTGCAATCCCTGCCTACAGTGTAGGAAATGAGGAGCCCCTGAGAGTCTGAGTCAACATCTCTCCAGGGAGTCTGTTTAGATTGATGGAGAGTACACCATGGTGAGAAAGAATCAAATGATTCAAAGTCATTCTCTTTGTGTTGCTAATCCAACCTCCACTAACATTAGTACTATGACTCTATGACTAGTAGTATTTTTGCTATCATCACCACCACTACAGGTTGATATATGTACGTGTGTATGTGTGTATATATGCATATATTTAGATGTATGGGTATATACAAAGACATGGGTAGATATGTAGATGTCTGTATATACATGTATGTACACACATACTCTGTATATGTACATAAATACTCTGTATATATACACATACATATAGAGTTTGTGTAGAAAGGGTTTGCTTTGATCATTCATAAATACCTGAGAATGATTTTTTAGCCTATCTCTTGCTTCATTAAAGTCTCTTCTCTTTTCTTCTTGTCAAATCTAGTCTGTTTAAAAAGAGCAAAAACTAATATGTGTGTATTTGTATAATGTGAGCACTACATTGGATGAAATAGAAAGTCATGTCAATAAACATTTGTTAAGTACTTACAAGGTCCCAGGCACTATGCTAAGTACTGGAAAACAAAGAAAGATAAAAAACAGTCTCTGTTTTGAGGAGATCGCAGACTAATGGTGGAGGCAACATACAAAGAACACGTAGAAAAATGGTATGTTACAGATTATTGTCCATGTCTGTGGTAGTTAGGAAAATAATTCATGGCTTAGAATAATTATATATGTGTGTATAGAATTTATATACATATATAATTATGTAGATATGTGTGCGTATAACTGTAATGGTAATGGGAATTTGAAGATCTTTCCTGCCCCTTAATAGGTTGAATGTAATCACATGGAGTCCATGGTGGGAGGAGCTTGCTGAAGGGTGGAGCAGGAGGTTGGAAGTTGGAAGTCAGAGCAGTTAGTGTGGTGGGAGAGAGAGGACACAGGCAAGGAGACAGGTTTCTGAGTGTTTGTGGAAAAGCTGTAGGATGGTTTTGTTTTCTGCAGTGTTATTGTATATTAACTTCTTTGTTGTTATGATGAATTCAGTTTTCTGGAGTTCAGATTTGGCTTTCTGGTGTCTGAATAAATGTTTTGCTTCTGTCTTTTATATGGAGGGCAATGCAGAATTATACCGCATATTTATAGTCACTGTAGATGCTGTGAGTATTGTGTTGGAGCTACAATAATTTGTTGAAAATAAAATAGAATTGATTGCATATGAATATATACACATGTACTCTTATGCAAAGAGACATAAAACAAAATTAGATATGATAGTGGGTTCCCTTTATATAGCATGTCTCCCAACTCTGTTTGTAGGACTTTGGGGAAAGTACACATACTTTAGTTGCTTTTTCCACAGTGACAGGACAGAGTCTGAAAGTGATTTCATGTCAACATTTAGGTCATTAAAACTATTTCTGCACAAGTTGGTATTTAAGACATAAGAGAAAGATATTGGTGTTGAGGTTTCAGGTTTTTTTAGAGATCCTATGTCCTCCCCCACCCTTAATATTGTATCTATCCTAGTCTAATCATGATCAATTTATATTAATGCAGTGGTTATGTGGTTAAAAGAATTAAAAGTGAAGGTTAAGCATACTGCTGCCTCCTTGACCAATACAACAAGCTCCGTTAATTTTTATTCCTAAAGTCATTGGCACTATTTAAATGTCTAAACATCAGAAAGAGATAGAATTTTATCAATGGAAATTACATTAAAGCAGACACATTACTATCTGCTTTGTCCTAAGAACCACTAGACCTTACTTTAAGATCTCACTTGCTCTATGTGTTATCTCCCCTGATTATCATGGAAATAAGGATTTTAATAATTTTCTTTTTGTTTTTTTATTTACTCATTCACTTTTTCCATTATTAATAATATAACTAATCCTACCAACACTACTATTCCTATCAGTAATAGCATCTACCTCTCTAGATTGTTAACATTGTGCTTTTACAAGTTATATCTTTAAATTTTTATGTTTAAAAAAATCCATTAAATATTTACTGGTTACATGTAAAAAGTTAACATTGTTTCTTTTAAATTTTGAGTTCCAAATTCTCTTTCTCCCTTGAGTCTACCCTCTCTTTGAGAAGATAAGCAGCTTTATATTGCTTATATATGTGAAGTCACTTAAAACTTATTTCCGTACTAGCCATGTTGTAAAAGAAAACATAGACAGAAATTTAAAAAAAATTAAATTAAAAAAATTATATGGTTCAATCTCCATTCAGAGTTTATTAGTTTGCTCTTTGGAGGTAAATAGCATTTTTCTTCATAAACCCTTTGGAATTGTCACAGATGACTGTCTTGATCAGAGTAGTTAATTTTTTTCATTGTTGTTTATCCTTAAAATATTTCCCCTTTGTGTATGGTGTTCTTTGGGTTCCATTTGCTGTACTTTGCATGAATTCATATAAGTCTTCTCAAGTTGTCATTTCTTTTCTGATGGCATCCTGGTCATCATTCCTTACAGCACAATAGTATTCCATCACAATCATATGCCACATTTAGTTTATTCATCCCCTAGTTGATGGGCATTCCCTCAATTTCCAATTTTTTGCCGCCATAAAAAGAGAGTTGCTAAAACATTTTTGCACAAACAGGTCCTTTTTGTCCTTTTCTTAAATCTCATTGGAATTATAGGACTAGTAGCAATATTGCTGGTTCAAATGGTATGCACAATGTTGTAGCCCTCTGAGTATGATTCTAAATTGTTCTCCAGAATGATGGGACTAGTTCACAACTCCATAAATATGCAGTAGTTTCCAATTTTTTCCACATCCTCTTCAGCATTTGTCATTTCCAATTTCTATATGTTAGTCAATCTGATAGACGTGATCTTTTAATTTGCATTCTCTAATATTGATTCAGAGCATTTTTATGAGACTAGTGATAGCTCTGATTTGTTCTTTTGAAAACTATTAATTTCTTTTGACTATTTGTGAACTGAGGAATGATTATTTTTTATATAAATTTGACACAATTTCCTATATATTTGAGAAATAAGACCTTTATCATAGACACTTGTACATTTCCCCTAAATTTCCTGTCTTCCTTCTGCTTTTGGTTGCAAAATACATTGTTTTGCAAAAGCTTTTTAATTGCATGTATTCAAAATTATTTATTTTCCTCTCTGTGATCCTCTCTATGTCTTGTTGGGTCATAAACTCTTCCCTTATCCACAGAATTAACTGATACATTTTTCCACATTCCTCTAATTTTTCCATATTCCTCTAATTTACTTTTGATATCACCTTTATGTCTAAATCATTTATTCATTTTGACCTTCATTGTCTTCTTCTGAGTGGTTGTCTTGAATTTCCCTTTCAGCACAGCAACTTTTTATGGTCAGGTTCTTTTTTTGTTGTTTCCTCATTTTTCCGCCCTATTTCTTGATTTTAGACTTCATGTTAAATTTGAGGTCTGTGTCCAGAGCAGTGTGTGAGGAGTACTGTCTGAAGCTTCAGGCTTTTTTTTTTTTTTTACACTGCTGTTTTCACAGCTAGTTCTGAGGGTTTCAAATTTTTCTGTGCTTCCAAGTTGGTGTAATTTGGGGAGAGATGTCATCATTACTCTCCTGATCTGCTCTCTAGTCCTTACCCAGGAAGGGGCCCTGATCCCTTGAGATTGAAATCAACACTAATACTCAAAATCTCTGCTCCTTTAGGACCAGAAATGATACTGTTTCTCAGCGTCACAGATACATAGGGACTATGACTTGAACTATGACTTAAAAGTGAAAATAGGCAATAGAGTTGTCAAACAGCATCTGGTCCTGTGTCCAGTGCTAGCACAGGAATCCCCTGCAATCTCTTTCTGACAAGTAGCCAGGTCCTCTTACTATCTCTGACTTGAGAGCTCTCAAAACTGCTGCTGCTTCTGTACCCAACATCTAGCCTCACCCCAGGTATTTCATCCATGTGGGCCCTGTATCAGCTTCCACTCCTGTATCACAGATCTCTCCTTTTCAATTTCCTAAATTATCTTGGGCTGGAAGATTATCTCCCTCTGATCTTTTTTGCCTCTACCACTCTAGAATATTGATTTGTGGTATTAATTTAAAGGTGTTATTATTATATAATAAAGGTACTATTACAAGTATTAAAGGTATTTGTGGTATTAACTTAACATTTTTGGAAGGAAATGTTGGGAGAGCTCTGATGAGTTCTTTCTCCACTCTGCCACCTTGGCTCTGCTTTTTCAAATATTATTTTATTTGATCCTAACAACAACCATTTTATACTTTAGGAAACTAAGGCAAACAGAAGCTAAGTTACTCATTAAGGGTTAAACAGCTATTAACTGAGTTCAGGTTTGCTGACTCTAGGCCCAGTGTTTTATCCATTTTTACCACCAGATTCCTGAGATAATATTTATAAATCTATGATTATTGCTAGTTATCATCACTTTCATTATTATTCTAATAATGAAGCATCATCATCTAATAATAATTACTGATATTATCACTGATTCATATAAAGCTTTAGATATTAAATTTAGATATTAAAAGCCCTTAGGTTTTTTCCTTTCACTAGTGAAGTAAGGTTATTCTTGCAAATAATCTTATTTTCATTTTAAATATAAGGAAATTAAGGTTTAGAAAAGTTAAGTGACTTGACCAAGGTCACAAGACTGTCAGTGGCAGAGACAGGATTCATAATAGGTCTTTACCTTTAAATACAGTGATCCTTCCACTTTACTACACATACTTCAGTACAGTTTTTATTGTTCAATCATTTCTGTCATGTCCAAATGTTCATGGCCCCATTTAGAGTTTTCTTGACAAAGACAATGGCATGGTTTGCCATTTCCTTTGCCAACTAATTTTTCAGATGAGAAAACTGAAGCAAACAGAGGTTTAGTGACTTGCCCGGGGTAACACAGCTACTAAGTGTCTGAGACTAATTTGAACTCAGGTCTTCCTGTCACTAGGCAAAGTGCTCTATCCACTGTGCAATACAGCTAGCCTCACCAAAGATTACAAAAGTGATATTAGGTGATTCATTGGATAAGGTGTTTGATTTGGAATTGGGAAAATTTGAGTTAAACAAGATATATACTAGCTTTATGGCCCTGGGCAAGTCATTCTAATCTCATATAGTCAACAGTGATCCTCATCAGTAAAATGGAGATGATAATAACATGTACCTCAGAGCAATTTTGTAAAGAAAAATGAAATATTTGCAAATCATGCATTGCTATATAAATGTTAATAATTGTCATCATTGAGAAATAAAGTAAATCATTTACCATGTCTTCCAAAAACCTAAAGTATACTTTTTAACATAAAATACTTTGCATTTATTTTTCATATATATAATATATAATTTTATAAATGTATGCTGCCTCCCCTAATACAATTACGGATTCTTGATTGAACTCTGCCTCCTAACTTCTTTGGCTTCCTTCAAGTCTCAATGTCCTATCTTCTACAATTAATCTTTCCCAGTTTTCCTTAATCTAAGTGCCTTCTTCTCTTGGATATTACTCCCAATTTAGCCTTTATATATGTCGTTTGTACAAAGTAGCTGTTCTTTGTATGTTCGTTTGCTTTTGCATGTGGTCTCATGCATTTAGGCTTGAGCTCCTTTAAAAAAGAGACTGTCCTTTGCCTTTCTTTGTGTTCCCAGTACTTAGCATACTTCCAGAAAAGTAGTAGGCATTTAATCAAAGTTGAGTTTTCAGTCAGAGTGCAGGGGTTGTGTCATTTCAGTCTTTTTCCCTAGACTATATAAAGGTGATTTTTAAAAGCAGCAACTTAATAAATGCTTGTTGAGTCATCAATCAATTGATCAGGGAATTGAAATGCTTATGTCTCAATTTTTCATATTTATGCTAACAATATTCTGATACTGTTTAGATCTGTAATTTCATCCTTGTAGATGACTTCTTTTGTGTGAACTTCCCCATCTAGACAAATCAGTCATTTGCCTTACAAAATAGACTTTTAATAAACTCTCTCTCTCTCTCTCTCTCTCTCTCTCTCTCTCTCTCTCTCTGTCTCTGCCTCTCTCTCTCTCTCTCTCTCTTTCTCTGCCTCCCTCCCTCTCTCCCTCCTCCCTCTCTGTCCCTCTCTCTCTCTCTCTCTTTCACTCTGTCTATCTAGTCTCAGAAAGTTACATGGGATAGTTAGTTAGTATTTAGTAGAGGACAGATAATGAACCAAGATCTTTCTGACTCCAAAGCTAGTAAATATTAAACACCTAGCTCACAAAGAAATAAAAGTAAGCAAAAAAGAAAGAAAAGAAAGAAAAAGAAAAAAGAATGTACTTTTGAATTTAATATAGGTTACTCCAACACTTTCTTAAATCTAGACCATCAACAATATAACAAATCAAACTGACTTGTAATGTTCACCAATTTCCAAAGTGTTAATGCTCGCATTGAAAATTTAATACTAGGGAGTCCTAAAAGCTGACTCTAACATACCCCTGCTTCGAAGTCATTTTGCAATGTATTATACCATGTTTTATATATGTATAAAACTTATTAGAAATATGAAGAGCAAAAGAAATGCACTCAAAGGATCATAGATTCAGAACTAGATGTCACTTAAAGGCCACCGAATTCAACCTCCACATTTTGTTTCTGAGGAAACTGAAAATTCAAAATGTGAAGTGATTTGTCCATTTTCAAACAATTAGTAAATGGTAGAACTAGAACATACAACAAAGAATGACAAGGAAATGTGGTATTGTGACCGCTCTAGATGTTCTAAAGACAAACAAATTAAATGGTCGATCTGATTCAATATATTTCCTTTTCTATGACTGTTATTAATACAATAGGACAACAATGCAAATATTGGTCCAGCAACATGTGCTCATTTTAATTGAAAGGACAATAATGAAATTGAAGCTGTTCCATTCAACTACAAAACACACACACACACACACACACACACACCACCAACAATAACAAAGCCCAAAATTAGTAGACAATTGTGATGATAATGCTGGGGAAAACAAAACAAACAAATAAGCAAAAAACAATTATCACTCATTGGGAAAATGAAAGCATCTCATTATTGTTGTCTGTAATACTGAAATAATATTAAATTTTATTTTACTGAAAAAAATCAGTTTATGGTTCCAGTTAATCAGTGAATTACAGAACTATTTGCATTCCATTGTATATTTCTGGTCTTTCTTTTTCTGTAGTTTCTCCCAAGTGACTATAATTAAGACAAAAATATATTTAATACAATTCTCTACCTTTAGAAAGATGACTTAAGAATCAATGACAAAAAAAACAACAGCATTGATTTGTTAATTAAAAGATTGTCAAAATGTGAGGCAGTTTCTGTTAAAATAAATCACAAATCAAATAAACATCTTAAAGAAAATGAACAGCACTTATATGTCTTTATATGGGGAACATTAGTTCTTGTTTTGTACTCTCAATTCCTCTTCAGCCCCAGTACCTTTTTGCTTCATTTGACATTGATTGCAATTTTTGACCCTATCACTTAAAAGAAGGGAAAAATATATACTTGTACCTGAGATGGAAGTATTTATAAACCACTGCATTTTTTTCTTCAAGGATAAGTTTCTTTTATCAAGCTCTACAATGTGTTTTCTATTATATTTTAAATAATTTTTCACTTAGTTTTAGGTGGGAATGGAAATAATTTAATGTTTTGAGTAAACCCGCATTTTGTCCATGCACTTGGACTTTTTATTTAACATTTCATAATCTTAAGGAGTTGAATTATGAAGGATAGATATAATTGTAACCCTTTGATAATTATAAAAATCTGAATTTTATTAACAGAAATAAAGTTATGTCACAGTGTTTTTAATGGAATCACTGTCACATCACGATTATTTTAAGAGGAAAAGAGTATAAGAGGACATTCCATATATTTGGGGACATCCTGAGCTATCTGATAACCACTTGATAATATAGTACAAATGTTAAAAACCAGTTACTAGAGTCTAAATTATAGTCTTTCATACAGAGAATAGCCCAGGTAGGGTCAGAGAATTTGATCACCAGTTTAATTATAGGATAAACAATTTAGAACTATGGTCAATCTCAGAGCCCCTCTGTTAAATCAATAAATATTTGCTTATTGAGGAGCACCAACACAGTACATTTATATTTCCTTGAAAAGTTTCTTTAGTACCACAGTGAATTGAGCTTATCAGTCAATGATTCAATACATTTAGATGATATTATGAATATATTTTACCAAGTTTCTTAAAAGGCAGCACTGAGAAATACCCTAATATGTGAGTTCAAGTCTTTCCTCAGATAAATACTGGCTGTGTGATCCTAGACAAGTCATTAAACCCCTCAATTCTCAAAGCAACTATAAGACTATAAATTGTAGAAAAAGGTGTCTGCCTATATTTGTAGTTCTTCTGGGAGTTCCCTACATTAATAAAGTCATAGGTCAGTCCCTATTTCTTTCTTAGACAGCATTTATATGTGGGGAAAATGCCTTAAAATATATCTGTTCAAGAGTTGTAGCACCAATGCAATATTCACAGTGCCAATGGGCACTATGAATATACCTTCATAGTGCTCAATTATAAAATATAGAAGACTCTCCATATAGAAGACAGAAACAAAACATTTATTCAGACACCAGAAAACCAAATCCTACACCAGGAAACCGAATCCATTATAGCCGCATAGAAGTTAATGCACCACAATGTAGTAGAGAATTACACCATCATTTAACCTTCCCTCAAACTAACACAAGACAAATATTTACTCACAAGCCTGTCTCCCTTGAATGTGCACTCTCCTAACCATTTCTAGCTCCTCTTTCTCCCAGCTTCATGTGGGCTCTGCTCCACTCTTCAGCAAACTCTTCCCACCACAGGTTCCACGTGATTGAATTCAGCCTATTAGGGGACACAGTATATTTTCAAAGTAGGGACAGTCTTCAAATTTCCTTAGGCTTATTAAGGGGCAGGGAAGATCTTCAAATTACCATTACCATTATAAGAGTTTTGAACACAGTTGAGTTTTTCCCTGGAAAACTGGGTGTTTTAAATTTTTTACTCATCTAATTTTTTCCTTGTATTTACCTCTCTCACCCACAAGTTACCCAAGGCATTTTTCTCTGAAACTGGATAAAAAGTGTTAATTCTTTCCTTAAGTACTTGATTGTCCTATTTATGTTCTACTCTTAATTTTTTCCAGGCTAGTATATCTTCATCCTGCTGTCTGAACCCTCACCTAAAAGAACTTAGTTACTTTTTTTTTTTTCAAGAGGACAGAATGGTGAGGGAAAAGACAAGACTTATAGCTATAATAATTAACTTTTATAGGTTTTTGGTTTAGGGAGTTCTTAAATGAAAAATTCACTCTGAGTTTGGTACCACAAATATCACAATTGCCCAAATAAAGAGATCAAAGATCAGACAAGTAAATGGGCTCACCTAAGGTGACAGCTAGTAATACCAATAAAGAATATTATTTCTGTCCTGGCCAGAAACTCTGAAGGTCTTCCTTCCCTGATTGAGTCTTTTGTGAAGGCAAATTATGCTACCTTTTGCCTCAATTCTTACCTAGCCTTTAATCACTAAAGAGGTGTTGCCTCATTTAAATCCAATTCACCTGCAAGTCAAAACATCACTCTCCTCAGGTCACTGGTCCTCCATGAGAATGAAGGACAAATAACAACATCAATAAAGGATTTTACACTATGTCATATCGCTCTAAGTTCAATTGGTTATGTAACTCTACCATTCAATTAATGTCACAACAAACCAGGCAATTGTCTAATTGTAGAGAAGGTATAGACTTATGCCAGTAGATAAAGGGAATTTTCTCAACTGTTGGTCCATATACTAATGAATTCATAGGTCCAGTCTCTATTTATATCAATATAAATATCCATATATCTATCTAATCAAGACCGTCTTTTAATTCTGAGAATTAGTGGAATGGGTAGAGGGGAGTCATATAACTGGACATGCATGATAGAGTGTTTCAAGAGTGATGTTTCAGGCTATGCAGGAGAGAGAGTTAGTAGAAACCAGGGAGTCATCAGTGCATGAAGTATTGGCTATTGTGACTCAGAACGATATCAGAGAGGTGGAAGTCAGTACATGTGTCCTTAGGTGCTGATTTCCAGACCATCTGAGGTTATGTATGAGGCCCTTAAATATAGGTTCTTATAGTGGATACTTGAATAGAGAGGATCCTGGAGATAGGTGGAGGCTGATACTCTGGGGCTCTGTTAGTATTTCTTTTTTTATTTGTTTATTTTTAGTTTTCAACATTCATTTTCACAAGATTTTGAGTTACAAATTTTCTCCCTGTCTTTCCCCTACCCCCACCCCAAAATAATTAGCCTACTGAATACTGCTTCCCCCCTAGTCTTCCCTATCTTATATCCTCCCCCATCTCCCCACCCCCCAACTTACAAGTAGGGCAAGATGGATTTCTATACCCCAGTGCCTGTATATGTAATGGTAATTGATTTGAATTTGAAGATCCCTTTTTCTATTGGCAAGTAAGCAGGTACTTAGCCCTTAGTTAAGTAATCAAATCTCTGTGAAAGAAACAGAAGGTATGAACTC
>CM053580.1:124740330-124789880 GCA_028627135.1 Pseudochirops cupreus
AATTACTTGACATTTGAGCTCTTTGCCATAGTAGAACTCTGGTGAAGAGCTTTGTCCCAAATTGCTTGGGTTTTCACATATGTCAGAGGTTTGAGATGGGTACCCTCTCTACAGTCATCACAAGCTATGGCACACTGGCGTTTCTTACCACAGAGTCACTGCCCAAGACTGGAACCCAGATCCAAGCAGGTCAAAGCAAGAGTGATTACCCTCTGAATGGTTGCGTGGTCCCCCTACAATCTGCAGGCCAGGAGTTCTGTAGGCAGCCACGCAGCAGGAACTACAGCCACCGCAAGGCCTCCACCACCTTTTGTACTGGGGGCAGCGGCTGAACCTTACTCCTCTGCCACCCAGTTCCAACAGAGTTCCCCAGTGACCTTTTACTTTATCTTTGGTTTTTATGGGTTGTCAAGTCTGGAAGCCACCACACCTGCTGGTGATTTACTCTCCTGAAGTCTGCTCCAGCTGGTCTGGGATGCTGGTCAGGGCCACTGTTTCAGGCTACCCAGGGCTTGGCAAAATTCATAAAGGACTGCGTTCATCTCCCACCTTGGTGTGCTAGACTCTTCCTGTTGGCTTGCCAGGCTAGCTTCAGAAGGAGATCTGTTTCTGTCTGTTACTTTGTGGGCTCTGTAGCTCTAAAATTTGTTTAGAATCACATTGTACAGATATTGGAAGGTATGTGGCAGGAGCTCACAGAATTTCCTGCTTCTATACTGCCATCTTGGCTCTGCCCTCCTCTGTTAGTATTTCAGACCCTGAGATTGAAAACATACAAAGTCCCTATGCCATTCACCTTTTGAAGGATTGTAATGAAAAGATCTTGAAAAATGTTGCTTTCTTTCTGACAGAGATCTAAGGCCTCAATGCTTCTCCATAAGGAAAAAGAGAGAACAGGGAAATGTGCAGATAGAGCCAGACTTCAGCAAGTAATTTTGCTTCAGAGCACTTTAGCAGTCTACATCATAGTAGTTGCAAGCAATACCTCTGTCTAAATTGGTCTTAAGATTTTCTTAACAATTACACCAAATAACATATCCTTTTCAACACCCCCATATATCTTCTCTCTAACCTCAAAAGGTCAGACACTGATCATCCTACATTTGGAATTGTGTCTTTACAGCACTTAAACTTATATGAGCAATTTAGAATAAATGTGTTTGAATTCTTTTTTTTTTCAAAGTAGAGCTTACATAGGAAAAAAAATGTTCTTGTCTTTAGAGGATGGGAATGGCTTTTAATTGTTACTATGGCACTGGTGAGACCTGGAGAACTATCTTTATTTTCAAAGTAACACAGTAGCTAGCATTTATGTAGCAACATGCATTGCAATGAGCTTTATAAATATTTTCTCATTTTATTCTCACAACAATTCTCAGCAGTGTGTTTTTATTAACTCCACTTTAGAGATTAGGAAGTTGAGGCACACACAGAGGTTAAGTGAATTGCTTTGCTTTCTATATCTAATAAGTGAGTACAGATTAGAAATCAAGTTTTCCTAACTCAATGTACCACTTAGTATCCTTTAACATCAATAAGAAAACATTTCAATAAGGCATTTATACATGGTACTAAAGGGTCTGAATATGAGCATTACTATTTGCTGACATATGATTTTATATCAATAGTATCACAAAGTTATGATTTTAATCTTCATCTACACTGGAATTGGTGTCATGTTTATTTAACAGTAACTAAACTAAGACATATCTATACCTAACCAGACAAATGACGTTGAAGCAAATCATGAAGCCTACCATCTAGGTGTATAAAAAGGCCACAATGAGACACCTGAAATTATTTACTAAATGTATCTCTACTGAATCATGTGGACAAGGAGCCAAAGTGTTTTTACACTATCTTCTCTAATAACTCTAGTACCAGTACAGCAAAGATCTCTATCAGAACATAATATTCAAAGTCTAGATCAAAAGTAACACATATCAAGCAGTATTTAAAAAAAAAATTCAGAATAGCAAAACAATATGAAGAGTATTTTGGATGGTATAATGGAATTTGGCCTTTTGAAAAAGGAGGGTTATTTCAAGTCATGCAGATTAAAAAAAATGACTGGGATAACAGAAGGAATGATATGTCTGGCCTACATTTGGAAGAGGGTATAAAACCAGCTCTTAGATAGAACAGATGATTAAACAGTGATGCCATTCCCTTGCTTAGTGACCAGTTGTGCATTTAACTATATTGTTGAAATCTGCCAAAACTTCAACTCAATAAAAACTCATCAGCCTTTAATTAATGGTAA
Source organism: Pseudochirops cupreus (assembly GCA_028627135.1). NCBI lineage: Eukaryota > Metazoa > Chordata > Mammalia > Diprotodontia > Pseudocheiridae > Pseudochirops > Pseudochirops cupreus. Next base: position 124,742,594 of record CM053580.1, read on the forward strand.
ATGAACTCATCATTAGAGCTTGAAGCAATGCCATGAACTTACTCAGAAGTTTTAATATTCACTTTTAGGGCCAAATTTATAGTGCCTTTTCGTGATGTCTAAGACATTAGAAGATGCACAGGGAAGCCATGTGTCTAAAAACACTTGATTCAAATGACTTGGGATACTTCAAACTGATATTGTAAGCTCTCACATACTCATCTCTTAGCAGCTATGCATGTCAGTAGGAAAAGACGAAGATGAGGTGCAAAAGTAAAAGAATATAAAATAAAACTTCATCTCAAATCACAGTTTTTGTTTAGTGATCTTAAATGAGACACTGGAACTGGTTAGCTGTTAAAAAAATAGGTCTGTAATCCATTTCACAGAATTGTGACTTGGATTTATAATGGCAAAATCTTAGAAAATGCTTAGATGTTTGGGGAAAAGGCTTTATCTTGATCTGACAAGACATCTCATTTTTAATGTTCAGCTTCTCTGAATCCTGGCACAGAGCCAGTTTACAATTCTGGGCTGTCTAAAATAATTTGTGGTCCACACTCAGGAATGTGGGTGCATTCAGTCTTTGTTTTCCTTATGGCTAACTGCCTCCATACATGGTTTGAAAGAGAGGTTATAAATTATTGTTTTACCATGAATGAGTTCATACAGCCCTATTGTTTCTTAGATTCAAAGACCATTGGTTGTAAATTTCACACATAGCTCCTTCCACATGATCAGAATTCTAGTGAAAACTTATTGCTATTGATAGGAAAGGTGGTCATTGAAGTCCTGGTCCCCCAAAAGAAAGTTGTGTTTTCTGGTATGTAACATTATGCCAGGCTAGGCTAACCTGGGTGGTCATTTTCTAATATGGCCATTTTTCTAAGGAAGTAGACTGAAACCACTAAACATATTTGTCCCATGAGCTAAACCACAATAAAATCTAGGTCTCCTGTGCATAGCTTTCCTCACCCTTTGAATGCAGTTCTTTCTTACTCTATTTCCATAAAACAAATGTCCTTTAGAAAGTTTCTCTTTGAAGTTTTGAATTGAGTTTGTGTGTGTGTATCCAAGGGGCAAATGCATGCAACTACCTGATTAAATGATGAAAACGGCCTTCCTACACTATGATTAAAGGTGCCTTCTGACAGTTAAAGCATGCCAGACTCACAGCTGTATGCTCATCACCTGCTGATTGTAGAATTGGGTATATGTAAGAAAGTAAAAGGGGATTGTGGATTATTTTGAAGTACTATCTATTATTAGCTAACAATGGTCAGAGATGATTAGTCCTTAACAATAACAAAAATCCCAATAATAATAAACAATAATGGCTACTGAGATTCTGATCGTTCTTTTCCCTTCCCTTTTTTGCAATACCTTGTCTCAGCCCAACACTCTTTTCCCATGAGGACAAACATGTTCCCTGAATACAGAGATGAAACAGAATTCTACTAGCTGGCCTCTGTGTATTTCAGGGTTGTAAGAAGGAAATTCACATCCCAAAGCCCACTTTAACAGTCTGGCATTACAGAGGATTACTTGGGGATCATTCCTATGTACCGGGTTATTTAAGAATGTAAACAACAGGATGCAAGAAAGCTCACTTAGAGCTACCTCTTTATTCCCTTTAACAGGTAAAATTGGTTTCCTCCTTCTCTGCTTAGATTGGAATATTTTTTCTCTCCATAATTTGATAACTCTTTTTTTCTTCTTGTAAGAGAATTCAGCTGAGTATATTCCCCTCCAAAAAATGTTTCCAGATTAATCAGAGCTTCAAAGTGGTATAAGAGATGAGTTCAAGGCAAATGTCATAGTATCCCATGCTATGAAATTGAATAATTGCCTCTCAGCTGTCTCTCTGCCCTGGGTGGAATGAGCTGGTTATGCGAGTGCTGGATGTTACAACAGGCGAGCTGGCAAATGGATCACAGTACAATGATAGCCCTGAGTCTGCAGGCATTGGTAATCAGGAGGTTTGAGGTGGTAGGTCTGACTTCAGCATTAGGCAGGCTATGTTGGGATTGATAAAACAGTCAGATCTTCAAGAACAAGAAATGGTTAAGATGTGTCAGCTATGACTACAAAACACTGATAAGGTACCACACTGACACATTCATATAAATAAGATCTACTTGATTTTTGAAATAACTAAAATAACTACTAAGATATTTTTTCATTTAAAATCTTAAAATGTTTTAGAATGATACTTTATATAAAGTGATTTTTAAAACTCAGTAATGTATAAATGGCTCACTCTTTTCTACCAATGTAGAAGTGAATACAATTCAAAGAAAGCAAACAATGAAGCCTAATCATTTTATTTCATTTCACCTTAAAATATCAAATCTTAAAATAAAAAAAAATCTAGAAATGATACAAGCAAAGTTGATCTATGAATGAAATACTCAGAAGTGAGGAGTAAGTTATACAATAAAATCCAATATGCAATCTAATTTAAGTGAAAATAAACAAATCCCAACCATCCTCTATTTTTACTCTTGAAGAGGAAAGGATTTACATCTATCAACAACAGATATGTTGTAATTGTAGATTCTGCATAGAGAGGAGCACAAAGAGCTAAATTAATTTTAGGACAATCACAAGTGACTCAGAGTTAGCAAAAGGTGGATATTTCCTTTTCGGATAATTAAAGTTGTTGTCGTTGTTGTTGCTTTTAGTGAAGCGACTATTTAATTATTACCCATGATGAGGAATTGACCTGTACTCTACTGCTGAAAACAGTAACTGAACTTAAATTACTTTCTTGCTTTTCTTCTTGATCTTGCCAAAGATGTCAGACTGGAATGATTTTAAGTTATTTTAACATGGCTAGCTCTAATTGTCTGAGAGTTCCTTCTGCTTACATAGGCAGATACAACAATTACTTTGCAATTATATGACCTTTTGTTAAAAAAAAATTTTTTTTCTCCTTCAATCAATCCAAATGTACAGAGCAGACATCAATATTGTCCAATGCTTGTGCTGCCTCCAATAAAGGCTTATGTTTCTTCATTCCCCCCTTCCTCCATTCATTTCTAACTGGTTACATCTGCAGTTCAATGATCCAGGGAAACATTGGAGAACAGCAATGGAATAGTCATAATAGTTCCACTTATTGTGAATAGCACTTCTTCTCCCTAAATTAAGTGTGTAATTGGCAAGCCTTATTTATACTCTCATATGGATTAGCTTTTATTGATCTAATTAGGATGAAGCTTAAAAATTACTTGCCAGTCAAGCTGATGGAGCAGCTGCAGCTCATTATTTCCTTTTCTTCAAACAACAACAACAAAAAGTAACCTTAGGAGGTGATAGTAAAACTTGAGTTACTGACCCCAGTTACTGCCCAGAAGATGAGTTTATAATGCTATAGTGCAAATCCTGAAAGGTGGCTAGACAGAAGATTTATATGGTAATGGGCTAAATCACAAGATGGAAGAAAGACTTTTTAAAAATAATAGATTTCACATGATAATTGATGTATGTACAGCAGAGGCAGTACCATGTGATGAGAATACTCACTAGAATAGAAATCAGAATGCTCAGAGTTTGATCCAAGTTCTGGCACTATACTTATAAGCTGAAGCCAAAAAGTCATTTACTCTCTCTGAACCTTACTTTTCTTATCTTTAAAATGGGGATAAGAATAGCTGTTTCATTTCCCTCACTCACAGAGCCATTTTAAGAATGAAATGAAATATATATGAAAATCATTTTCAAACTATAAAGCAAGACACAAATATAATATTCAAGGACCACTATTTTGTAGTGGTAGGGGCTTACGAAGATTTGACAACACATTCCCTTAAATAATTTATAATTCTTATCAGAGAAGACAGCTATAGGCATCACAGAGTAAAAGCACCTTCAATAGTACAGGTATATTGAAAGTTTCTTAAATTTTCTGTCATTTTAATCAGAAATATCCCTAAAGGAAGTATCATTAATGTCCCATCTTGACAAGGTTAATGTACTCAATATTCAGCAGAAAAAGAACTCCTAAAACAATTAGTAAGAATGCAGCAGGATTCTGTTTCCCTAAGGAAATGACTGAATGCCAGCAGTGTGTTTGAACATATTGACTTCGATATTAGACTAGGCCCTTTGAACACAAGCATCTGCATTCACTGATCAAACTCTATAAGGAGAGCCTTACTGATTTATCCTTTAGTAATTATGAACATGCATGAACACTGAGTCAATATTTTGAAGTTGATTAGAGGATAAAAGGATGGCCTATTTATTATTTAGATGACACCTAAATTTGACCAGACTCATGAAGATTTCTAAACAAAACGAGTGCAGTAGAAATCAATAGGCAGAGTTTGATGCTGCCAATTTAGACATGAATTTACTCATAAAAATACAAAGCTGATTTTTATGAAAATGATGATGATTAGTATTATAATAAAGTACTTCTATTTATATAATATTTCAACATTTTCAAAGTATTTTACATTTTATCTCATTAGAACTTCATTTGATTGTGAGAGATGCTGTTATAAGCCCCATTTGACTGATGAAACCAAGGTTAAGAAAATCTATTTCAACTGCCAAGTCACACAACCAGTAATGTTCTAAGGTAGAATTCAAAGTCTGTTCTTCCTGAATTGAACTTCAGAGCTTTATCTCTTTTAAGAATTGAAATGAGGTCATATTTTTTTAATTACACAGGTTATTAAAATATTATTTCCTTATTAATATTATATTTAACATTACAGCAATTGCTTCTTTGGTTGTGTAATTTATTAGCAATTGATTCATTTGCAATGTGAACACTATTAAATTATTAAAGCAATGACAATATGTGCTCCTTGTGAAACTTTATAACATTGTCAGAACAATATAATGTGAGCATTGTTTTTCATGCTCATAGAATGTACGAAGGGGAAAACAATTTTCATTTTTTCAATCTGAATTATACTGAAATTACTGATTTATGTTATTTAATCAGTATTGTATTTAAGAAAGTATACTTTACCTATGAATATATTTAGTTTATAATACTATTTTATTATTAATTTTTAGAATATTAGTGATACTGGAGGTTGTGCTAAGATCTACTTATATGTCGATTTAAAATGTGAAATTTGCATTTTAAACCAGAAGAACAAGATCAGTTTAAATATCTAGATTACAAATGACTTACCAACAACAATAATTCATCTACCATGTTATGGCAAATAGTGCAAATACTACCATTTTTATTTTACATACAAGGAATTGTTAGGAACATAGAAGTCAAATGAATCAAGGTTCTACAGAATAACCCAGGAATTAAATTAATACAGGTCTTCTGATTACAGGTTCTGAGATCTTTCTACTCTACCCAATGAATAACAATAATAGTATGTTTTCTTTTAAAATATTCATAATATTTTTCACCTGGTTAGAAATCTGCAAATCTAAGAGGAAAGGTGTGGTAGAAATTATTTGGGTGAGGATCAAAGGAGGGAGAACAAAGGCAACCTAGAGGTAGGAGTATGTTAGAAGCTGCCAGGACAGCTGGAGAAATTGGACGACAAGTTTCTGACTCAGAAGGCTGGCACAGAGGCAGGAAGGTTATTGTTTAGATGGGTGATTTCCAATTGTAGGGTCATATGTTGGAAATATCTCTTTCACAAAAATAAATGGGAAATTTGATAAATTAATAATGTCCTATGCTATTAATAATATCAATTAGAGGATAGAATAAGTAACAAAGAATGGTAATTTTTTCTTAGGATTTTAAGAAAAATGAAAAAAAAAAGAGACTAGCTAGAGTAGACACCTTGGGAGGCAATAATTATGTCCGATAATTTGCAGTTGATAATGAGGAGAATTCCAGGTAAATTTTGATGTCATCCTTTTGCCTTAGGAGAAAGCGTTTCAAAGCAATTAGAAATAGGATAGGTAGTATGCCACAGCCTTATGATGGCTCAATTAAAATGAGTTGTTTTCCTAATCGCACTTCTAACACTGTTATATCCTAAGATTCTTATGAGGAAGAAAAGAAGCTGATCTCTCAAAAGACACGTGTGACTAAAGAGAAAGCTTATCAGTCAACTAAAACAAATGAACAAAAAAAGAGATAGAAGTAAAGGCATTTAATTGAAGATAATCACATAAAAGTTGGTTCTCTATCAATTTAGTTAGGAATCCTAAAGTCCAGTATTAACTAAACTTTGCAATACATGCTAAAGTCTTTTTTTTTTGACAGCTTACTTACAGTCAAGAGAAATACCAATGAAACAGTGGAACTCATTGCAGATAGATATGGAGATTATAATAGTATATTAAAATAAGAACTAAAAATTCAACTCCTATTTTATTTTTGTTTCCTTTATCATGGAGAACATGAAGAAAAATCTTCAGGCATCAAGGAAGGATAGAATTAGAATCTTCAGTTGGGAGGAATTCTTAATACAGTCATTTCCCAGGGAAAAATCTGGAAGACTTCCAGTGGCCAAAGGCTATTTATCTTTCTGAAGTGGGCAAGTTAGCTGATCTTAATCATGCAAAGATAGTTCATAGGATAAGAAAATAAATAATTATTGCTCCTGTATTATTTAATAAAAATAATAATTACCTCACCTTTTATTATTTTTCTTCAATACAACTCATTTGCATTAAGCTTATTTATGTGCTAATCTGATTAAAGGGACAGCTAGGTGGTACAGTGGATAGGGTGCTGGGCCTTTAGTCAGGAAAACTCACCTTAGTGAGTTCATATCCAGCTGCAGACATTTGCTAGCTACATGACCCTGGGCAAGTCATTTAACCCTGATTTTCTCTATTTTAGCAACTGTAAAATTAGCTGGAGAAGGAAACGATAAACCACTCCAGTATCTTTGCCACGAAAACCCCAAATGGTTCACAAAGAGTTGGACATGATTGAAATGACAGAACAACAACAACAATCTGATTAAAATATCATCAGAAAAATGTAAGCTTCAGAAACTGGGAGAAGACTGTTGGAGGCGGGGGGATGGGTGTTGCTCAGAGCCTGCTTGTAATGTGCTGAATAATCCATATAAGGTGATGGTTTGAGATTGTAATAGTGAGTGGCTAATCCATATAAGGTGATATGTGTTATATGTAGTTGTGATTACTTGTTGATTGTTTTAAATTGCTGCTCACACGGAAGTGAGAGAGAGTTGTCGTTGTGATGTAGCAGTGGACGAATAAACAACCTCTGATCAACCTCGGGCGTTCTGTCTGGTTATTCCCCGATTCGGGGCTGGTGACGACCAAAGACCCTGAAGATGGGTAAGTAGAGGGCAGGGGGCCCGAGGGAGTGAGAGGCCCGCTTCAGAAGACCACTAATACAGAATAGAGAGTATAAGAACTTTACAGTGGAGGAAAACTTTTAGAATCACTAGTCTAGTGATTGGGATCCTAGACTCAGGTTTCATCTATATAAAGTACAGAAAGCAATCCTTCCCTGAATAATTGAGTAGATTATCCTTAATTGATTGAATTAAGATATTCCTATTATGTCAAACTTTTTAACAAGTTAGGTGTATTCCTTCTAGAAGGAGAAAATATGCAGTGCCTGATCAGACATTTTTGATTAGAAGTTAAAATTGGTTTCAGAATCATTCTGGAAATTATAGAAATGGAACTCCAAAGCATTAATTTTATTTTGTAGTAGTGATGCAAATGGAGAAGATTCAGTAAATATCATATAATATTCCCTTTTGTTTCTGTTTGCTCCAGAATTATAGAACATGGTTCGTGGTTTCTGAATGCCTCTCTGTCAGATTCCTTTGATTGGCTCTGCACATTGGAGTCCAGCTACCGGCATGATCAGAAGAGATAATACTTCAGGGATAATATGAATGGGAGGGAAGTGGAAATATTTACAATTTTTGTAATTGAGTTAATGCATGATGAATGATTTCTTACAAGAATTCTCAAAATCATCTTTTACTATTTTGTAAAGTGACCTAATTTAGGCAGGTTTTATGATGTAGTGAGGAGCACTTAAAACAAGAAGTCCAGGTCCAAGTCTTTCATAGCTAGCTATGAAACCTAAGAAAATCATTCACTCACTCGAGATTTAAGTGTCATCCTGTGTAAAATAGAATGGACAAAATCACCTTTACTTTCTCTAAGAGTCTATGATACAGCAGTCAGTCACTTTTTTTTATTACGAACTTAAACATTATCATACACAAACTGTTGAACATACAGAAAATGGGAAAAAAAAGTTTTTACAGGAAACTATAAACTTCTGTTATTTTAAGATCTGTTGTTTGTCTTTTGTGCTCAAAGAGGGCCAAAATGGTATCAAGATGTTGGGATCAATATAAATGTACATTAACAAGAGAATAACAAAATTATCCTCTTTGGCTGGGTCACTTACTGGATTTTCTTTTGTTATCCTCTATAAAATTTTAATATTTCATTGGCATTTGTTTGATTTTCTTCTATTTTTTATGCCACTAAACTGACCAATAGAGGACTTTCTTTATAACATACAAATACAGTAAAACAAAATAAATTGTCTGAAAATGTCTCATTCTGTACCTCTTTTCCTGTCACCTCTCTAGCAAGAGCAAAGATGCTTCATCAATACCATTCTTGAAGGAATGACTGATCCTGGAATTTACCAGAGTTCTTAAGTCTTTCAAAGTTGTTTCCTTTATATTATTACAGTAATATTGCCCAATTGGTCCTCTAGTTTTTCTAACTTTAATTCTATATATATACAAGTCTATTCAAATTTCTCCAAATTCGTTATGTTTTTTCCTTATGGTACTAAATATTATATTGTATTTAATTTTCATTCATAAGTTTAATTGATGATCTTCAGATTTCTTAGAGACACTGTATACCTTATTGAAAGTCATGGTTTTGCATACTAGCCCTAAATTGTCCAGGTAAACAAACTAGTATTACCAAAAAGGAAAGCAAAAGGGAAAAGCAGATTTTTTTAAAGTACCTTCAGAATACCAGGTTCCATTGGGTTCATTGGACATCTTGAACTATTTTCAAACACTTTGACTTCAATGAAACCCAGAATGCCCTTTAGTGAAGCACTTTGTCCTTGATTTTTACAATCTTATGTATTTTAACGGAAATTTGATCCATATGTTTTTAATTCATTTACACTTAAATCATCAAAACATTGGTCTTTAAGGTTATTTGATATCTAAGAAAGCTGTGGGGACTTTTTGATAATCCTTTAAAGCCACTAAAAAGGAAACCAGGAAGTTTTGTTTTTCCCAGAATAAACTGAAACACTGAGAAGACTGGGTTCACCTCCAGTGCGGTCTAAATTGTCCAAACAAGCTATACTTACCCATAATAAGGAGGATGAACATAGTGACAGGGGCCATACTGATGGCAAGTAAAACTGCTAAGGCTTTGAGGAGCTATACAGCATAGATAATTGCAAGCATATTTTTGGAGCATTAGAGGGATTTCAACAAGTTTTATTCTGATTGTATTCTGAAAATATGTTGATTCATAATAATGAAAATGAAAAAATGACATCTCAATAATGATAATAATCCATAGTATTTTTTAAAAACATTTTTTGGCTTACAGAAAGTACTTTATTTCTTATATACCTCTATATTTGAGTGAACTGTTACTCATGTAATATTTATTAAGAATTTTATAGAATTATGTTTGCAAAGTGCTCAAAATATTCTTGAATGCATGATGTGTGAAGAAGTTGTTATGTATTATACAGAGCAGCAGTTGCATAATCACATATACTGCCTAGATGGCATTCATTGAATACAAAATGGTTAAATAGCTTTGTTAGCATCACAAAAATAATAATCTTTTAAATCCAAATAAATGTGAAAGTTTTGTTTAATAAAAATTCCTTTATCTAGGGGGATTCATAGGATGCATTTAAGAGATTTAAAAATCTTCATTGTCTCATATCTTTTCCCCCATCCCATACGTCCTCAATGAAATATTTAACACTCACTCACATCCATATGCATAGGATATCATCATTTCAGGACCAAATGGCTATCCTGCAGATCAATTTTCTTCTGAATAAGGTCACTTGTATCTGAAATATTGATAATGTACTTTTGTGGATTTATCTAAAAAGAAAAAAAAGAATAGAGGATGGTTTCAGATGAAATGAGGACACAGCTGAGATGTATGAAATATTTTCAGTAACAGGCAGCCAGTGAATAATGCCATTGTTCATTCGGTTCAGAATTTATTTACTGTCTGACTATAACTTTATTTTTTATATCATTTAAGTACAATGTAAATGTCAGTTAATATGAATATAGCAGATGCATCTATACCTGTCTTTCTCTTCCCCAGGTAATTCTATCCTTTATTGTACATCCAAATGGATTGGATAGCTATAGGATCATACTTAAATTAAATCAATTTAATTTGTGTGTGTTGTTTCTCTGAGCTGCTTTTAGGAAAACAATTTTAAAGGAGTCATTTACACAACTCAAAAGTCAATGAAGAACTCAACTTGTACATCAATTAACCTTTGCCCTTTTCTATCTATGACCGGGAAACATCAGATTTGTTTATGAACAATAAATGTAAACATAACATTGATCCAGGAAATTCTAAAATTAATAACCATTTCCTAACATGAAAAGGGGAGTTTGCCTGAATATATTTCTAATATGATTAAAGATTAAATCTGTATAAACTATTGGTACCTCAAAATTGATATCATTTGTGTTTGTGTATCTTTAAATTCATGGAATTTAATATATTCTTTCAATTATATGAAGAAATATACTATTTAAATTAGAGATTGTGTGTGATATGCCTTGCCAAGGTTACCTGCATTGGTAAGATCCAATTACCAGCTACTGAATAGAAGTCTATGTTGAAAACGTGTCCTTTGAATAATCATTGATTCCATTAGCCTAAAAACAACACAATATGAAGTACAAATTAAAGGAAGCATGATAAGCCAGATAGATACAGAGCCCACTCTGATGTCAATAAGAGCTGGTTTCAATTTCTATTTCTAACACATACTGCTTGTTGTGTGACCCTGGTCATGTCATCTACATTCTTAGTGTTTCAGACTGCTCTCTCAGTTCCAGAACAGGAATGGATTTAAAATCTTAGAGAGTCCCACAGGGATTCTTTTTACTGAAGAAAAGAATCACAACTTTGGTGAAAATTATGTAAAAATAAGAGTATTTAAACAATCTCACTCCTGATATTGAATCCTTTCTATTTCAAATCTTTTCAGAACATCTTTAATGAAACCAATAAGGAACTTAGAGATATACAGATCCCCCTGTCTTTTGTTCCACTTAATGCTAAGACTGAGTCATGGAACAGATTATCTAAAAGAAAACTTGTTTCATTTTAGCATATGGATGGGAGACAATTTATTTGAGGAGAGTGTTTAAAGATGCTTTTTTTACACAAAGTAAAATGCTTTAAAAAATCAACAAGACAGACATGGAAGGAGCATATATTTCTGCACTACTCTATTTTTGACTTTATAGATGAAGTCTGATATAGCAAGTTGTTTGCAAAAAGGTCACTTCTTCCCTTCTCATATATCTATCACTCATATATTTGACGCATGCATAGAGCATTGTCCTAAAGATCTCCCAGCGACTAGAAATTATATGGGTTGGATTTTGAGGTGGTGAGATATAGAGAAAAGAATACAAGATTTAAGCCAGAGGTCCTTGGCTTCATAGTGACTGTTACCTATCTACCTTTGTTTTTGCGTTGTATTTACATACAACAGCTTGTTGTATGACTATATGTTATTTATTACATAGGAATCACTAATATTCCTTTCAATACTAGAGTCTATACTAGTATCCCTTCAAATGCATAAATGAACACATGTATATATGATATATACCTTAACATATATCGCATATGTATGATATGTGTATAAATATAGCATCAATATATCTATGCATATGCAACGTGTGCATATATGCAATGTGTTCATATTTACATATCTTTTGTAAAAGTCTTATCTCTGATTTATTTTCTTCCATATTTTTTGTAATTTTTTTTCCTCTTCAAGATACCTTAAAAGGGAAAAAAGTAAATAGTGAACTAAAAACATATTATGCCTAAATCTTGATGATATGAAGTTGTCATCAAACATACAGATACACACACACACACACACACACACACACACACACACAAACACAGGCACAAACAATGGGCAGGCACTGCAGATGAACAGTGAACTTTAAGAGAAAGAAATTTATCTTTCAATAATAATTCCAATTTTTCAATTTCCTCACTGCTTCAAAAGCCCACTATTTTAACGCAACCATTCTACCCATGAGAGAAAATAAAACTACATATCACGGAACACTATTTGGAAGAATAAAAGTTTCAAGTAATCCAAGAGGTAATGAATGGAAAGATGCCTTTTAAAATGAAACAATACCTTAACAATAATGACTTGCATGTAAGAAGATGTCATCAATGAGTTATATGAGGGAATAAAGTAGTTCAGGCATATAGCGATAGACAATAGACAGAATGCTTGAATCCTGTAATGAATATTAAAGGTGTTAAAAGAACTAGAGAAAGACCTTTAGCACTTCTAGTAGATCCTCTCTGGTAGATTTATAGAAGGGCATGGATAAAAATCACTCAATGTGCTAAGTCATGTAGTGGTTCCAAAAATGGGCAAGTGAAGAGATCAGTTTCATCTCTGAAAAGACAGATGCATCTAAGTTGGTAACAAATAATCAGACATTATTAGACTTTTCATTATCTAAGGACATTGAACATATTGTAATGAATAAGGGATCCTCCTTGAAGACAGGAAGGCCTTGGTTTCTGCCTCTAAGATCGTAAGTTATAGAGGAACTGTCAATTTATATAACAGGAAACAATTTCTACCATAGGCAAAACTCGAAAACTGAGATTAAAAACAATTTGCTAAGATAGCTTTTTTTTTCCATTCACTTCCAAAAGCCTCTTATTTGACCCAGAAAGTGAGTTGTTCTTTCTTTCAGTTCTCTTTAAGACTGGAAAAGAACTCTATTATCCATGCTGAGTGAATGCTACCTTTGTCCAGTGAGAGGTGACAGCTGTCAATCCAGCATGTTTCCTTGGTCATTTGCCAATCATCAGTTTTATGAAGAACCCAGGCTGAGAGAATATTGTAGCTCTCTTCACAATACACACAGTAGTAATAGTGGTTGAAAAGCTCCCTTAAGTATGAAAGCACCAAATGGGGATAACTGGAGATGGGACCCGGTGCCCACCCCACTGCCAGGCCCACAATGGACTGACTGCCAAGGTACGTGATGGGGCACCTGTGGGGATCCTGGCTGGTCCCTTCCCTTGATCTTTTCATTGCTTCTCTGGTGCCTCAAAGACTGGGATGTGGTGCAAAACAAATCATTCACCCTGATAACCAAGAACTAGTTCAGATGCTTCAGGAACAATTTCAGACAGATCAGGACACAACTGCTGTTTTTCAGCTGTAGTTCTACACTATGTCCTGTCTAATCTGTTTTCGTCAGGCACCTCTTCCTATTGAAACAAACCGTGGACATGTTTTTTGTGGTATCTGCATTATGATGTATTGACTACATGGTTCATGGTTTGGGGCAGACACACAGTTACCCTACTCTTGCCAGTGTTTTTAATGAAGGTCATCAGACTCAGGATGTCTCAGAATTGCATCAAGATATTAATGACTATAATCAAAGATTCTCAGGACAACCCAGATCAATTCTGGAAAGAATTATGGAGCTGCCTACTTTAAAGAGACATGCATTCAGGAAAATGCATGGGAGCCTTTTCTGGATTGTCCCCATCAGAATATAATGTTGTTTTCTGGGAGCTTTTTTCTTATACTGCCCTTATATTTTGTTCCTGAATTCTTGTTTGGAATTCTAGGATTTCTAGATGACTTCTCTGTCATTTTTTTTATTGCTTATATACATGTACATAAGCATCATGTACCAAGAAGTGCTAGCAGAAAGGCTAAATATACAAAATGAATGAATATTGCTTGAGTGTATGTGGAAAACCATTAAAGGGAACCATAACAACATGCTTGAATATCATTTTGCAGGTTCAAAAACATCTTAGGAAATTTTGCTAACTGGAACTGTATCAGTGTATTGGAAGTTGTAATATTGAAGCTAGATTTATAAGCATCTAAGCAATGTCTATTTGTTAAATAACTAGCAATGAAAAATAATTATCTTTGAAAAAAGTCACTATGTAGGGATTAAGTAAAAACAAAAAATTTTTTTTATATCTTGACTTTACCTATCCCTCAAAAATAAACCAAATGGTTATGAAAAAAGTTATTAAATATGCAATTTATCTATTACCTTCCTATGTGAAATATAAACATAATGGATAATTTTATTCTTATACTAACATGTTACATAAAATTTTAAAAGTCAGCATCTTTTAGCATTTACTATGTTTTGTATGCAATATAATTTTGACTTTCCAATTCATGCATAAGTACTTTTATCAGGTAAAATTAAAATAACTTCAACCTTGCACAGGATTCATTTAATGCTTACACTGGCTTACATAAAATAATTAGTCTTTTAGTGAACATTTATTGAGCCCCTACTCTGTGCAATACTGTCCTTGGCAACAAGAAGGAAACAATCAGAAAATCCTGTTTCTCATTTTAATGTCCATTGTAATTTATTCAGATACAACTTGGTACTGACTCTAAAATATCAATAATGACAGCCTTATTTCTGATTTTTCTGTACTGAAGGGCAATAACTGACTCTTGATATCTGAGACAAAACAAGGAGAGATGAAAGATTGTACCATATTCTGTTTAGGTAAGGAAGGATTTGGGGATTTATCTTTTGAGGCAAAAGACAGGAATATATCTCTGGAGGTGTTTTAATACAGTATTCATTTCTATGGGTTAATTTAGGTGGGAGTCTCAAACAGAAAATGGTCTAGGTACTTTCTCACTATTTTATAAAAAACCTTAATTCCTACAGTGACTCATCAGAAAAGGAAAGAACAACAGCTATGAGAATTTTTGATATACTTACATTTACTAAAGTGAAGAATTCTGGAGTCCTTCAGATCAAGAATGAATCTGACTTAGTGTATGAAATCAAATTATCCTGTGAAAGAAGGAAATGTTCAGTATACATGCTCTATCTATACTACCCACAATTACAATTCTTATAAACATTGGTTTTAATTTAATATTCTGGGTAACAATATTTTTTATCACAATTTGTAGCATTTTAAACTTAATATTTGAAACTGTATCAAGTTAAAAAAAAGGACATTTTAAAATTTATGAAATTTTTTATGTTTATTGTATTCAATTCTGGTGATGAATATAAAGCTATTTAGAATTTAACATATTTAAACTTCCAACCAAATTAAGTATTTCACTATTCCATCAGTACTTGAAATCAGTCATAACTTCCAAGATCCAGGGTGAAAAATCACAAAGTGATGACATTACAGACCCCAGTAGTACAAAATACATTTTCTGCCTCCCCAAATCTGCCTTCCCTTTCTGTCAGTTCCCTCTACCTCTTCTTTCCCTGTTTCTCTACTACTTCCCAATCAGGTAAGATACATTTCTATACCCGATTAAGGGCATATGTTATCCCCTCTTTGAGCTAAAATCAATGAGAGTAAGGTACAGACAATGATTAACCCCTCCTTTTTCCCTCTATTGTAATAGGTCTTTCATGGTTCTTCATGTGATATAATCTACCTCATTCTGCCACCCCTTTCCTCTTCACCAAGTACAATCCTTTTTTGTTTTCATTTCTTATTTTTTTTAAATCATCAAATTTAAGTCAACTTACACCAACACCATCTGTCTAAATATATTCCTTCCAAATGACCTAATAGAGATTCAGTTCTTAGGAGTCACAAGTATCATCTTCCCATGTAGGGATGTAAATAGTGTAATCTTATTGAATATCATGATTTTGCTTTTCTTTCCTGTTTACCTTTTTATGCTTCTCTTGAGTCTTATATTTGAGGATCAAATTTTCTGTTCAGCTATGGTCAGAAAAGTTTGAAAGGCCCCTATTTCATTGAATGTCCACTTTTCCCCTGAAACATTGTGCTCAATTTTGCTAGGTAGTGCATTCTTAGTTGTAAACCAAGCTCTTTCAACTATGAGAATATCATATTCCAACTCCTCTGATCCTCTAATGCAGAAGCTGTTAAAATCCTGTGTAATCCTGTCTCTGGTTCCTTGATATATGAATTGTTTCTTTCCGACTGCTTGCAATATTTTCTCCTTAACCTGGAATTTGGCTACACTATTCTTTGGAGCTTTCATTCAGGGATCCCTCTCAGGGAGTGACTGCTGGATTCTTTAAATTAGTATTTTACTTTTTGGTTCTAGGATATCAGGGTAGTTTTCTTTGATAATTTTATTGAAAGAGGCTATTCAGGCTTTTTTATTTTTCTTGGTCATGGCTTTCATGTACAACAATAATTCTTCAATTATCTCTCTTTGATCTATTTTCCAGGTCAGTTGTTTTTCCAATGAATTTTTTAAAAAAATAATTATTTTTTCATTCTTTTGATTTTATTCAACTGATTCTTGATGTCACATAGAGTCATTAGCTTCCACTTGCCCAATTCTAACTTTTATGGAGTTGTTTTCCTCAGTTAGCTTTTATATCTCCCTTTCCATTTGGCCAATTTCACTTTCAAAGGAGTTGTCTTCTTCAGCAGATTGTTTTTTCCCATTTTCTCAGTTCTTTGTAAAAGTTTTTTTTCTTCAGTCAATATTTGTTCCTCCTTTTCCAAGTTGTTGCCCCCATTTTTTAAAATTCTCTTGCATAACTCTCATTTCTTTCCCCAATTTTTCTTCTACCTCTCTTACTTGATTTTAAAGATCCTTTTTTAAGCTTCTCCAAGAGGGTTTTTTGGGCTTAAGACAAATTCATATTCCCCTTTGAGGCTTCACATGTAGGCATTTTGACAGTGTTGTTCTTCTTCAAAATTTGTGTTTTGATCTTCCCTATCACCATGGTAGCTTTCTATGGTCAGGGGACCTTTTGTATTTTTGTTCATTTTTAAAAGTTGACCTCTGTTCCTGGGGCACAACAGGTACTATCCCAAGCTTCTTGCACTGGGGGCCAGGAGCCTCATAACTGGCATTTTGCACCAGGGCCTCCAGAGCTGGTAGCTTGAACACTATGCTAGGGAAGATCAGAAATGTCATTCCTACTGTGCCCTAGATTCCAGGGCTGATAGTCTGTCTGTTGTTCTGGGACTAGAGACTTCACATCTGACCTGCTATGTGACTGTCCTGCTAATCTGGGACCATGGGAACTTGGTTGCTGTCTGAACTGTAGCTAAGAGCCTCTCACTGGGTTTCCTGGACAGTGCTTGTGTTGGGCTGTGTTCCTCTTTTACCCAAGTGAAACAGACATTTCCTGAAATCCTTCTAAGTTATCTTGGTTATAAAATTGTTTCACTCCATCTTTTTGTGGATTCTGTAACTCCAGGATCTGAGGGAAGCTAGGGAGAGCTCAGGTAACTTCCTGGTTTCTCTCTGTCATCTTTGCTCTGCCTGGTAGATCTTTATTAAATGAACCATAATTTTCCTTCTAACCTGATATAATATGCTGGAGCCCACTCAAATTGACAATGAGGGCCAATTGTCATATTTTCAGTGTGACTATTTACATCAAGAAAATAGACAAATGGTACAAATATAGGAATTCATTTATTGTTTTGTGGATGGTATAAATTCAAGAAAGGGATTGAGAATATATGTATAATATTGTTCTTTATAATCTCCTACACACACACACACACACACACACACGTTTGTACACATACACACATAATTCATGCTAGTGCAAAAAGTAGCAGTAATCATTTCCCTATCTTAGTCATTTATAGTCTGTACCATTTTGGCAAGTCAATTTACCTCTTTAAATCTTTCAACATCTTTAAAATAAGAAGACTGGGTTATAAGTGATCTCTGAGGGCTCTCCCTGCTTTAATAATATGTGATTCTGAAAAATAAATAGTATTATTTAGAATACAATTTCATATAGAAATCTTTGAAGAGGTCTATTCTTATGTATGTGAACCATTTGTTCATTCTTACACTAGTGGATTTTTCTGAAATCCCACATTAAATCCAAAGAGATTAGAGAGTGTTATCTGTATCATTTACATGTTGATTTAACATAGAGAATTAAAATGAAAAAATATATAATCCTTTTATTTTACCAGAGTAACTATTTATTAATACATTTTAGTAGTGATCTAATGAATTCTGGAACTGATTATGGAAATAGGCTCTTTTCTATTGAGGAGATTTGCATCTTACTGCCATGCTTACCCAAATGAATCCATATTTTCTGCAAGTTACTTGCAAATGTGCAAGCCATCTGCAACTGAATGATTAGTGGAGTGAAAGGATAAGTGCCCTGAGTTTCTGTCCCCCATGGCCATTTATTTCTGTTTTATTGTTTTAATTATAAAGACTAATCTTCAAACTGACTGGTATATGGTATTTATATGTAAAAGGAAGCCCCATGTATTCATGTGCTTGAAAATTGCACTATAATTCTAAAAGATATTTATCTGGCATTAATTCTAGGTATCATTTAGGGAGGAGTGATGGGTTTGTACTATATACCAGTACCAAGAGTGGAAGTTACATTTCATTGGTAACCGACTGTTACATGACAAGTAAACAAGTTTAATTGTGTTATTCACCTCATTGACTTTAATGAGTCAATAATAGATGTAATAGGCACCTCAGGACCAGATGGCATAGGGTAAAACATCCCCATGAAATACCACTTTTTCATCTCAAGTATCTGATAAATATGTTAACTTCCTGCATTGTGGCCATTATTGGAATGTCTTACCAGCTGGCCAGTTACCCTGAGCAGCAGGGGCCAACATATACAGTTTAAACCTTAAATCTTCAGTTCTATAGTCATGGAGAAAATAAGCAAAAGAAAACAACAAAGATAATTTATTTTTTTGAAGTTTAGTAATACTATCATGTAACTTAAGAACATAGATTTATTTTGTTAGTTATAAGTTGAAAAGTGTAAATGCAAGATAGCAATTTCTTACCAGGAAGAAGAAAACAAAAACTTCCTAAGCCTAGTCCAGTACTGCCCACAGGCCTCCCATTTGCTTCTCCTTGTTGTGAGGCCCCCCCTGTGTCTTTTCATATTTTTCTTCTCCCCACCCATATATAAACTGCAGCTAATTGGCAAAGTGACAGCAACATATGTCGTAGCTGTGCCATCTTCCTCCTGCTGCTGAGATTAAGTCTGGGCTTACAGTTTGCTTTATGAGCTATAATTATACCTGTTTCTTCTCTATTGATTAATAAAATACTTTTTTAAAAATTCAGTAAAACTGCAATAATTATGCCTCTATATTATATCAGTAACAGAATCTGAGGCTTATAGATTTGGGGCTTGAATAAAGAGTTGAAGGTCATTTGCTATACCTTTTTGTCTTACCACTGAGGAAATGGGAGGTTTGGAAAGCTGAAGTGACTTGCCCAAGTTCCAATAAGGAGTGAATATAAGAGAGAGAACAGGAGGGAAGCAATGAAGGAAGTGGGGGGGGGAGAGAAGAAAGAAAGAAACAAGGGAGTGGAACAGGGGAAAAGAAAGGAAGGAGAAAGGAAAAAGGGAGGTGGGAAGAATGAAAGGAAAAAAAGGAAGGAAGAAAAGAAAGAGTGAAGGAGGAAAGGAGAGGAAGAAAGAGAGAAGGAAGAAGGGAAGGGAACAAGTATTTATTAAGTACCTACTACGTGCAAGATACCATTTTAAGTGCTTTAAAACTATTATCTCCTTTAATCCATATACCAATCATATGAAGTATATGGAATTATTATCCCTATTTTACAGTTAAGAAAACTGTTCCACACAGAGGGTAAGTGACTTCCTCAGGATCAAACAACAACAAAAACTAACAAAGTTCTGAGGCCAGATTTCAACTCAGGTCTTTTAGACTGCAGGATTAGCACTTTACCTACTTCACCACATAGCTGGCTCTTATACTTAGGGTTCAGGGCAACAGGGGCCCTTCCAGGGGAAAGACCAGAGTGCAGATCTAGAGAGTGATGACTACATGTCTTCCCAGTTAACATCATCCTGAAAGCTCTGAAAATTTACCAACTCCAGAAACAGCTCTAAAAGCAGAAGTACAAAAGAGCCTGAAGCTTGAGATAGTTTCTTCCCTTCACAAACTGAGGAGAGTGCAACTTTAACATAAAGTTAAAAGTCAAGAAATAGGTTGGAAAACTTAGTAAACAACCAAAAACCAAAAAGGAACAAACAAAACCTTGACCATAAAAAGCTACTACAGTGTCAGGGAAGACCAAGACAGAAACTCAGAAGCAGAAAACAATATGAAAACAGTTACAAAGCCTCAGAGAAAAAAAATGCTAATTGGACCCAAGGCTAACAAGAATTCATGGAAGAGTTAAGGAAAGATAAAGGTGTCAGCAGAAAAATTAGGGGAAAAAATGAGTGTGATGCAACACAGACATATACATATATATGTACACACACAAATACAAACAATTAAAAACTCAGTAAAAGAGGAAAAGGTACTGAAGAAAATAACTTATAAAACCTAATTGGACAAATGAGAAAAGAAATTCACTGAGGAAATGGATTCTTTGAAAAGTTAGAATAGACCAACTGGAAAAAAAAATGTACATAAGCTCACTGAAGAATGTAGTTCTTTATAAATTAGAACTTGGTGAGTGGAAGCTAATGATTCCATCAATCTTCAAGAAATGCACAAAATCAAAAGAATAAAAAAGAAGAAATGTGAGCTATCACACTGGGAAAAACACCTGGACTGAAACATAGATAAAAAAGAGATAAATGAAGAATTATTGGACTGCCTGAACAATACCATGATAGAAAAACAAAAACAAAAACAAAAGAGCCTAGACATATTTCAGGAAATAATCAAGTGACACTGTCCTAATATCTTAGATCCAGATGGTAAAATGGAAATTGAAAGAATTTACTAATCACTTCCTGAAAAAGTTTCCAAAATAAAAATTTCCAGAATATTTTAGCCAAATTCCAAAGGTCCCTATTCAATGAGAATATACTGCAAACAGCCAGAAAGAAAAACTTCAAATATTGTGGAACCACAGTCAGTATTACAGAAGATTAGTAGCATCTACATTGAAGGATCAGAAGACTTGGACTATGATATTCCAGAATGCAAAGAATCTAGGATTATAATCAAGAATAACCTACCTAGTAAAACTGAGTATAATACCTCAGGGGACAAAAAATGGTATTTAATGAAATACAGGACATTCATGCATTCCTGATTGTTGGAAACACAAACACCAAAATATGGGCATCAAAAAACAATTTTCTTTAAGAGAAGTTCTGAGGAATTGAATTTTTCTGGCCAGAAGAAGGCTCTACCCTTCTTTAGGAAGGAAGAATTGAGAATACAAAAGTGAGACAGTTTTATACCGTTAGTATGATGTGAACACTGCCTTCAGAGGATGAACTGGTTTGTTCTCATTGGGGTTTCAATGTTCCCCGTATGCCCACTACATAGTTCTCCTAGATATGTCCAAGTATGACCCCCTCCCTTTGTCATGCATGCCATGTTCTGCTAATGAGGCTCTAATTATATGTGGAATGTGTCAGATAATACACTTGAGGTTTATTAAGCAAGTACAGCAGTAATTTTGGAATACCCAGTCTTTGACCCCTCACTGGTTTAAACCAGATCAGTCCTTATCCTGGTCTGAGGGTCTCCCAAGGCTGCTGTCTGATTTCTGATTGGTCTGGTCTACCTGCTGTCTGCTAACTCCCTTTATCTTACTTTAGTAATGTCTAGAAATTTTATGAAAACTTAACTCCCTACTGTTTCTCACAATTTATTATCAGTAGCTTTTACTTCAGTAATCTTTAATAGCTCTGTGGAAACTTAACTCTGCTGTCTCTCACACTGATTGCAAAGTCAAGAGCTGAATAGAAAAAGTGACATTCAAACACAAGAATCAAGAGAAATACAAAAAGGTAAACATGAAAAAGTAATCAAGGGACTCAATAAGATTAAACTGTTTACATTTCTATGTGGGAAGGTAACACATGTAACTTAAGAATTTTATCATTATCAAAACAGAAGGAGTTTACATAGACAGAGGGCATGAGTATGGGACAATTAAGTTGGGCTGGCCTTAAAAAATGAAGGGATGAAAAAGAGGCATGCACTGGAAGAAGGAGGAAAGAAGAGACAGAATGAGGAAAATTTTCTCACGTAAGAGACTTGCAAAGAAGAGCTTTTATATTAAAAGGGAAAATAGGATAATGATAAATGCTTAAAACTCACTCACATATGACTTGGTTCAAAGAGGGAAGAATATATATATACACATTCAATTTAGTTTAAAAATCTATCTTACATCACAGGGAAATTAGAGGGTAAGGGGAAAAGATATACTGAGGAGGGAGAAGATATATGGGAGGAATAACAGAGGGAAGCAGTGATAAGATGCACAACAGACTTTTGAAGAGGGACAAGATAAAAAAAAAGACTGAAATATAAACAAAAAAATATAGTAGGCACATACAAAGTTTGTGAATGTGAATAAGCGACCCATAAGCCACTAAGCAAATAGGAGAATGAATAAGGAACCAGAATCAATATGATGTTTACTAGAAACACACTTGAAACAGAGAGGCACACACTGAGTAAAAATAAAGAGTTTGAGAAGAATCTATTATGTCTCAGCTGAAGCAAAAAAAAAATAGGTGTAGCAATTATGATCTCAGACAAAGAAAGTGCAAAAATAGACCTAATTAAAGGAGATAAGTAGGAAAACTACATCGTGCTAAAATGTATCACAGAGAATGAAGTAATATTAAAGTAAAATCAATCAGATATGTATCAAATAGCATAGCATCCAATTTCTTTTTAAAAAATAATTAATTGAATTACGGGTGGAAACACACAACAAAATAGTAGTAGTGGTGGACGTTAATTTTCACTTCTCACAACTAGATAAGCCTAAGCATAAAATAAATAAGAATGAAGTCAAGAAGATGGATAGATCTAAGAAAAGTCAGAAATAACAGACTTCCTGAGAAAACTGACAGGGAATAGAAAGGAATATACCTTTTCCTCACCTTTACATAGCATTTTCACGTATACACACACACAAACACACACACACACACACACACACACAAATAAAAGACTGTATATTGGTGCATAAAATCCTAATAAACATATTGAGAGAATCAGAATCGTTAAATGCATTCTTTTCAGACCTCAATGTAGTAAAAATTATATTTCACAAAGCACTATGCAAATATATTAAAATTAATTGGAAACTGAATTATCCAATCCTCAAGAATGAGTGGATCAAAGAACAAATCATATAAACAATTAATGATGTATTTAAAAAGAATGAAAACAATGAGACAATATAACAAAATTTATGGGATGCAGCCAAAGCAGTGCTTAAAAGGAAATTTATAACTCTAAATACATACATTAATAAAAAAAAAGCATCAGTAAATTGGATATGCATGTGAAAAAAAGAAAAAAGAATAAATTTAAAATCCTTAATTAAACACTACAATGGAAATCCCCAGGACCAGATGAACTCACAAGTGAATTCAACCAAACATTTAAGGAATAATTAATCCCAATAGTGTATAAAATATTTGGAGGAAAAAAAAGTGGTTGAAGAAGTAGTCTGACCAAATTCCCTTTATTGAACTAAAATGGTTTAAAAACAGAGAATATCAATGCAAAATTTTAAAATAAAATACTAGCAAGGACATTACATCAAGATCGTATACTCTAACAAGGTGGAATTTGTACCAGGAACACAGGGCTGGTTCAATATAAGGAAAATTATAAGCAGAATTGACCATAACAATAATTAAATAAACAAAATTGATAGAAAAAGTCTTTGACAAAATATGACACCTATTTCTATTAAACCACTAGAAGCATAGGAATCATTTTAGTCTTCTTTTTAAATGATAAATAGTATGTATCTAAAACCAACAGCAAATATTATCTAAAATGGGATTAACTTGAAGCCTTCCAAATAAGAACAGGGGTGAAGCAAAAATGTCCATTATCACCACTAGTATTCAATACTGTACAGAAATAACAATTACAGTAATAAAAGAATGAAAACAAATTGAAGGAATTGCCATAGGCGCTGAAGAAACAAAACTATCCCTCTTTGCATGATATGATGGTATATTTAGATATTCCTGGAGGATCAACTTGGAAAAAAAAAGACTAGTTGATATAAAAAAAAACAACTTCAATAAGGCTGCAAGATATAAAACATTGTTGTTCAGTCATTTTCAGTTGCATCTAGCTCTTTATGACTTTGTTTGGGGTTAATTTGGAAAAGATACTATGGTAGTTTGTCATTTTCTCTTCCAACTCATTTGAGAGATGAGGAATTATGGCAAACAGGGTAAAATGACTTGCACAGGTTCACACAGTTTTTAATTCTTCCTCAGGCAAGATTTTAACTCAGGAAGAAGACTCTTCCTGATGCTAGATCTGGTGCTTCATTTACTGTGCCACCACCAAAATCCAGAATCGAGATAAAAAGAAATTTCATTTAATAAAACTACAGACAGTATAAGATTCGTTAGAACCTATTTTTCAAAAACACACGCAGGGAATCTATGAACACAATTTACAAAATGCTTTTAACACAAATAAAGACAGATTTAAACAACTGGAGAAATATTAATTGCTCATTGGTAGGTTAAGTCAATATAATAAAAAGGACAATTCTACCTGAGTTAATTTTATTGTTCAATGCCATACCAATCTAATTATCAAAAATGTTTTATGGCACAGAATTTATATATATTTATATATATTAATCTGAAAAAAAGGACAAGAATGACAAGAGCGAAAATTAAAAAAACAGTTAAAAGAAAACTACCTAGGAGATTTCAATAATTATCAAAACAATCTGATATTGGCTAAGAAATATAATGGTGGATCAGTTGAATAGATTAGATACACATCACACAGTAGAAAATAACCATACTTATCTACTGTTTGAAAAATGTATTTTGTATAAGAATTTAACACTTGGCAAAAATTGCTGGAAAAACTGAAAAGCAGGTTGGAAGAAATTAGGCATAGGCCAACTCTGTACAGCAAGATAAGGTCAAAATGGATAAATGATTTAGAAATAAAGATTGATAGCATAAATAAATTAAGGAAGTATGGAAGAATATACCTGCGAAATCTATGGATAAGGGAAGAATTTATAAAATACAGAGCATCATGGTAAATAAAATGATAATTTTGATTGAATGAAATTTAAGAAGCTTTTCAATAAAGTGATCTCATGAAGCTGAAATTAGAGGAAAAATAGGATGCTGGGGGGTGGGGTGGGAATTAAAGCAAGTTTCTCTAATAAAGGCCACATTTCTTATACATACAGAGAAATAAGCCAAGTCAAAAAAAAAAAAATTAGGCATTCCCTAGTTGAAAAATGGTCAAATGAAATGAACAGGCAGTTTTCAGAAAAAGAAATAAAAGCAATTATTAGTCACATGAGAAAATGTTCTAAATGATTACTAATAGAAGAAATGCACATTAAAAGATCTCTGAGGTACTACATCATACCTATCAGATTATCTAACATGACTGAAAAAGAAAATGACAAAAGCTGGAGGAGGTGAGGGAAAATTGGGACACTAATGCACTGTTGATGGAGTTGTGAACTAGTCTACGTACTCTGCAGAACAATTTGGAATATATAAACATGAATATGTACATATACATATAGGTGCATATATATACATATATCTATATCTACCTATCAGTATTCTTTTTGTGGTGACAAGATACTAGAAAATGAGAGGATACCTATCAATTGGGAACAAACACATTTCATTATATGACTGTGATGGAATATTATCTTTGCTATAAGAAATGACAAACAGGGTGGTTTCAGAAAAACCTGGAAATATTTATATGAATTGATACAATGTGAAATTAGCAGAACCAGGAGAACACACACTAACAACAATATTGTAAGGATGATCAATTTTGAAAGACTTAGGTACTCTGATCAAGACAATAACCCAGGAAAATTCCAAAGGATCCATGATGAAAAGTGCTATCCACCTCGATATAGAAAGAGCTGATAAAATGTAAATGCTGATTGAGGCACACTTTTTAAACTTTAATTTTCTTGTTTCATTTTTGTCAGGTTTTTTTTTTTTTTGCAATATAGCTAATATTGATTTTTTCAAGAATTCACATATGTAATCTTGCCTTTTCAAGGAGGGATATGGGGCAGAAGTGAGGTAGAAAATTTGGAAGTCAAAATTTAAAAAAAAGTTGAAAATGATATGTCACTAAAAAGTAAAGAAATAAAATATATTAAAAATTCAAAGAAAAAAATGTTGTGTTTCCCAGAAGTAGCATATTTCAGAAAATAAGCCAAATTTGGAAGATAAAACAAGTTTGATTCTTTAAACACAGATGTCCTATGTCTAGTATCATTAGAAATAGGAGAAAAAGGGAAACATGACATGCTGGGCGGGATTAAAAATAGGGATGATAATATAGGGAGGCTGTTTTAAATGGGAGTCTTTAAAGCAGTGTTTCTCAGGGGGAGGAGCCAAGACGGCAGCATAGGGGCAGCAAAGTATTCACAGCTCACACATAGGCACTTCAAAATACTCATAAAATATGACTCTAAACAAATTCTACAACTCTAAAATGTACACAAATATACTTTCCACTAAAGGCAGCTCAGCTAGGAGGCACCATATCAGGGCTGGAAGCCTGAAACAGCACTTTGGCCCAGGGGGCAGCCAGATGACCTGAGCTGCAGCTGGAGCAACAGAAGAGCAGATCTGCAGCAGCTGTGGCAGTTTCCAGAATTATCAAGCCATTAAAAAAAAAAAAAGGACTAAGTGAAAGGTTAGTGGAACTCGGCTAAAATAGAGGGAGAAAAGCAGGTCAGCCAAACTGCCTCCAGGGCAAGGAAGTGGCAGAAGCAGAGGACCTGCACCTGCCTCCACATTGCTGCTTCAGAGCTCCTGGCCTGCAGACTGCAGGGGGGCCAGGCAATCGTTCAGAGGCCAAGTGCTCTCCTGTTGAGTGGCCTGGATCCAGATCGTGGTCTTGGGTGGTGGTCCTGGGGTCTCCTTTCAGTGAGCTAGAGCAGGGGAGGGCCTCAGCAGCCTCTTAAAAGCTCTGGCAGCTGGGAAAACCCCAGTGATTTGGGATAGAGCTTTCCCCTTTCGAAGCAGAGTTCCACAGAGCTAAAAAATCTCTGACTGGCCAGCCATGAATAAGCATAGGAAGCAAAGCAAGAACAGCACCCAAACCCTAGATTCCTTCTTTGGGGAAAAGAAGGATCAAAGCAGGGAACAGAAGGAAGACAACGCAGTCAGAACTCCCACACCAAAAGCTTCCAAGAAACATGAAGATTGCCTAAAAGCTAGAGATCAGCTGAAGAAGGATTTCGAAAACCAAATGAGAGAAGTGGAACAAAAATTTGGAAGAGAAATAAGAATGATGCAAGAAAATCATGAAAAGAGAGTCAACAACCTGACTGAAGAAATGAACTTAAAATATAGATTAACTCAAATGACAAAAGAGGCCCAAAAAGCCAACGAGGACAAGAATGCCTTAAAAAGTCGACTTTCCCAGATGGAAAAAGAATATCAAAAGCATTCTGAAGAGAATAATTCCTTCAGAATTAGAGTGGAGCAAATGGAAGCAAATGACTTTATGAGAAATCAAGATACTATCAAACAGATCCAAACAAATGAAAAAAAATAGAAGGCAATGTGAAATATCTCCTTGAAAATACCACTGACCTGGAAAACAGATCCAGGAGAGACAACTTAAAAATTATTGGACTACCTGAAAGCCATGATTAAAAAAAGAACTTAGAAAGCATCCTTCAAGAAATTCTCAAGGACAATTGCCCAGATATTTTAGAATCAGAGGGCAAAATAGAACTTGAAAGAATTCACCCATCACCTCTTGAAAAAGATCCCCCAAAGCAAACTCCTAGAAATATTATGGTCAGGTTCCGGAATCCCCAGACCAAGGAGAAGGTATTGCAAGCTGTCAGGAAGGAACACTTTGAATATTGTGGAAGCACAATTAGGATAACCCAGGATCTAGCAGCTTCTACATTAAGGGATCAAAGGGCCTTGAATAACATAGAGCAGTGTTTCTCAACCTTCCTAATGCTGCAACCCTTTAATACAGTTCCTCATGTTGTGGTGACCCCCAAATATAAAATTATTTTCATTGCTATTGCATAACTATAATTTTGCTACTGTTATGAATCGTAATGTAAATATCTGATATGCAGGATGTATTTTCATTATTACAAATTGAACACAACCCCCAGGTTGAGAACTGCTGCTTTAGAGAGACTTTTACCTCTCGACAATGAAAGGAAATGGAAGGGTAGACAGAGCAGACTACACCTGAACTCTGCTCTTTTCCAAGGCCATGTATTTATTCTATCTAATGTACAGGTCTGTAAATAGCAATCCTTGTGCCAGGGGCTAGCAGCATTAAAGCAACAAGCTTTAGTATATTATTTTCAAATGTTTTGCAAAGTACTTCATAAACTTCTTGTTTATCTCTATATTTATTCTCAGAATTGTAAGTATAGCTTTTCTTTTTGCTATAAAGTTGTTTTTGTATGACTCACAGTAAGAAAAACATTTAATGAAAAGAGATGACTTAAATTACAAGGTAGGTTTGCACAGCTACTCATATAAACATAAAAGATAAAAAAAAGAACAAATTAATGAATTTTCCTGCACTAAAATCTCCCACCACACAAGTAACCAAAATTAATAGTAAACAATAAAAAGAAAAAATAACAGTGCCATAAATTACTAAATTAAGTTTTTGAAAGAGACATCACATTATGAATGTTTTAATGAATGACATTTATTTCTATTTGCTGAAATCAAATTTTTAGGATACAGTTAGTACAGTGAGGGTTGGGGTGGTGAGACTTCACAAAGAGAAATAGCACTTTAGGGTACAAGTACTTATGGGGCTGCACACTTTTGTAGGAGAGGTGGAAAAATTCTAGGACACAAGCCACTGTGCACTAAGAACCTTGGACATAAGGTGCTTAATGGAAAAACAAACAAACAAATAAACAAAAAAATGGATTGTGAGGCAAAATAGAATGGTGGGCTTATTCCAGAAAGGATCTCATCAGGTGGTAATTTTTTGAAATAAAAAATGAAGCAAAAGAAATATACCATCTAATTATAGAACCTATTTGGCTTATGTAACTAAGTCTCAAAAATGTAGCTTTTTTTGGTGGTCTAAGTATTAAAAGTAGCCATGAGAGTCAGTAACATCTTCCTCAAATTTCTGAAAGGCAGGTCAGCATCATCTACACAGAAATAGGGCAGGTACATTAAATGAATTGATGTTGTATCTTTCAAGAGTATTCTTTCTATGTTATAGTTTCATTGGCATTTATTAATGCTTTTATATTGTACAAGCATATAATTTCATTTTGAACTGACTTGAATTAAGGTCAACTACAACATTACCCACTAAATTTTGACAGAGTAATAGTTGTCTCTCCTCATTGCCCAGTCATGATTCTTTAAATTAGTAGTGTGTTTGTGCATTTTTTGAAAAAAAAAAAGGGAAGTGCATATATGAAGATAGTTTTTTTCCAAAATACATATACTAAATGCTTGCTATTTACAAGACACTATTTCCTGGTAAAGAAATTATCTAAATAGAGGAAAATATAAAAATGGAAAGATCATTTTTAATTCTGAGGATCAGGAAATATTTCTTAGAGGACCATCTTTAGTGCCTTCCTGCTGTCTTTCTGATAAAATTCTAGCTACTTAGCTTAGCATTTAAAACTCTTCACAGTCTGGTTGCAACCTACATTTCCTGACATTTCCCATTTCTCTTTTATTCTTTTTTTACATGCCCAATTTTATATTGAAATTGTTTGCTTTCTGTTCTCCCAAACCTAGCATTCATATTACTGCTTCCATGCATTTGCTTTTTTAAAAATTTAATCTACATTATTAACATCTCTTCACTTTTTAATTTTTTTTTTTGCAGGTTACATGCCTTTTTTTCCCAATTTATTTATTTTTAGTTTTCAATATTCATTTGCACTAGATTTTGAGTTACAAATTTTTCTCCCCATCTTTCCCCTACTCCCCACCCTGAGATACTGAACCTACTGAATACCCCTTCCCCCAACCTGCTCTCTCTTATATCTTCCCTCATCTCCCCCCACAATGTTGTAGTAGGGCAAGATGGATTTCTATACCCCAGTGCCTGTATATCTTATTTCCCAGTTGCATGTAAAAAACATTTTTTCTAAACATTTGTTTTTAAAATTTTTAGTTCCAAATTTTTTCCCTTCTTCTCTCTTCACCCACCCCCACTAGGAAGATAAGCAATTCAATATAAGTGTTATATGAGTAGTAATACAAAACATTTGCATAGTAGTTGTATTGTGAAAGACTAACTATAATTTGCTCCATTCTATCCCGCCCCTCACTTATTCTATCTTCTCCTTTGACCCTGTCCATTTTCAAAAGTGTTTACCTCTAACCACCTTCTCCCCCAATCTGCCTTCCCTTCTATCATCCCCACTCTTACCTTCCTTTCTCCTATTTCCCTAGAGGGTAAGATACCCAGTTGTGTGTGTATGGTATTTCCTACTTAAGCCAAATTCAATGAGAGTAAGGTTGACTCATTCCCTTTCACCTTCCTGCTCTTCCCCTCCATTGCAACAGTTTTCTCTTGCCTCTTTTATATGAGATAATTTACCCTAATCTATCTCTCCCTTTCTCCTTCTCCCAATATATTCCTCTCTCACCTAATTTTATTTAGATATCATCCATTCATATTCAACTCATCCTGTGCCCTCTATGTATAAATGTACATACATATGCACACACTCACACATACACACAAGGATATATACATTCCTATATTTATTTATTTATTTGTTTGTTTATTTATATATTCCCTTCAACTATCCTCATACTGAAAAAAGTCTTATGAATTATAATTATCATTTTTCCATGTAGGAATGTAAATAGTTCAACTTTAGTAAGTTCCTTATGATTTATTTTTCCTGTTTACCTTCACATGCCTTTCTTGCTTCTTGTATTTGAAAGTTAACTTTTCTGTTCAGCTCTAGTTTTTTCATCAGGAATATTTGAATATCCTGTATTTCACTGAATGACCATATTTTCCCCTGAAACATTATACTCAGTTTTGCTGGGTAGGTGATTCCTGGTTTTAGTCCCAGCTCCTTTGTCCTCTGGACTATCATATTCCAAGCCCTTTGATCCCTTAATATAGAAGCTGCTAGGATTTGTGTTATCCTGATTGTGTTTCCACAGTCTTCAAATTGTTTCTTCATGACTGCTTGCAGTATTTTCTCCTTCATCTGGGAACCCCAGAATCTGGCTATAATATTCCGAGGAGTTTTCTTTTGGGGATCTTTTTCATGAGGTGATTGGTGAATTCTTTCAATTTCAATTTTGCCCTCTGGTTCTAGAATATCAGGGCAATTTTCCTTGAGAATTTCTTGAAGGAGGTGTGGCTAGATGGCACAGTGAATAGAGCACTGGCCCTGGAGTTAGGAGACTGCCAGAGCTGCCAGAGCTATTAGGAGAGTGCCCTCTATGCAGCTCCCACAAGCTCTGGCAGACTGCTCACACATCCCAGGGCCACCACTCAAGAGCACAATCCAGATCCAAGCAGGTTAAAGCAAGAGTGATTATCTTCCAAATGGTTGCTTGGTCCCCATATAATCTGCAGGCCAGGAGCTCCTGAGGCAGCCAAGGCAGCAGCTGCAAATTCCATGCCTCTGCCACTTCTTTCCCCAGGGCAGGTCCCAGACCCACTCTTCTCCACCCTGTACCAAGAGAGTTCTCGACTGACCTTTTACTTTTTCTTTGGTCTTTATGGTTTGAGAAGTGTGGAAACTGCCACAGCTGCTGGTGATTCACTCTCCTGAAGTCTGCTCCAGCTGCCAGTGCTGGAACCACCCTGAGGTTGGAAGCATGTGGCTCACAGGGTACTGCACTTGGCTCCCAGCATGCTGTGATAGACCTTTTCTGGGCCTATTGGGCTACCTTTAGTGGGAGATTTGTTTCTCTCTCTCGCTTTGTGGGTTCTGTAGCTGTAAAATTTGTTCAGAGTCATTTTTCACATGTATGGGAGGTGGTGGGAATAGTAGCTGTACTGAAGTCCTGTTTCTACTCTGCCATCTTGGTTACACCCTTCCTCATCTTTACTTTTGTATTCTTAGCTTCCTTTAAGGTGCAGACACCATGACTTACTAAAAACCCCTTCTGGATGCTTCTAGCTATTTATATTCCAAATTATTTCTGCTTATTTAACTGTATAATGATTATAGATTCTCCCCTGAATCAAGGAGAGCACAAGGTCCTTGAAGGAGGGGAGTATTTTTCATTTTACTTTGTATTTTTGGCAAAACACTGCCATGCACATAAATATTTAATAACATAGCAAAAACTACTGCAGCTAAGAATTTTTTTTTTCATGTTTAAACATGTCTTATTGGGCCAAAATGGAAAAGTGGAAGCAGTAACTCTTCTGAGCTCCTCCATGAATTCCATCAGTAACCTCTAAAAAGTGAATCCGAATGGATTTTAGAGTGACAGAAACTATTGGGAGGTAGAGTGTGGCAGATTCTCAGTCCAGGAAAGTGTGCACATAGGACCAGAGAGGGGAAGCAGTGAGCTCACGGGATACACCAGAAAGGACCTGAGACCAGATCACAGTGGAGCAAGAACAAGCCACAGCTTCAAAGACCTCTCACCACAGGACCAATTGGTGGGAGCTGGATAAGAGTAAATGCAGGGCACACAGCAACGACAGCAGCTTCCCCTGGCACTATCAGTGTACAGCCTAGATGTTTAAAAATCACCTACCTGAATTTCCAGGAGCCAAGATGGCGGAATAAACCCTAGATGCTCTAATCCCTTACCTGAAAACCCAAGGATTATTGCCCCAGTGTGAAATACTGAAATAGTGAAAGTAGCTGCAGGCTTGGTAGTCCTACAGAAAGGGTGTGACTGAAGCTGTGCCTAGCCTGAAGTGAAGGGCAAGAGGAGTTGCAACAAACATCACCTCAGCTGACCAGCAAGGTCAGGGGGAACCAGCAAGCACTAACACCAAAAGCCCAGGTGTGCCTTAACATAATCAAAGAAATCTGCAGACACCAACATCACTGGCCACCTATTGCTGAGCCTGCAAAAGTTCAAGCCGAGGGGCACTGAGGTGAAAACCTGAAGTGGAGAGACTACCCCTGCCCCATACCTTACTCTGTGAGCCTCAGGGCAACCCAGGGGAAACACTGAGAGTCCTCGTCTTGGCCTCAGTCTAAACACCCAGAGGCTACAGCACACAAAGTCAACAATCACACCCCTATCTCCCAGCTTGAGAAGCATGTGTCATAGCCCTCTGCACCCCAGAAGAAGAAATCCACTTTAAAAGCCAGGAAAGAGGCAATCACAATGAGCTGAAAACAACTTAGACAGGGAAAACCAAAGATGACTGAATCTAATAATACTGAACAAGAAGAATCATTTTCAGGAGACACCATCAACCTTATATCTATACCTAAGACCACAGAAGTAAATATAAACTGATCTCAGGAACAAAAAACTTTCTTGGAAGAGCTCAAGAAAGATGTTAAAAGCAAAATTAGAGGGGTAGAAGATAAATTGACCATTTCTTTTTAATTGCATTGGCCCAAATGGGGAAAAAATCTCATTGAAGAAAACAAATCCTTAAAAAGTAAAATTTGTGAAGTAGGATGGGAGGTTCAAAATCTAACTGGAGAAAATACCTCCCTAAAAATGAAATCTGAACATATGTAAAAGGAGCTTCAAAAACTAACCCAGGAAAACAATTCACTAAAAATCAGAATCAGTCAAGTTGAAGTTAATGACTCTATAACACATTAAGAATCAAACAAAATACAAAGACTGAAAAATTAGATGAAAATGTAAAATACCTCATTGGAAAAACAACTGACCTGGAGAACAGATCCAGGAGAGAAAATCTAAAAATTTGGTCTACCGGGAAGCCATGATAAAAAAAACAAACAACAAAAAAAAAAAAACAGTATGGACAACACCCTCCAAGAAATTATCAAAGAAAACTGTCCTAAGGTCCTAGAATCAGTGGGAAAACAGTTATCGAAAGAATTCACCAGACTCCTCCTGAAAGATAGCCCAAATAGAAAACTCAAAGAAAAATAGTAGCCAAATTCCAGAATTATTAGGTCAAGGAGAAAATACTGCAAGCAGCCAGAAAGAAACAATTCAAATATCAGGGATCTACAGTCAGGATCACACAGGACCTAGCAGCTTCTACATTAAAAGATCAGAGGGATTGGAATTTAATATTTCATAAGGCGAAAGAGCTTGGACTGCAAACCAGGGTCAACAATCCAGAAAAAAACTGAGCATAATCTTTCAGGCAAGGAGATGGTCATTCAATGAAATAAGGGCTTTCCAGACCTTCCTGAAGAAAAGACCAGAGGTCAATGGAAACTCTGATCTCCAAAAGAAAGACTCAAGAGAGACATAAAAAGGATAATGCACACACACACACACACACACACACACACACACACACACATACACACACACACATACACACACATCTTGTGATTCAATAAGGGCAAAGTGTTTACATCCTTATATGGGATGCTGGTACCTGTCAATATTGAGATTTATATAATTATTGTGACATTTAAAAGAGATATACATAGAGGGTGTTGGTATAAATGAACTAATCTGATGATAAAAAAATAAACCTTTTTAAGAGGAGCAAAGAGTAATGGAAGAAAAGAAAGGAGGAGGCAGAAAAGAGTAAAGTACCCCACATAAAGAGGCATAAAAACATATTCTAGTAGAGGGAAAGAAGACAGGGAGCTGAACATTATATGAACTTTACTCTCATTGGTTTTGGTAAAAGGAGGGATTGACATAATCACTTAAGTTTAAGATTCTAACGTGAAAAGACACAAAAATTCCTTAAAGTTGAGAGAAAGGAGGGAGGGAAAAAAGTACTTTTTGAAATTTAATCTCATCAGTTTGGGTTCAAAGATGAAATAACATACTCCATTAAGTATAAAAATCTATTGTGCCCTGCAGGCAATAGGAGAAGTAAGGGGAAAAAAGGAGGGGATGGTTAGAAGGGAAGGAAATAGTAGTAGGAGAAAGGGTAGGTAAAGGGAAGCAGGTACAGAGGGAGGGAATACTGAGGGAGGTGGTGATCAAAAGGAAAACTCTTAAAAAGGGCAAGGGAGAAGGGAGAAATAAAAACATAAACAGCAGTGGGAATAGGATGGAGGGAAAGACGCAGATAGTAATCATAACTGTGAATGTGAATGGGATGAACTCTCCCATAAAATGGAGGTAGATAGCTGAATGGACTAAACCATAATCCTACAATATGCTATCTACATGAAACACATATGAGATAAGGGGATATGCATAGGATAAAGGTAAAAGGCTGGAGTAGAATGTATTATGCCTCAGCTAAAGTTAAAAAAAAATCAGGTGTAGCACTCCTTATCTCAGATAAAGCAAAAGCAAAAAACAAATCTAATTAAAAGGGATAAGGAAGGAAACTATATCCTGCTAAAAGGCATCATTGAGAATGAAGCAATATCATTACTTAACCTATATGCACCAACCGGTATAGCATCCAAATTCCTAGAGAAGAAATTAAGGGAATTAGAGGAAGAAATAGATAGTAAAACTATACTAGTAGGGGAATTCAATCTCCCCTCTCTGAACTTCATAAATCTAACCTTCAAATAAATGAGAAAGGAGTTAAGGAGGCGAACAGAATTTTAGAGAGTTTAGATGTAATAGACATAGGGAGAAAACTGAATGGGAACAAAAGGGAATATAACTTCTTTTCAGCAGTGCATGGCACATACACAAAAGTTGACCATTTAGTAGAGCATAAAAATCTCACAATTCAGTGGAGAAAGGTAGAAATATTAAATGCATCCTTCTCAGATCATGATACAGTTAAAATTACATGCAATAAAGGACTATTGAAAAATAGATTAAAAACTAATTGGGAACTAAATAATTTAATCCTAAAGAATGAGGGGGTCAAACAAGATATTATAGAAATAATCAGTAACTTCATTTAAGGGAATGACAATAATGAGACAACATACCAACACTTGTGGGATGCAGCAAAAGCAGTTCTTAGGGAAATTTTATATCCCTAAATGCATGCAAGACTGAAAAAGAGAGAATGGAGGTCAATAAATTGGGCATGCAACTGAAAGAGCTACAAACATAATAAGTTGAAAATCCCCAATTAAATACTAAATTAGAAATAATGAAAACCAAAGGGGAGATTAATAAAATTGAAATTAAGAAAACTATTGAATTAATAAATAAAACTAAGAGCTAGTTTTATGAAAAAAAAAAAAACAATAACATTGAGAGACCTTTAGTGAACAGGATAAAAAAGGAAGAAAACAAATTATGAGTGTCAAAAATGAAAAGGATAAATCTACCTCAAAAGAAGAGGAAATTAAAACAAAAATTAGTAATTATTTTGCACAATTATATGCACATAAATTTGACAACCTTAGTGAAATGGATCAATATTTACAAAAATATATGTTGTCTAGATTAACTGAAGGGGAAGAAGAACACTTAAATAACACCATCTTAGAAAAAGAAAATGAACAAGCCATCAATGAACTCTCTAGGAAAAAATCTCCAGGGCCAGATGGATGTAGCAGTGAATTCTATCAAACATTTAAAGAACAAATGATTCCAATACTTTAAAAATTATTTGGGAAAACTGGAGAAGAAGGAGTCTTATGAAATTCTTTTTATGACACAAATATGGTACTGATACTGAAATTAGGAAGAGACGAAATGGAGAAAGAAAATTATAGACCAATTTCCCGCATGAATATAGATGCAAAAAATTTAAACAAAATATTAGCAAAAAGACTGCAGCAACTTATCATGAGAATAACGCACTTTGATCAGGTGGTATTTATTCTGGGAATGCAACGATGGCTCAATATTAGGAAAACAATCAGTACAATTGACTATATCAACAACAAAACTAGCAGAAACCATATGATTATCTCAACAGCTGCAGAAAAGGCTCTTGACAAAATACAACACCCATCCCTATTAAAAACACTGGAAAGTATAGAAATAAACATAATCTTCCTTAAAATAATAAGTAGTATCTATCTAAAACCCTCGGCAATTATCATATGTAATGGGGATATGCTAGAAGCATTTCCAGTAAGATCAGGGGTGAAACAAGGATGTTCATTACCACCCCTCTTATTCAATTTGGTAATAGAAATGTTAACAGTAGCAATAAGAGAAGAAAAAGAAATTGAAGGAATCAAATTAAGCAAAGAAGAGACTAAGCTATCATTTTTTGCAGATGATATGATGATATACTTAGAGAGTCCTAGAGAGTCAAGTAAAAAACTAGTTGAGAAAATAAAGAAATTTGGCAAAGTTACAGGATATAAAATAAACCCACATAAATCCTTGGCATTCCTATATATTGCTAACAAAACCCAACAGCAAGAGATAGAAAGAAAAATTCCATTTAAAGTTACTGTAGACATTATACAATATTTAGGAATCTACCTTCCAAAACAAACCCAGGACCTATATGAACAGAATTATAAAACAGTTTTCATACAAATAAAGTCAGATCTAACTAATTGGAGAAACATTGGCTGCTCATGACTAGGTAGCTAGGTGGGTAATTATTTACATTAATATAATAAAAACGTGAATTTTACCTAAATTAAATTACATATTTAGTGCCATACCAATCAATTTACCAAAAATTATTTTACTGAGCTAGAAATAAGAGTAACAAAATTCATTTCGAAGAACAAAAGTCCAGAATATCAAGAGAATTAATGAAAAGAAATGCTAGGGAAGGTGGCCTAGCCATACCAGATTTTAATCTGTATTTTAAAGCATCAGACATCAAAACTACTTGGCACTGACTGAGGAACAGAGTAGCGGATCAGCGGAGATTAGGTACATGAGACAAAGCAGTCAATGACTACAGTAATGTACTGTTTGATTAACCCAAAAACCCCAGTTGGGGGGATAAGAACTCACTATCTGACAAAAACTGCTGGGAAAACTGGAATATAGTATGGCAGAAATCTGTCACAGACCAATATTTTATAGCATATCTCAAAGTCAAATCAAAATGGAGGAATGATCTAGGTATAAAGGTTGATACTACAAACAGTCTGGGAGAGAAAGGAATAGTTTACCTGTCAGATATATGGAAAAGGGAAGATTTCATGACCAAACAAGAGTTAGAGAGCAATATGAAATGCAAAATGGATAATTTTGATTACATTAAATTGAAAAGTTTCTGTACAAATAAAGCCAGTGTAATCAAGATTAAGAGGGAAATGGGAAATTGGGAAAGAATTTTTACAATCTGATAAAGGCCTCATTTCTATAATAAACAGAGAATTGAGTCATATCTATAAGAACACAAGTCATTTCCCAAATGACAAATGGTCAAAGGATATGAACAGGCAGTTTTCAGAGGAAGAAATTAAAGACATTTATAAGCATATGAAAAATGCTCTAAATCACTATTGATTAGAAAAATGCAAATCAAAACACTTTCTAGGTACTACATCTCCCTGGTCATATTGGCTAAGATGACAAAACAGAAAAATGACAAATGCTGGAGAGGATGTGGAAAAACTGGAACACTAATGCATTGTTGGTGGAAATGTGAACTGATTTAACCATTCTGGAGAGCAATTTGGAACTATTCCCAAAGGGCTATAAATAAGTACATACCCTTTGATCCCACAACACTACTTCTAGGGTTGTATCCCAAAGAGGTAACAGAAGTGAGAGGAAGACCCATAAATATTTATAGCAGCTCTTTTTGTTGTGGCAAAGATTTGGAAATTAAGGGGATGACCATAAATTGGGGAGTGGCTAAGGTTATAAAACAATTGCAAAAGACTGATGATGGAAAGAGATATCTACATTCAGAGAAAGAACTAGAATCAACAGAGTTTGAATGCTGATTG
Organism: Pseudochirops cupreus; assembly: GCA_028627135.1. Classification (NCBI taxonomy): domain Eukaryota; kingdom Metazoa; phylum Chordata; class Mammalia; order Diprotodontia; family Pseudocheiridae; genus Pseudochirops; species Pseudochirops cupreus. The sequence continues at coordinate 124,781,664 of CM053580.1, forward strand.
AAGAAAATTACCCGCTGTCTTTCTTTTTCTTGTTTGGTTTTGTTTCCTCTTTCACATTTTTCATTCCATGGGTTGCAATCCTTCTTTACAACCTGACAATTGTTTAATGTGAAAGTATTTGCAGATCCTATACTTAATTGCATGCCATAATGAGGTAGGAGAAGAAGAGGGAGAAAATTTGAAATTCAAGGGATTGTGGAACTGAGTCTTGTAAACTAAAGTAAAAACACAAATTAATAAAGACAAAAAAATCATTTGGTAGATGACAATAGATAGGAGTAAAGAGAAAATGAGGCAGGGAGTATAATTAGAACATTATCGAATGATCCAGGCATGAAATGATGAGGACCTACACCAGGATGATTGTTATATGAGTTGAGAGATGGAGACATGTATGAGATGTTGTGAAGAGAGAAGTGATGAGAGATGGTAATAAAGGGAATATATGAGAGAAGTATTAGTGAAGACTCAAAGATAAAACTGAGATTGTGATTCTGGGGTGACTCAGAGGGCAGTGGTACTTTCAAAAGTAATAGGAAAGAAGGGAAAAGGGGAAGGTTTGGAGAGAATGATAATGAGTTCTCTTTTGGACATAATGTGTTTCAGATGCCAATGGGTTATTCATTTTGAAATATGTACAAAAAACACTTGGTGAGGTGGCAATAAATCTCAGGAGGAAGTCTAGAACTGGATATAGATCTGGAACTGTCTGAATAGAGATGCCCATTGAACCCATGGAAACTCACATTACTGCTAAGAAAGATGGAACAGAGGGAGAAGAGAAGAAGGACCATCATAGAACTATGGGACCTCCTAAGTTTGGCGATCATGACCTAGATGAAGGTACAGAAAAGGAGGAAGAAAAAGGCATCAGATAAGTAGGAGGAAAAGCAGAAGAGAAGTGTCAGAATAACATACCGGGGATACAATATGCAAAGAGAAAGGTAATTAGCAGTGTCAAATGTTACAAAGATGTCAAGGAGAAGGATTGAAAAAAGGAATCAGATCCATAATAGTTCTCCTCTTGAGTACATTTACTTTTTGAAAGATGTAATTATCATTAAGGCAAGTCAAAAATTATATGCACTAACTGTAGTAATAACATAAGAAAATAAATTAAGGGAATATGAACAGATAAAGAGCAAATAAAATTACCTTTATTTAGTTTCCTTAGTGAACTTCAGAGGTTCAGTGAAAAAAAAATAAGACAATAGCTTCAGTGAGAAGAATACAGAATAAATTTATAGAAACTTATTATTCTTTCTAGATATGGCCAATGAAACCTAAGAAGAGAAGTGCTATGTAAAGTAACTACAACTGCATAAAATGCCTGCTAGTTTACATACCAAAATATACTCACAGATTTAAAAAATATAACTATAAAAGAGATTTTTCAGAATTACTGAAAGATTTTAAATAAGTGAGGAGATATTCAATGATAATAGATGGTCTCTGCAATATTAATAAAAATAGTAATACTACCTAAATTAATTTATAGCTTTTAGTTCAATAACAATCAAACAACAAATGACCCTGATGCTAAAGTTTCTTCTGCATCCAAAATTTTATCATTTTGAAAAATTTTCAATATAGAAGCTTCCACCAACATTATCTAAAGGATGACATTTTTAAATTATACAAAATAATAACAAGTCATTTTAAGGAACAAAGAAATAAAAAGGTCATGAGTTTTTAAGGAAATAATAAAAAGGGGTACATGGGAAGGTGTTACCTTCACTAGATAACAAACAAAATTTAAAAAATAGTAATCATCAAAACCATTTGGTTTACTTTAAAAAATGAAATTATGCCATTCACTCTTTTTAGACAGGTAAGTTTTAGACTCAAATAAAGGAGTGTAGCATGTGATGAAAACAAACAAGCAAACCAAAATACAACTGTTCTAAGACATCACTCTTTAACAATAACTACTAAGAAAACTGATAAGTAACTTGCCACAAAAGTGATAGGCCATAATTAGGATCAGATAAATATAACCCAAATGAACAAGGTCACACCATGAAACTATGAAAGAGAGATGAAGGGAAAGAGGCATATTTTGGAACTGAACTATAATTAGTGAGAGAGTTAATAATTAAATAAGTGACAGGAAGATTGTGAAAGGTAAATAAGGATTTTAAGTGTGTATATACATATATACATATTATATATACATATATATTCACACACTTATGTATATATACACACATACAAACAGCATGTACTCTTTTAAAAGAACAAATTGAAAGTAGCTGGAGCAAGATGAGGGAAGAACTCAGTTGAGAAAGCTCATTCCACCAAATATCTCTAAGAAAGGTTAATATAGAAGATATATAGAAAGAATTGCTGCAAATGTATAAGTCTAATAGTCCTTCTTCAATAGGTAAATGGTGAAAGTATACAACTAAATAGTACTTAAAAAGACATATAAAATATTAGTAACCAATTGGAAATACTTCAGATCAGTAAGATTAAAAGTTCCAAATTAAAATATGAGATGTCCTCTAAAAGCCATATAATCGGAAATGATGACAAAAATTGAAAATGGCCAGTGCTGAAGACACTCCTAAAGATATCATATCAATGCAACATTTGCTGAGATTGATTGGTAAGCAATCAGGAAAATAATTTAGAAGTATACCCAAAACATTATAAGACTTCCCAGAGCCAGCAATCTCTCTACTGGAAGATAACTATCCTAATGAGATCATTGACAGAAAGGTCACATTTATAAAAAAAAAAAAAGTATTCATGAGGGAGGAGTCAAGATAGTGGCAAAGAAGCAGGAAAACTCCATGACTCCCCCCACAACCACCTCAAATCATGACAAAATATGACTCTAAACAAATTTTAGAGCTATAGAACCCACAAAAGGATAGAGAGAAACAAATCTCCTGCTGAAGGCAGCCTGGCAGGCAGACAGGAAGGGTCCATTGCAGCACACTGGGAGCAGAGGCCAGCACCAGGTGACCCCATGGTTGTAGCCCCAGGGTGGCCCTGACCAACAGCTGCAGCAGACTTCAAGAGACTGGATCACCAGAAGCTATGGCAGTTTCCAGAAATAACCCATAGAGAAAGACAAATTAAGAGGTCAGTGGGACTCTGACGAATATGGAGGGGGAGGGGGACAGAGTGTGGTCTGGCCTATATCCCAGAGCTAGAAGTGGTGGAAGTGGTGGCCCTGCAGCTGCCTCCACATGGCTAATTCGGAGTTCCTGGTCTGCAGATTGTATAGGGGTGCCAAGAAACCATTCAGAGGATAAGTGCTCTTGCCTTAACCTGCTTATATCTGGATAGTGGAGTTGGGTGGTGGCCCTGAGGTGTGTGACCAGTGAGCCAAAGCTGGTGAGGGTTGTAGAGACAGAACCCTCATAACAGCTCCAGCAGCTGCAAAACACCCAGCAATTTGGGACAAAGCTCTCCCCTCTGGAAACAGAGTTCTACTGTGGCAAAGATCACAAAAGTCAAGTAATTAAGTGGCAACATGAGCAAGCAAAGGAAGTAGCAAGCTCAGCCATTCAACTTTAGATTCCATTTTTGGGGACAAAAAGGATCAAAGTATGGAACGGGAGGAAGACAACACAGTCAGAACTCCTGCACCAAAACCTTCCAAGAAAAATATTAATTGGTTACAAGCCATGGAGGAGTTCAATAAGGATTTTGAAAATCAAGTAAGAGAAGTAGAGGAAAAACTGGAAAGAGAAATGAGAATGATTCTTAAAACCAAAAATCACCTACCCAGCAAAACTGAGTATAGTGTGTCAGGGGAAAATATGACCATACAATGAGGTGGAGGACTTTAAAGCATCCTTCATGACAAAACCAGAGTTGAATAGAAAATTTGACATTCTTATACAAGAAGCAAGAGAAGCATGAGAAGGTAAATAGAGAAAAGAATCATAAAGAACTTATCAAAGCTGAACTATTTACATGCCTACATGGAAAAACAATAATTGTAACTTATAAAACTTTTCTCAGTATGAGGATAGTTGAAGGGAATATAAATGTATATATATGTCTAAAATATATATGTCTACATAAGAGGGTATATATGCATATGAATACATATATGAGTGTGTGTATATATGTGTACAGGTATACATAGAGAGCAAATGATCAGTTCAATAGGAAGGGATGATATTTAAAAGGTGAAATCGAGAGGTAAGAGAGGAATATAATGAGAGGAGATGGGGAGAGAGCGAATGGGGTAAATTATCTCATATAGAGAGGCAAGGGATAACTGTTACAGTGGAGGGGAAGAATAGAAAGGCAAAAGGGAATGAGTCAACCTTACTCTCATTGTATTTGGCTTAGGGAGGAAATGACATACACGCTAAATTAGATATCTTGTCCTACAGAAGAGTTGGGGGAAAGGGGATGAGAGGGAGGATGATAGATAGTAGGGTGGGTGGGAGGGCTGCTGGAAACACACACTTCTGTAAAGGGACAGGGACAGGGTAGAGAATAGAACAAGTAGGGGGCAGGATAGGATGAAGGGAAATATAGTCAGTCTTTCACAATATAGCCACTATGGAAATGTTTTGCATAACCATATATATACAAACTACATTGAATTGCTTATCTTCCCAGTAATGGTGGGTGATGAGGGAGGAAGGGAAAGAATCTGGAATTTAAAGTTTTAAAATCAAATGTTTAAAAAAGTATTATTATTATTATTATTATTATTATTTACATGCAACTGGGAAATAAGATATACAGGCACTGGGGTATAGAGATCCATCTTGCCCCACCAGACGGTGGGAGGAGGGATGGGTGAGGATGTAGGAGAGAGCAGATTGGGAGAGGGAGTATACACTGGGATTGCTGTTTTGTGGTGGTGGGTAAAGGAAAGATGAGTAGAAAATTTGTAACTCCAAATCTTGTAGAAATGAATGATGTAAACAAAAGATAAACATAAAAGTTAATTTAAAAAATATATATACAAAAAAAAGCAGAAAAAAATATTTATGGCAGCATATGTGTGGTAGAAAACTAGGTGAAAAAGGGAAAACTAAATGAATGGGTGAACACATTATGGTATGTATGGTATACACATATTCATATACAATTTATATAGTTATATCTTTACCTATATCTATAGTTATATCTATTTCAATAACGATATCAAATGTAGATAGATGTAGAATTATGTTTATGTCTACATCCATAACTATCTTACATGTATCTATAGATGCAGATGTAAATATAGATCTATATCTAGATAGGTAGACATATAAATAGATCTGCAATTACATCATAAGAAATCATAAGTAGGATAGATATAGAGAAACTTGAAAAGTCTTTTTTTGAATTGATTTAAAACAGCGGTTCTCAACCTGTGGGTTGCGTCACCTTTGGGGTTCAAAGGGGGTTGCCTAAGATCATGGGAAAACACATATTTCTGATGGTCTTAGGAATGGAGACACTGCTCCTCTGTCCATCTCCAGGCAGGAGTGCCCACATGCAGATATGCCCACATACTAGTATTAAAGGGTCATGGCATTAGGAAGGTTGAGAACCACCGATTTAGAATGAAGTAGGGCCAAACAATCTTACAAGGATAACACTAAGTATCACAAGAACTAAAATCAAAATCAGTAGCTAATCTTGGTTTCAGAGAGCTGATTATCATTCTTCCTTCCTCTTATTATAGTAAACAGAGATTAGAGTAGACAAAAACATGTAGAAATTGATCTTTCTGTGTATGTGTGTGTGTGAAAGCTAGCTTTCCTTTACTTCCTTTATTAAGAGGGTCATCTCACAGTATATACTGATTGTTGTCCTTACTGCTACCAGGGCATGTCAGAAAGTGGGCATGCAATCAAATATAGGAACTACAAACACCTTCACATTAAACATTAGTCTGGAGGTAAAGAAGGATTATAACCAATGGAATGAACAATGAAAAAGAGGAAACAAAAGAAAAAACAAACAAACAAAAAAAGAGAGCGATTGGTTTGCTTAAGTCTGCATACAGACTCTGTAGTTCTTTCTCTGGATGTGGATATCTCTTTCCATCCTGAGTCTTTTGGAGTTGTCTCATAACCTTGCATTGCTGAGAGGAGTCCAGTCTATCAAAGTTAGTCATCACACATATGCTATGTCAGTAACTGTGTACAAATTTCTCCTGCTTCTGTTTATCTCACTTAACATCAGTTTATATAAGTCTCTTCAAGTGATTATGAAGTCCATCTGCTCCTCATTTCTTATAATACATAGGTATTCCATTACATTCATATACCACAACTTCTTTAGTCATTCCCCAACTGATAGGCATCCTCTTGATTTCCAATTCTTTGCCACCACAAAAAGAGCTGCTTTAATATTTTTCTACAAATGGATCCATTTCCCACTTCAATTATCTCTTTGGGATAAAACTCTAAAAGTGGTATTGCTGGATCAAAAGGTATGCACTTGGTTGTTGCCCTTTGGGCATAGCTCCAGATTGTTCTCCAAAATGGTTCAATCAGTTCACAACTCCACCAACAATGCATTAGTGTTCCAATTTTTCAAGCTCCTCTCCAGCATTTGTCATTTTCCTGTTTTGTCGTCTTAGCCAATCTGATCAGTAAGATGTGGTACCTAGGAGGTGTTTTAATTTACATTTTTCTAATCAATAGTGATTTAGAGCATTTTTCATATGCTTATAAATATCTTTAATTTCTCCCTCTGAAAACTGCCTGTTCATATCCTTTGACCATTTGTTATTTGGGGAATGTCTTGTATTCTTATAGATATGACTCAATTCTTTGTATATTTTAGAAATGAGGGCTTTAACAGAGGCCCTGGTTATAAAAATTCTTTCCTAATTTCCCACTTCCCTCTTAATCTTGGTTACATTGGCTTTATTTGTACAGAAAATTTTCAATTTAATGTAATCAAAATTATCCATTTTGCATTTCATAATGCTCTCTAACACTTATTTGGTCATAAAATCTTTCCTTATCCATAAATCTGACAGGTAAACTATTCCTTGCCCTCTCAGACTGTTTACAGTATCAGCCTTTATAACTAGATCATGCACCCATTTTGACGTGATTTTGGTATATGGTATAAGATACCGGTCTATGGCCAGTTTTTGCCATACTATATTCCAGTTTTCCCAGCAGTTTTTGTCAAATACTGAGTCCTTATCCCCAAAAATGGAGTCTTTGAGTTTATCAAACAGTAGATTACTGTAGTCATTGACTGCTGGGCCTCATGTACTTAATCTATTCCACTAATCACACTACTCTATTCCTCAGCCAATACCAAGTAGTTTTGATGAACGCTGCTTTATAATACAGATTAAAATCTAGTATGGCTGGCCACCTTCACTAGCATTTTTTTCATTAATTCCCTTAATATTCTGGACCTTTTGTTGTTCCAAATGAATTCTGTTATTATTTTTTCTAACTCTATAATTTTTTTGGTAAATCGATTGTTATGTCACTAAATATGTAATTTAATTTAGGTAAAATTGTCATTTTTATTATATTCCTCGACCCATCCACAAGCAATTGATGTTTTTTCAATTAGTTAGATCTGACTTTGTGTGAAAATTGTTGTAATTGTGCTCACATAGTTTCTGGCTTTGTTTTGGCAGAAAGACTCCCAAATATTTTATAACATCTACAGTACCTTTAAATGGAATTTCTCTCTTTCTTGCAGTTGTGCTTTGTTAGAAATATTTAGTAATGCCAAGGATTTATGTGAATTTATTTTATATCCTGCAACTTTGCCAAATTTATTTATTGTCTCAAGTAGCTTTGTATTTGATTCTCTAGGATTCTCTAAGTATATCATGATATCATCTGCAAATTGTGATAGCTTAGTTCACTCCTTGCCTAATTTGATATCTCGGATTTCTTTTTCTTCTCTAATTGCTACAGCTAACCTTTCAAGCACCAAATTGAATAAGAGGGGTGATAGTGGACATCCTTGTTTCATCCCTGAGCTTCCTGGAAATTCTTCTAGCTTAACCCCATTACATATAAAACTTCTGATGGCTTTAAATAGAAGTTTTCTATTATTTTAAGGGAGACTACATTTATTTCTATATGTTCTAGTATTTTTAATGGAAATTGATTTGTATTTTGGCGAAAGCCTTTTCTTCATCTATTGAGATAATCACATCATTTCTGCTAGTTCTATTGCAGTTATGATCAATTATATGGATGGTTTTCCTAATATTGAACCATCCTTGCATTCTTTTTTTTAATTTTTTTATTTTTATTT
>CM053580.1:124790380-124837230 GCA_028627135.1 Pseudochirops cupreus
CACACACACACACACACACACACACACACAAACACAGAAACAAATCTTTGAATTACTACTAGTAGAATTCAGTGAGTTTGGTCTTAACTTACTATTACTAAAATTGGCTACAGAACTTCTCTCTGTGGAATGCTGCATTGCATTCTCACATTGAAATGTTCATATATTCTTATATATGATGGGAAAACAAATCATGTAAAGAGATTTTTGTCTTCAGTGGAATTGTTTGACAACATGGCAGGTGGGGACACAATTTATACTCTATTCACTTATACTTTAAACACTTTGGTCAATTTATACTATGCTTTTTTGTTAGCAGAAATTTATTTGAAGCAGAGATTGGTGAAGTCTATTAATTCGATTCAACTTAAAATATTAATTATGCACATACTGTTTGTCAAGCATTGTGATAGGTTAGTGGAATTATAATGTTGATACATGACATGATCTCTTTAATGAAATGAAGTTCCTCTACCAACTTGTTTTGGCTGAACTCTTTTCCCATTTTATTGTCAACAAGTGAGAACAACAGCATTATGATAATAAACAAAAAAAATTCATTCAGCATTACTTAATAAGTCATAGTTATACATCTCCAACCTTAGGTTTCATGTCTTCTTTCTGATTTTACTAGATTCATTCTTTATTAGATTCAGAATTGATAAAGTCAAAAGGGATTTGACCTGATTTTTAATACACTTCTTTTAAAGAGAATACTACCATATATGCATATCTGAGAAATGTAATTACATTCGAAATCTGAAATTAAACAAGTCAGGGAATTATAAAAAGAAGGGCAAGTCTGTAAGGTTTTTTTTTTCAAGGAGACAAAATGAAAATGAGAGAAATTTAAAATTATAATTCAGAATCACAAACTAATATTGTTTCAGAAATTAAAGTGTTCCAGTCAATGCCTCTTCTCTCTAAAATACCAACACATATTTTTACACACTAGCTATACCTGAATGGAAGAAAGAAAAAAAAAGATTGTGATTATGGTGGTCTTTCCTTAGCACCTAAGATTTGGTGATTTTATCTAAATGACATTGTTGAATGGATTGATTGATTGAGTCAGAGAAGGTGTCAAGCCCTAAGCTAAACAATGAGGATGCAGCTATAAGAAAACAAGACAATCTTTGCTCTCATGGAACATTGGAATGTAAGAATATAACACATGAAATTGAGCTCAAAAGGGAGGAGAGGGCTGTGCTTACATAGACATGATAAGGAGATAATTTATCCTAAAAATGGCATTAAGGCTTGTTTCCAGAGAAAGATCAGGTAAAAACTCATCTATTAGAACAAAAGATGGAGTCAAGGAAAGATTCCAAGGTTCCTATGAGGAAGAAATAGGGTTGATAACTAGAATGAAGAAGACATGGTATGGAGATGGTTGGAAACCAGTGTAGAGATCTATTCATATTAAGATATGATAAAATTTCACCTATTAGATGCCAGGGTGGTTAAAGGATAGAGGCCAATGATTTCTATCAAGAGGTAAGTCACAAATGAATGATCTTACTGACTCTATTCTAGGCAACAACCTCATTCAGTATCCAAAATCAATATGTGGAAAAATCCAAAGACATTTAGTTTTTTTTTCTTGCTTTTTAATAGTGTATCATTAAATATTGTAGATATCTCCATATGCCTAGACTTTGACTTAAGCCTTGGGAATTTTGCATGGGGCTGAACATATGAAGACACAACTCCTACTTGATAGACAGAATCTTGATAACACATTTCATCACTACAAGAGATGCAGAGTAAGTTCCAAGCAATCTTTGAGCAAGAGTATAAGCTAGAGACATAGGTAGTGCCAAACTTTCTTCATGGAGAGAAGTGAAATGAATTACAAATTGTAGACCTCAAGGAAAAGCTGACTTCATGATTTCCCTTGTTTTGAGATTGCTTGTCTGGTGACTTTGTAAAGAGAATTTCCTTAGAGGGAATGCCTTTTTTGATATGCATTAAGACGACTCTTGGGGACATACATATCATACATGGCATATATAATTTTATATTACATTTCTGTATGCCTTATCCCTCTATGGAACAGAAACCTTTTGGGTGAAGGGATTATATAGCAATGATAACAATAACAATGAAAATGGTGATGAGAAGGATGAGGAGGATGAGGACGGCCATTTATTTTAAAGACAGCCCATCCTCATTGTTGTGAGAAGAAAAGGGTGGAAAGAGCAATATTAGGTGAATATTATTCAGGCTGCTATACAGCAGAGACTTTGGATATACTGAGGATGTTGTAACTGGTGAATTAGACTGGCAGGATGAAAATAGGCACATATCACCAGATTTGTCAAATGTAACATAAAGTGCTTTCACCTAAGGAATAAGCCAATAAAACTGCTAAGAACCCAAACTGGAACAAAAATGCCTATCATGGGCAATAACCACATGAACTTTCACAACAAAATGTCAACTAAGAAGCATAAAACACATGGTTGCTAAGTTGATTAGTTAATAAAAAGGGTAGATTTCTACCTTATACATTTCTAATTAATTTCCACCTTATGCATCAGATTGACCAATATATTTTTAAAATGACTACTGTTAAAAAGGCTTCAAGAGAACAGGCATACTGTTGATGGAGCTGTGAACTGGTTCAGTAATTTTGGAAAGTAATATATTATCCACATCCATGTTGACTCAGTTACAAAGACTAGGCCCATGCCTCAGAAACATCAGAGACAAAAGTCACATATACAGAAATATATTTTGCAGCACTTTTTTGTATTGTATCAAAGAATTATAAATGAACAGAGTAACCATGAATTTAGAATGGCTGAACAAACTGTGGTAAAAGAATGTACTAGATTATTAAAATATAAGGCAGTGGTGTGGTTCTCAACCTTCCTAATGCCGTTACCCTTTAATATAGTTCCTCATGTTGTGGTGACTCCCAATTATAAAATTATTATTGTAATTTTGCTACTGTTATGAATTGTAATGAAAATATCTGATATGCAGGAAGTATTTAAGTTGAACAAAACCCAAAGGTTGAGAACCGCTGCTATAAGGAGTGACAAAAGGGATTGTTTTAGAGATATTTATGAAGGTTTCCATGAACCAATGCAGACTGAAGTGAGAATGAGAACAATTTATGAAGTAACATTGTTTGAAAGACAAGAACTCCAATCAATGAAATGCCAACCATAATGCCAGATAACCATTAAAAAATACGCTGCCTATCTGTTGACAAAGACATGATGGATTCAAGATATATACATACATATATATATATATATATATATATATATATATATTTATCCATTTATATTAATATTTATATATATGTTTGCATGTGTGTGTATATATGGGTGTATGTATATATTAGATATGTATATGTGTGTATGTATATACACACATACATACATACATATATACATACACACATATATAGAAAGATTTGGAAAGTGAAAGTGAAGAGGAATAGGAAAAGCACGTACAAAAAGAAAAAGAAAAATGAAAAGAAACTCCATTGGAAAACAGTTTTTTACATACGCAAGAGAATAGAAGAAAGGCCAGAAAGAATCATAGATAAGCAGGATAACTGAAAGTTACATGTTGAGTTTATTTCTTAAATATACTTTAAAGGATTAACAAGCTATACATAACAAATATTTAAAGTTTCATGTACAGCACTTTTTCAGCTGAATTATGTATATGGAAATCACTATTGTTATAAAGGTTTAAAAAAATTATAAAGTGCCTCTTCTCAAAAAAGAAAAAAAAAGGGTGCAGATGGAAGTTAACAATCAGGTTGTCAAAAATAAAAATTACAAATGGGTTTACTTCATAGATCAAAATAGATTATTCAAGGAATAAATGGAAAATCATTGCTACATCAGTTGTAATACTGCTACTGGTTGTAAACATTTAGCATGTATCAAATATAGTACCTAAGAAAACAACCATGTGACTGTCTTCATTATCTTTTTTTTTATGGAATTTAGTGAGAAACAGACCAGGGACAAGTCAAAATAGCCTTATAATAACTTGTCCCTGGATTATTTCCCCTTCAACTCCATTTGAAAAAGATTATGATCATTGTGATGATAACATATTTATATAGCACTTTCAGGTGCTTTAAATATATGGTTTGTTTCAAAGGCTAGCTCACAACCCTGATCGCTACAGTTGTTACTGTTTTCTCTCCATTGCAATAACTTTGTATTTCTTTCTATTTAATTATATATGTATATACATATTCTATACCCCAATAGAACATAACATCTTTTAGAAAAGGGCTATTTCATTTTTTTGTTGTTGTTTCCCCAGTACCTAGGCTATAATGCCTTACACTTTAAAATGCTTCTTGAATTTACTCCTAACAATTTCTTCTTAGATTTACTCAGACACCATATTAAGTGATATCAAAATACTGATTTTCTCTCTTAGTCATTTAGAGATATCTGATATTTGTAATTCTATGTCCTGGTGGTCCTTGGGACCTATAAGAAGGAAAGGAGAGTAATCCAGGCATTGGCTCAACTTCTAAAGAATTCAAAGTTAAATAAGCATTTATTCCTGGCATTTTATGTCCTTCCTGAATCTGTAGAGTGCCTCCTCAGGTTTTCTGAGCAATGGCTAGCTGTATCAGTGGTATTCTATGAGTTGATTTCAACCATCTGGTAGTTCTAAAAGCCAGCTGACACTGCTCCACTCCTCTCTCCAGCCTTTATTTCCAGGAGGAAGGGAAGCACAGCTGGCATTAGGGTCTTCTTGCCAACTCTGCTCAAAGAAGCTTTACAGACACCTCTTTTATTAATAAACCCCACTCCAAACCTCAATCCACCCCTAGTAATCTGAAGGTTTTAGGTAAATGAACACTAGATTCTTTTCCTGAAAGAAAAAAAAGGAAGACTTTGTACTATCCATTTAGCATAAAGACAAACTATTGTAGATAGGACCATGCATGTAGGTGAATATGACCATTTTAAAAAGACTAGGACTCATAAGTGGTATTTGTATCCCAAGAAAACCAAAAGGCTCCTGATAAGGTCTCATACAACTTGATTGGCAAATCCATCCATACTTGGGCGAACAGGAGAAGTAGTCCATTTCCAAATATAGAAACTTCCGGGCCTAAGAAAACCATATCTTTGCACATCATTCAATCTTAAATATTTCAAAGGTGTTCTAATACAAATGACTTGAAGCTTTTCCTTCCCACCCCCTTTTAATAAGATTAGAAAAGAGAGGGACCAGAGATAAGTTTCTAATTACTCCTCACGTTTTTGCTTAAATGGAATAAAGGATAAAAGGAGAAAGATGATTCACTTAAAAATTTTTTTCACCTAGAACAAGATCTATAATTTGGTAGGTATTTGATAAATGTTTGCTAATCAGTTTATGTTGTCATTAAACTAGATATAGTCTATGGAGAAATAAAAGGGGAGAGGGAGTTAAAGGGAATTTTGATAAGCAATATCCTTGGGAAAGGTAAAACTTGGCACATTGAGCTGCTGGAAGGAAGTAAGAGAGGAAGAAAGGAAGGAAGGAAGGAAGAAAGGAAGGAAGGAAGAAAGCTTTTATTAAGTTCCTAATTTGTGGCAGGCACTATGCCAAGAATTATCCAATTTCATCCTCAGTGCAGCCTGGGAAAGGATTATCCCATTTTACAGCCATGGAAACAGGGTTCATGACAGGCAGACATGAAATGACTTGCCTATGGTCATATAGTTTGCAAGTTTCTGAGGCCACTTTAGAGTTCATGTCTTCCTGACTCCAGGCCCAATACTCTATTCACTTCAACACAAGAGTTATAAAAAGGTTATCTGTCCTGAAGTCAGGAAGGTGTTCTGAGAAAAAACATGTCAGTCGAGATTACATAAAGTGGATATTTTTAAAAATGGAGTTGAGAAGTGCCGCCAGAAAGGAGTTTGTTAATTCTTTGTTGTGCTTTGTTCAGAGAGGTTAAAGGGAAATTGACAATGGGATAATGTGGAACCACTTTCTAGATATTAATTGACTAGATTAATTATTTCTAATTCAAATACTTCCCAGACAGAGCTGTGATCTCTGCCTAGCTCTTGAATACTTCCTCAGCTCTTTCTTTGCAAAGTCTGATGACTTTGAAACAACTGACATTTACTTGTCAATGAAAATAAAGCATAACAACTGGTATGGTTATTTTAAACACCTTGGAGTTAGAAGTTTTTCTGGAATGAACTTTTTTTGTAACTGTAGGGGGAAATATGTCCATAATAACAGTGCTGTGTGATGTCTGAAATCTAACTTCTTTTGGGCTTTGTGGAGTGTGCGTTGGGCATGGAACGTGGGAGGGGGGGGTTTGCACATTATGTGAGTATATAATGCTTGAACCTTCAAAACTTCAAAACCCACTAGAACTTAATTTTGGGAAGAATTATTCTAGCTTCTTCACACAAATCCTCATTTTAAAAAAAGACAAAAAAAATAACTGCACAGGAAACAACATTTTTTTCTACATTTTCTGTTTCTTGTATTGCATTTGAGGGAAGAATTACCTCAGTTTATGTTGATTTTTGTTGTGCAGGAAATACTCTAAATTACCATCAAGTGAAAGCAACATATCAGAGTGATGTTTGAACTATAAATCACAGATACTTCCTGCTTGAAACAGATGGTCTTAGTCTTTAGATACATGATGTCAGAATTCCTTTTTTCCTCTCCCCTGATCAGTAAGCTCAATTTTAAATTATCTTGTTATCAGAATGAGCGGCTTGAATGTGAGCTATCACTCATGATCTGAACAGAAGGGTCTGCTAAAGTGGGAAAGCTAAATCACATTACAAACATCACTCTTTTTCAAAATTGGCTTCAAATACGGGTTAGGGCTTTAACAAAGAAGAACCCAAAGAGTAGATTTGTTAGGCTCTAAATAATGATCTTACTCTACATCAATAAGCAAAGCTGATGGTTTTAACTTTACTTATAAGACCATTGTATATGATTTAAGCATTTCCTATTTTGCCAGAACCATCAAGCCCTTAAAATCAAGTGGAACCTGCCTTGGGTTGGTTTTTTTTTCTTTTTTTTCTTCTTCTGACTCTGATTGTCACTGATATGAAAAGGGGACATTAGCAAAGCAGGGGGATATGAGCATCTTTGTTGTCTGCATGTTAAACTGGTCTAGAGTTGTTTTTCTGCAATCCACTTGGTGATGCTTGAGCTTCCTTTTCAGAAGTCACTAGAGAAAGCAGCAGCCAGCAGCTCTGCAAACAGGCAAAGGCTTCCTGCAGATCTACTAATCAACCCTGCTCAGCAACTGATATTAGTAAGGAAACCAGTGGATTAGGGCAATGTATTTGCAAAATGTCAAATGTATTTGTTTTGAGATGGTGAGAGCTTAAGTTTTGAGATGTGAGGAGGCTTAAGGAGCAACAGAAGTCCTGTGGGGGAAAAGAAACCTAATTCAGTCAGGGCACTGTAGTAGAAACATTCAGCACCATGTACTAAAAATCTATGTTGCCAGAATCTTGACTGAAAATTAAAACTTTTCAGATGTGTAAAACAGAATGTGAATCAACATTATGATATAAACTCTTTTTATACAATATACAAGTGTATCCACGAAACACACACCAATGCAAAAAAAAAGTTTAATCATTTCATCATAAAAAACCATTTACAAATTCATTAAAAAACTAATTTGTCTGAGACAACTAGGTGGCACAGTGAATAGAGCATTGCCCAGGAGTCAGGAAGACCTGAGTTCAAATCAGAACTCGGAAACTTAACACTTAATATGTGACCTTGGTCAAGTCACTTAACCCCAATTGCCCTGCCTTCCCCCCCTCAAAAAAAAATGAATTTGCCCAGATCATGATATGAAAGTAGTTGAAAAGTTCATTGAATTAGTACAGCAATATGTATAGCTGTGCAATCAATCAACAGGCATTTATTAAGTATTTACTGTGTTCAAGGCATTGTACTAAGAATAAAAAGAAAAACAAGAACGTACTTTGGTATATACAGAATAGAGTTGGGACATTAGGAAAGACTTCATATAGATAGTGGTGCTTGAGAGTATTGTTGTTGTTGCTTGTCCTACATTCTTGAAAAGGACCATCATCAGGAACATGATGCTATGACTTGCAAGTGAATTGGATTTGAGTGAGAGAGTGCTCTGTGAAGCCACCAGCATTTCCTTCTCCTCTAGCATCACCTAGGTCCACTGGCCAGATTTAAAGATCAGGAACCTGGAGATGGCCCCACAAGTGTCTGCACTTAGTCTCAATGGAAATCAAGAATTTTAAGATGCAGGATTGAGAAGGAAGTGTATTCTAGGCAAGGGGTACTACTGCCTGTTCTAAGGCAACCAAAGTAGGAGGTGGAGCATCAATTATGAACAAAACTACAGAAAGAGTTTGATTAGACTGTGGAATGCTTGGAAGAGAGTAATATCAAAAAAAGAGTAGCAAGTTATATTGGGCCAGTGTTGTAAAATGCTTAAAATTTCAAACAGGGGAGTTTATATTTGTTCATAGAAGTGATAGGAAAACACTGGAGTTTATTGAATAAGAGAAGGATATTTAGCAGACATTTCCACTTCAGGAAAATTACTTTGATAGCTTTATGGAAGAAAGATTGGTGTGGGAAGATACTTGAAATAGGGAGCTCAATTAGAATAATATTGTAGACCCAGTTAAGAGGTGACCAAGGTTTAAACAAGATTGTTGCCTATGTGACCAGAGATAAAGTGACTGGAATGTGACAAGATGTGGTAACTGATTGGCTGAGTAGGGTGAAGGAAAGTGCAAAATCAATGAGGAATGCCAAGTCTGAGAATATAAAATAGACAACTGAAAGAGGTGAGACCTGGATTACAACTAGAGAACTGCTTCAATCCCTGGGATATCTATGACCTATTATGAGAGGATTGGAGTATTTACAAATGGAAGAAACATTGTCATCCAACAGATCAGCATTTTATGGTTTACAAAGCATATATATTACCTCATACTATTTTCAAAAGAACTCTGTGAGTTAGGTGCTATTATCTCAATTTTATAAATGAAAAAGCTAATATTGACATAGATTCAGTAAGCTGGTTAGGATCACACAGACAACAAACATTTGAGACATCATTCAATTTCAGGTGCCCCTGTCTCCAAATTCAGTGTTATATCTACTACACCACTTCTCTGATTGCATTTTACAGATAAAGAAGTTAAGGTTAGGAGAAGGGAAGTGATTTGCTTACAAGTTTTAGAGATGATTAGATGGATAAAAATTGTTTCCTGGGGATAGAGGAAGGGGCTTATAGATGTGCAGAGGAAGTGTTAAATTTGTTAAAGACTTCAAAGGAGATTGACTTAGTTCTCCAGTTAATCACTCAAGGAGAAAGGAAAACACAAGCCCATTAAATGAAATAAAGCAAGGAACAATAATTCTTTCCCCACAGGTCATACAGAGGGTTTTTGAAAGCAGTTTTTTTTGTTTGTTTGTTTCTTTTACTAAAACTTGTTCAATTTGTTTTTATACCTTATTACCCTGTTTACATTGAAACTTAACACTGAAGTGCTGAAATAATGTCTAGGGCTCATTGTGGGTCACAGAATAATAAAAGTATTCAGAATCACAATTATAATCATTGTCGTTTTTAAGCATAAGGACGAAAGTTTCCTGTACAAGCTAGTTCTTGCTTTTCCTAAACTCACACTATGCAAATCTGACTTTATACAATTTTGAATGAAATCAAGCATCTATGTTAACTTTACTGTAGAGTACTGTGTTACTGGGCGCTCTCTCTCTGTCTCTCTGTCTCCCTGTCTCTCTCTCTCTCTCCCCCATCCTTATGTTTGGTGATCTGTGGCCTCCCCCATGCCCAGGTTCACCCCCCCCCCCAAAAGAAACCACTCTAAGTGAAAGCAAAAGAATGGATCTGGAGAGACCACCACTGCTGTCACAGCAAGAAGGGTGGAGTGGGGGATGGGGTTGGCTATGGCTATGACCTATGACTGAGAGAAGGGATCTGTTTTTACCACTACTTCTAGCTTGTCTGGCTCCTCTTGGCTGTCGTCAGTCTGTTTGCGTGCTTGTCCCAGGCCAGAGTGGCCTGTCCTCTCCTATCTGTGTCCCTATTGGCCCCCATGTGGCTGGCACCACCCTTACCCCATACATGTGCACCATGAGTTTCTCCTCTTCCTTCTCTAGCCTCTCTGTCCCTGACCCTCACTTGTCCTTGAACTGTGGGCTGGCTCGT
Organism: Pseudochirops cupreus; assembly: GCA_028627135.1. Classification (NCBI taxonomy): domain Eukaryota; kingdom Metazoa; phylum Chordata; class Mammalia; order Diprotodontia; family Pseudocheiridae; genus Pseudochirops; species Pseudochirops cupreus. The sequence goes on from CM053580.1 coordinate 124,800,594, forward strand.
TCCCTATCTCTGTGGGCAACTTTGCATTATGTAAAAATTGCTTTACATAGAAGTCTGTGATATTGTTCTTTTTTAAAGTGAGAAGTCTGTATTTATTGCATATTTAAACAAATAAAAGAACCTCTAAGGCAATTAACTCTGAAGCTAATTGTACTTTGGAAATGTAAGTGATCAAGAGGACCAATTTTAACTCAGAGGACCTTATTTCAAATCTTATCTCCACTCTTATTACCCATTTGACCTTTGACAAGCCCTTTCCTGTCTCTGGGCCTCAGTTTTCTCATCTGTGAAATAACAGAGTTGGACTAGATAGTCTCCACTCTCCTTAGACTTCTAGATTCCTATTCCCCGCTATTCATATAAATATTTCTTTTTTTTTTTTTAGGTGTGAGAAAGAATATTTCCTACCAGGGTCATGGTTTCCATGGAACTAAGCTTTTTGATAAGTCATAGCTTTGTTGGAAACAGTTATTTTTCTCAACTCCTACTTGGGGCCATGGATTTCCCTTTGGACCAGAGTATTCCTTAGCCCTTCAGTAATCATTGCTCTGTTTGTCATTTTTACTTCTACCATTATCACAGCATTTGTCACTGTACCTGAGCCAATACTGATGTTTAAGACTGACAAAAGGATCTCTTTTGGAGCAGACAGTATAGATAATGGTGCTTTTATTCATGGTTCCCTCATAGCTCAGTATCCCAATGCAACATGAGCATCAATCCTCTTCAGTCCCCAAACCACATTATGAACAGAAACACAGAACCAAAAATGACTGAATAACAAAATTATCAAGCTCAATCATCATAAACAGCTAACTTTCCTGAGCCTTGTTGGGTTCCCAATATCCATGAGTATGTGTACCTAACTATTGGCACAGACAGCTCTATCTCTTTTATAGTTCCTGTGTCTCCTTATCCCCAGCATGGAAAATAGCAAATAACTTTGGTCTAGTGCTCTTTGTGATCTACCACTGTGTGGTTTCCCCTGCTCTAAGGACTGAAATTCAGTAAAAAACAAAAGAGCAAATACAGCAAAAGAAAACCTAATTTAGTGTAGGTAATATAATAATTTGGCTCCTTCCTCAGTATCTCTCCTTTGTGTCATCCACTCCCTAATAATAAACTTGCTGGCTTATAGTATATGGGCTGGCCTTTTTTAGCTTCTGAACGTTGTTTGTTCATCCATCTCATGGATGTAGGACACTATTATTTGAAGTATTGAATTAGACTCTGCATGACATCAAGTGTCTCATCCTGGGAAAGGGAATGAGATTTTTATTCAAGAACACAGAGACTCTTAGTTCAAATATCCCAAATTAATCCAGTCTCCTTGGATTCGAGATCCACTTCTTTGTTGTTAAACATGAATTAATTGTATAAATTGTAGCTTTTCTCACTTTTTCTTGTTAAATTTGCAATTATTTTTTGAGGGAATGTATAATACTAGCTTTCATTTTCTCTAAGATAGTCCCTCCTCCTTCCTAAAATAATCACAAATAGGATTGCTACCTTTCATTTGTAAGTGTGAGATCACACTTGTATACATATACACATATACATATAAATCCTCAGCAGATAAAGGAAATGGTCCTTGAGTCAGGAACACTTGGGATCAAAGCTGTCCTCAGACCCTAACTAGTTATATAAACTTGTGCAAGTCACTTAACCTGTTTGCCTCACTTTCTTCATCTATAAAATGGGGGTAATAATAGCATCTATGTTTAAGGTTATTGTGATAACAATTGTAAAGTGTTTAGCATAGTTCCTGGAACACAGTAGGAGCTATAGAAATTCTGTTGTTAGTGTTACTATTATTATTATTAAAATGCCTATGGCCTTTTATTTATCATCAGCATTAATTTTCTAAGATTGATTTGGTGTTTATTTAAATTCACTCACTTTTCTTTTTTTTTAATAAAAGCTATGTTTTCATAGATTGAGTCCCTACAAAAAAAGACTACCCTCCCATTCTGGACAAGGGCCAAAAGAGATGTTCTTTCATAGCTGAGCTCTAAGGACTGCTAAGTTTGGTCTCTGACCTTATGAGCCCCATGTGGTATAGATTTTTGAAGTTGTAAAACTGATAGGAAATTCATAGGCCATGTGAGGAATCAAGACTCCTTACATGCAAGAAATGACCAAAGCACAGCCTTCTGTCTGCCATTAACTTTAAGAATGTAAATAGAGAAGATAGTACCTATGTATTTGTATATTCTTAATTTGAATTTTGTTTTAAAGACAGTCTCCCTATCTTGTCCACAATGGAAATATAATGGCTACTCATGGGTCGCTACACTTGATTAGTATAGAAGCTTTTGGATTTGATCAAAATCATAGTTTGTAAGTGGCAAAACCAGTATTTGAGCCTAGGTCCCCTAACACTGAATACAGTGCCTTTTACAATGCCTCAAGTAGATTTATTATGTGAGTTATGTCTTTGTCAGGAGAAAGGTAACACACAATTAGAGAGATATGAAATAGCTGCAACTAACTCACATCCTGGTTTTGCATATCTTTAGCAAGAAGTCTCAACACTAGCCTTTGTAGCCATATGAATATAGAAAAACGCAGTCTGCATTGCAATCTTTGTGCGAAAGCAAATAAGGTACATAACTGTCCTTTCTTTTCTGGTCCCCACAGTCATTCATTTATCTTGACCATTTCCTTGCTACATTCACATGGGTATTATATTTCTCTAACTTCGAGCATCTCAGTTACAACCCTCTGATTATATGCATTCTGCACACGGAAACTCAACTGTCTTTTGTACTCTACTTCTTTAATGACATCATTCAGAGCCCAAGAGGAGGAAGCTGCATAACCAGCTTCCTCCAAAGCAAACAGAAAATTCATGACCTCCATATTTTCCTCCAGCCAACCTTGACTTGATTGCCTTGGTTTACTTCAGCCTAATCTTTCTTATTACTGTCCTTGGGTCTTCCTCTTGCCTCTGAGGCACAAGTAGGGAGGCATCATTGTCCCAGGAGCATCTGCACTGCATCAGTAAAGTGAATGGGAAAAATTAAAAATGTTCAAAAGTCAAGTGGGGTGAGAGAAGAAACTGTCACAGGAATCAGGGAGAGAGCAGCATAGGAGAGAGGCAAAACCAGCAGCAATATTAGAGGCAGTTGCTGTTTCTTATTAGCACTCAGTCCCCTATTTCCAGGTTTTCCTTCCAGAAGTTCACAGAGGGCCCTTCTTCCTCCCCATAAGAGATGTGATCCAGACCCCTCTGCTTCCTACTTGGTTGAGCCAAAACCACAAAATCTCTTAGTCACCTTTAAGACTAAATCACTTTTGTGATCATTGCATTCATATGCACATGCGAATCATGATCTTTTGATGGTTCACCTTGTCTCTCTTATTGGACCGTAAATCCTTCAGGATGAAGGCATGTGCATTTGTTTCCCATGTGTCCCAATATGCAGTAAGCTATCATCTCTGGAGGGTTTAAACACACACTCTCATTTTAGAATGTTTGATTCAAGCTTAGCAGCAAAGCTTAAAGTGATTCTGAGAACTGCCAAGGCTTCTCCTGGGTGCAAAATTTGAACTCTAATTCTCTTTTAAGTAGGTATAGTTCAGAGTGATTTACCTCAGGCCCTTGGGAGGATGGCCCTTGGGTCAACATGGCAGGATAGTACCCACTCTGCAGGGTCACCTTTAAGGCCCTCCTGTTATAAACAGCTCAATGCTGCCTTAACAGCTGGCAGTCAGCCAGTAGATAGGAAAACAGATTGAGGTGAGCCACAGGAAGTACATCAAGGTAGGAGGAAAGAAACCTAGGAGGAAAGAGTCATAAGGAAAGATAAATAAGGACATTTTGGGGTGTCAGAAGAAAAAAACAATACTATTTCCACCTTGCTGTTTTAGTATTAGGTTTCTGGACTATTCCACTGCCTATACCATCTACCTGTTGAGAAAAGGAAGGGGCAGGAGATGGGGAAGTAAGATATGTAGTGTGTAGTAGTCATGTAGCATATCCTGGCACTGAATCTCTCCTTCTGTTTTTAGAACAGTCACTTGGGAATGAAGAAGATCAGTACGGAAACTCAGAGCCAGACATTCACAGAGCCCAGGGGCCATCGGAAATGCTTAGATCAGTGCACATATGTTGCTAAATTTATGGAACACTTTTAAAAACAGTTAAGCCTTCCTCCACATGGTAACAATGGCAGATTTAATAGAGATACCAGTACAGTATTTAGAAGACACATTATCATGCCTCTGGAAATGCCTACTGTTGTGATCTTTTTTTCTCTGCTGAAGCTTTTTCTCGAAAAGAAAAATCCTAACCACCTGTGCTATAAAATCAAAATCGTTTTATGCAAAAAGAGTGCAGTATCCCTTATTTACAAAAATTAATTTAACTCATATTTCTCCTTTGACCTTCTATGCAGAACAAGTTAACACCAGAAGGACAAGACATATGAATTAACACAAAAATGTGCTTAGTCCTTTTAGATATTCTGAAAATCTGGTCCTTCTAAATAAAATTGTTTGTTTTGAAGTAATCTTTATAACCTTTATATTTGAATATTAAATTATATCTTTTCAGAGTAGCGCAAGAAATGAGTTAGCTCACTGCATGATCTGGGAGATATTGTGGTAAAGAGGCATTTGGAGAGGATCTGAAATCAGATTCTTGCTCTGTTAATTGCTGCTCAAGTGACTCTGAGACACAATCTTTCTGGGTGTCAGTTTTCCCATTTCTAAAACAAAGGGCTTGGACTAATCACACTCAAGGCAGTCATCCATCTTAAAAGGTTATGATACTATATTGGACTATTGCATAATAGCTAAAACATAAGTAATGCTTTGTTTTGGCAAGCTGTTTACATATATTATCTCTTTTTAGGGTTACAACACCATCAGATAGTTGTAAATATCTTCCCAGTTGATAGAAAAGGAAACTGAGACCCATGGAGGTTAAGTAATTTGATCTTAGTAATATAACTAGTGTCTGAAGGGAATATTTGAACTCAGGTTTTCTTGATCCCAGGTGCACAGATCTAACTGCTAGGCTGTCAATAACCTAATTTGTTGAAAGGAATGGGAAAAAAGATGAAGTCAGTAAACAAACACCTTTTTTATTATTATTTAAAGTACTGAAAACCAAGCTGTGAGCTCTTCCAACCAGTGTGCACTTGCCTCCCCTCTGCCTTCAGGTGTGGTACTACCTCCTCTCTCTCTTAAGGGTTTAAACTTGCCACTTCAGAGTTCACCATGGATGATGATATTGTTGCGCTCATTGTTGACAATGGCTCTGGAATGTGCAAAGCTGGCCTTGCAGAAGACGATGCCCCTCAGGATGTCTTCCCTTCCATTGTTGGGTGCCGCAGACATCAGGGTGTGATCGTATGGGCCAGAAAAACAGCTATGTGGGGTATGAGCCCCAGAGCAAGAGAGGTATTCTCACCTTTAAGTACCCTATTGAACATGGTATTGTCACCAACTGGGATGACATGGAAAAGATCTGGCATCATACTTTCTACAACAAACTCTGTATGGCCCCTGAAGAGCACCCTGTGCTGCTCACAGAACCTCCCCGAGCCCCAAAGCCAACAAAGAAAAGATGACACAGATTATATTTGAGACCTTCAATACCCCACTCACATACATTGCCATCTAGGTTGTGCTGTCCCCGTATGCCTCTAGTTGTACCACTGTTATTGTGATAGACTCCAGTGATGGTGTGACCCACACTGTGCCCATCTATGAAGGTTATGCCCTTCCCCATGCCTTCCTCTGTCTGGATCTGGCTGGTCATGATCTGACGGACTATCTCATGAAGATCCTGACCAAGAGAGGGTACAATTTCACCCCCACATCTGAGAGGGAAATCACGCATGACATCAAGGAGAAGCTGTGTTATGTCACCCTAGACTTTGAGCAGGAGATGGCCACTGCTGCATCCAGCTCCTCTCTGGAAAAGAGCTACGAGTCCCTGATGGTCAGGTTATCACCATTGGCAATAAGAGGTTCTGATGCCCAGAAGCTCTTTTCCAGCCATCTTTCTTAGGTATGGAATCCTGTGGAATCCACGAAACTACCTTCAACTCAATCATGAAGTGTGATGTTGACATCCGTAAGGATTTGTATGCCAACACTGCATTGTCAGGTGGTACCACCATGTACCCTGGCATTGCTGACAGGATGCAGAAGGAGATTACGGCCCTAGCTCCCAGCGCAATGAAAATCAAGATCACTGCCTCACCTGAGCACAAATACTCTGTCTGGATTGGAGGCTCCATCCTGGCGTCTCTTTCCACCTTCCAGCAGATGTGGATCAGCAAGCAGGAGTATGATGAATCTGGGCCCTCCATTGTCCACCGCGAATACTTCTAAATGGACTGTTTGTGTTTTTTTATTGTTTTTTGTTTTTTATTTTGTCAAAGGGTGTGACAAGATGACATGATAACTGCCCAAAAAAAGAGATGAGATTGGCATGGCTTTGTTTGTTTTTCTTTTTGTTTTTGTTTTTTGACATATGACTCAGGATTTAAAAACTGGAACGATGAAGGGGGATGAGCAGCCTAAGTATGTTGGAGGCAAACCATCCCCAAATTTCTACAGTGTCTCTTCAGGACTCTGATTGTACAAGTTTGTTTGTTTTTTAATAGTCAATCCCAATATCGTATAATTCATTGTTACAGAGTTACAAGCCTCTGTGAAGGCTGTCCTCTGCTAGAGCAAAGGAGCAATGTAACAAAGATCCAGATGGGGAGGGAGTGAGGGGGAAGGTACTAGTATTGCTTTAAATGTAAATTATGTAATCTTTAAAAAAAAAAACTTTTTTATCTTCTGCCTTAATACTTGTTCCTTTTTTTTAATTGTCAGCCATGTTGAATGGCCCCCTAAATGCCCTCCCTGCCCCCAGTAGATGTGAACCAGGACTTTCATAGTCTCCCTGCGAGTTTTGAGACTGGCGCCAGTACTTGAGGTAGGGGAGGAGCTTTACCTGTACACTTAATGACTTGAGACCAGTTCAAATAAAAGTGCACATGTTAAAGAAAAAAAAATACAGTACTGAAAACCAAGTAAAGATAGCTGCCATTTCTCATTCAGTTAAAGGGATAGTTCATTTTTCCCTTGGGAGTGATTCCTTCACTAAAATAAAACACAAATGATAAACATATGAATAAATGCCATACAGATAAATTAATTAACTGGTATATATTTTCTAGTGATAAATCTTACTGAACTTTTTAAAGACTCAACAGAAATATAATCTGACCCTAACAGTATTTTACAACTTTCTAGCCTAGTTAAACTTGACATAGCTCATGCTTTGTTGGTATAGCCTTCACCAACCAGGGTCACCTACATACCAAAATGAGGCATGCGAGTTAGGAAGCAGCTTGGTACACTGGGAAAAACAAACAAAACCACTAGTTCTGTTTATAAGGGTCTGAGAATTTGGAATTTTAAATATTTTAATACTGACAACCGCATTTTCACATAATTAATTTCCTTTGTAATCCTATTCATTTGTATGAGTTTAAACATTATTCTGAGAAGGGGATTCAAAGGCTTCACCAAACTGCTAAAAGGGTCCATGGTATGTATACGTACACATACACACATGAAGTGCTGCTATACAGCCAAAGAAATATACATTCAAGGCATATCTCTCACAACTTGCACTGTTGACTGCCTTCTCTGCATCAATTTACTCCATAAAATGAGTAAATTGCACTAGTTGGATTGTGAAGTTCCTTCATAATCTATGAATCTAATGTTAAGATGTTTGGAATTTAATTTAAAATTAATATTTTCTTTCCCATAATCCCTTCTTTCCCAGCACAGATAGTAAGACAATATCCATACTTGTTTAGCTGATAATCCTTTTTTTTCCATGCACATAAACATCTGTGCTTAGAAATGTAAGGATTAACTTGTTGCAGCCCCCTTTGAGAATGTAGTCAAATCAATGACAATCTTATATCTGACAATATTTTACAATTTACATTACTTAACACCTCAGTTATTGGGGTGTTTTCATATATATTTCCAAACATCAGTAAAGAATACTTTGTATATAGTCATCCAGAGATTTCTGGATGAATAATAGGTTATTGTAATGTAATAGGAAAATGTCATTCATGCTACTGCATGTTAATACAAATTAATTTCAATTAAATAAATTGTGGATATTAAAGTGTTTCATTTATAGCCTTTTTTTTCTTTTTTCGTAAGTTTACTAAACTTCTCCATTGGGAAAATGTCAAAGATATATCATTAATCTTGATTTCAGCAAGGTATTTGCAAAAGTCTCTTAGGATAATTTCCTAAACAAGGGAAACATGGGTTGAGTTGAATATTAATCTTATTCTATCTCTTTCCTTCCCACTCAATATATTACCTTTCCTCATTATCATTCATTCATTCATTCATTCATTCATTCATTTATTTATTTATTTATTTGTTTGTTTATTTATTTATTTTGTAGGCAACAGCAGTATACTTCCAGTCAACCGGGTTAGAAGCTTACTGTTTGGTTCTTTCATCCCCACTCTCCATATCTAATAAAATTTGAATCTTGTTACTTTTAATGTCATAATGACTCCCAGATTTCAAATAGTCACCAGCCCCTCATTTATATCATTACCAAAATGCCTAAATTAGGTTCTCTTATTTTTCCAGTACCTTCTTCCACACAATTTCCAAAATAATGTTCCTAAAGTACCTGCACATCTGCATATATCATTTCCCTACTCAAAGTCTTCAGGAGTTTCCCATTGTTTCTGAGATAAAATATAACATCCATGTTTTGTCATTTAAGGATTTGCTTTGACCTGTCTTTCTAGATTTATTTCACATTACTCCTTCCACTGTACTTATTCTTCATTCCACCCAATTGAGACAGTTGCTATCCCCTGACTTGTATTCCATCTCTTAACTCTAACTCTGAGTAGGTTGTCTGCCATCCCTGGAACACAGGCACCCTGCACCTCTTAGGAGCCCTAACTTTGGTCAAGGCAAAACACACCCTATACTTCTTATAGGAAGCTCCCCACATCCACCCTCCCATACACCTAGTTGTTAGTGCTTTTTCCCAAATGAGAGATTCTTGTGTTTATTCTACTGTACATACATTGAATCCTCTAGTAGAATATAAACTCCCTGAGGACAGAAATATTTTTTTGCTTCCTCCTTGAGACTTCCCTCTCTCTATTCCATCCACCCTCTCCCCCCTTTTCTTTCCCCTACTTCCAACAGGATTGTTATGTTAATGGGATTTGAGATCTTCCCCACCCATGAATAGGCTTCACATGAAGCCCATTAAGGGAAACTTGCTGGGGGGGAGGGGAAGGGGCTGGCTTGCAGGAAGGCTTTCACACTTTTTGCTAATTTCTAATTAGTCACTGACAATCACAAGAGTTGTGATGCCTTCTGGCTCAGAGAAGTGTATATTTACTCTGAATTGGTATTTTGCTTTTGGGGGCTTTCTGGGTCAGTTTCTTTTCCAGTGGGGTATTTTACATTTTCTTCTATTTTTTCATTCTTTTGATTTTGTTTGATCCTTGATGTTTCATAATCATTAGCTTCCACTTGCCCAAGTCAAATTTTTAACCGATTGTTCTCATTTAACTGTCATACCTCTTTTCCATTTGGCTAATTCTGCTTTTTAAGGAGTTCTTCTCTTTAGTGGATTTTTGCATTTCCTTTTCCATTAGACCAATTGTATTTTTAAAAGGAATTGTTTTCTTCAGTCAATTTTTGTCCTTTTCCAAACTGTTGACTCTCTCTTGCTTATCTCTCATTTCTTTTCCCATTTTTTTTTCTCCCATTTGACTTGTAAAATCCTTCTTAAGCTCTTCCAAGAAGACATTTTGGGCTTGGGACCAAGTCATATTTCCCTTTGAGGTTTCAGATGCATGTATATTGACAACGTTATCCTCTTCTGAGTTGTGTTTTGATTTTCCCTGTCACCATAATAATTCTCTATGCTCACTGTTCTCTTCTGCTTCTTGCTCATGATGTTTGCCAATTTCCTGGCTGTTAAAGTACAGTTCTCCTGCTGGAGCACGGGGTCACTGTCCCAAGCTTCCTGTGCTGGGGGCCAGGGGTCTGGTCACTGGCTTTGTGTGCTAGGGTCTCAGTGCTGGCATCTGGGGTCTTTAGGGGTCTGGTACTTACCTTGTGCTGGCTGCACCAGCACGCATAGTGGTTCTCCAAGCTGGAGCCTGTTGGTTTCCCTGGCTCTACAAAGGTACATGGGGACGTCCTGGTGTTGGCATTTGCCTGCTCCACCATAATGGGGCTTATGATGTTCCACTTGTGCTGAAGTGGGGCTTGCTGGAATGGACTGGAATGCACACCCCTTTTACCTTACTGAAACTTTCTTGCTGATCCTTCAAATTTCTTGGGGTAAGAGACTGCTCTACCACATCTTTCTCTTGGCTCTGATATTCCAAGATTTTACCTGGGACACTATTTTCTTGATTTTTAAGAGGTAAAAAAAAAAAAAAGAGAACGATAGCTACTTACTGCTTACTCCAGGAAATCCCTTTGGTCTGACAGAATTGTTTAAAATTGTCTTTGTGTGTGCAGTGCCTAGTTCAGTGCCTTAAGCCAAAACTATGATGTATAAGGCACTGTTCTAAGCACTGGTGCTACAAAACCAAAATCGATTTCTGTCTTCAAGAACCTTAAATTCTAACGTGGAAGACGTGTATGTATATATGTATGTGTGTGTGTGTGTGTGTGTGTGTGTGTGTGTGTGTGTGTGTGTGTGTGTGTGCAAACAAGATGCACATGGAGCACATGGAAAATTACCATAGAAGGGAGCAGTAGAAAATAGGAAAGGCCTCCTGAAAAAGATGACACTCTGGATGACTCTTAAAAGAAACCAAGAATTCTAAGAGGTGGCAGTAAAGAGGAAGAACATTCCAGAATGGGTAAAAGTCAATTCAAAAGTGAAGAGATGAATATTGGATATAAGGAAGGAGTATGCAGGGGTGCCTGTAGGATCATGAAGTATATTTTCCTTCTTTTGTCTTTGTGCTGCATTCTTGACTTCACAAGATTTCTCAACCATGCCATAGAAACTGTACAATAAAAGTTCAGTCTGCTCCTGGTGTTGTCACACTGTAGATATAATTTGCTCCTACAGACCTTTGATCTCATCCTAAATTTCCTCCCAAAAGTTTGATTGTGCAAAGTGCTCCAGTCAGTCATGTCCTCATTCCTCTATGTACTCCATGCCTGACTAACCAACTTTCTCCATCTCTGCTTATCACCATACCTTGGGGGAGAAACTTCTACTATCCTTCTGGTTTTCTGTTTCTTTTTATGTATTGTCTTCTAATATTAGAATGTAAACTACTTGAGGACAAGGATTGTCTTTCTCCCAGTATCTGCATTCTTAGCAATTAGCACAGTGCTTTTTTTAAAAGTAAGGACTTAATAAACGCTTTTGATTTGTCCTGAAGAAGAATAATTTTTAATAAGCCTGAAAAGATAAAAAGATACTAGGTTGTGAAAAAGTTTTAAATGCCAGAGGAGCTTATATTTAATCTTGGAAATAATAAGCAATGTATAAAGTTCATGGTGGTGATGATGGTGGTTGAGGTGATACAGAACTACCCATTAGGAAAATTATTTTGGCAACTGAGATCATGCTAAGTGAAAAAGACTTGAAGGAAGGAGTCAAATTAGAAAGCTAATGCAAAAGTCTTACAATTAAGGCTGAAGTCATGAAAGATGACTGAAAGATAATTTATTCTGTTTTAGGCATTTTGAGTTTATAGTGCTTATAAAATGTGCCATTATAAATGTCTAATATGTTGGGGATAATACAAAACTGGAACTCACAGGACAGGGTAGGCGTTGAGATATCCAATATCTAACAATCTTCTACATAGTCATGATAATTGAACCCAAGGAACTGATGGATTTATCAAGTGGATGATAGGGCCTAGGATAGAGCCTTACAGAACATCTACTTAGTTTGTGAATCCTGGATAATGATTTAGCAAAGGAAACTAAGGAGTGGTTAGATAGATAGGAGGAGAAGCAGGAGAAAGCAGTGTAAAAAGAAAATGCCTACAATATATAGGCAAAAGAAGGTGATCAACAGGGGCAGACTATTAAGAGCTCAGGAAGAATGAAGACTGAGAAAAGGCAATTGAAATCTGGCAATTAAAAAATCTCTAGTAACTTCAATTTCGTTTGATTGTTGAGAGTGGAAACCATATACAGATTAAGAACTAAGCAAGAGGAAAGAAAAGTGGAGGCAAAGACTGTAAGCAGATTTCTCCAGTTTAATCTCATAAGAGAGTATAATTATAAACTGATAACCAGGATGGATTGTAAGGCAGCTAGGTGGTGCAGAGGATACAACACTGGGTTTGGAATTAGGACGATTTATCTTCATGAATCGAAATCTGACCTCAGACCCTTATTAACTGTTTGACCCTGGAAAAGTCACTTACCCCAGTTTACCTCAGTTTTCCTCATCTGAAAATGAGATGGAAACACTGTGCTACAAAGCAGTGAACTCCTCATTACTGAAATTGTTAGAGATATATTATTTTTTAAATCTTATTCAGTAGGTAATTTTGAAAAATGGCCTGTAATTTTCCCTTTAAATTGAGGAATTTATAATTCCATGAATCTAAGAGACATATACATTTTCTTCTATATCATAAAAAAATGTATTATTCTAGATTTTCATACAATGCCTGAGATTTTGTGTGGCTAAAAAGTATGTAGGTTTATAGCCATTTTGATTTCATGAGACTGATCTTTAAAAAAGCTGTTTCTCTTACCTAGGTGTTACTACTCTTTACGCTGGGATGAAATGTGTGGAGAAATTTGGCTATCATGTTAATGTGTCCAAATGTTCTCAGTCCTTTTTCCCTACTGAGGCATCACTCATTCTAAGACAAAAATTCTAACCTTGTTGTGATACCCAAAATTTTATTCTAGTTCAGTTTTCCCCTCTGAGCCCTACCCTCGTGTGATTATTTTTATCATGTTGGATATACCCACATTCCTTTTGCCTCAGAATTACAAGTTGATATAAAAATTGAGATAATCTTCAAACTTAAACTATTTCATAACTTTATTTGTTATGATTTACCCAATCAAAACTGTGATCAAATCTTGCCTCTTCCATGCTTCTGACATCAGTTTAGTCATTCAGTATTGTTAATTCCTTCTCCCCATACTGACATTCACATTTTTAAATATTGTTCTTTTTTATTTTCCTTGTCTCTACCCAACAAATCTTCATCATTCCATAACTGAACTTGTCAAATCTTTATAACTTGACTTAGCATTTTGATAGGACCATACTATCTATACTATTTTTTTTTCATATGTCACATCTATATCTTCTCTCATCAACTGTCCTGCTTGTTTTCAACTCCATGAATGACTTTCCTCACCTAGCATAAGCTCATTATTTGAGGTCTCAACATCATCAATTTTATACTCAATTATCTCCTTAGCTGTTGTTGTTTGTCCTTTGTTCTCAAAGAGGACCATGACATTAGGGAAATGATGACATGATGTCAAAGTGAATTGGATTTAAGTGAGGGAGGGCTGTGCAAAGTGTCTGGTGTCATTTTGTTCTCTGGAGTCATCTGAATCCAGTGGTTAGCTACAGATCAAGATAACTGGAGATGGCCCTGAATGCAGTGGGAACTTTGGCTTTTTCAAGCTAAGGTCTTCAAAAAGTCTCAGCCTCTGTAAGTAGAAAAGGAGATGCCTTCTTGGGACCAAATTGGAACTGCTCAGTTGGGCAACATGACTTTTTCTTGCCCTGCCTTGCTTTCCTCCCTCCCTCCCTCCCTTCCTTTGCTTCCTTCCCTCTCCCTTTCATCTTTCCTTCTCCTTTCTTCTTCAGCTCTCTTTCCCTCCCCTCCCTTTCACTCTAAGCATCAGGTATCACACCCTACCAGCTGGTGTTCTGACCAAAGGGAATGTAATTTTTTTTAATCTCTGAAACTTTTTTAAAATCTATTTTTAAATCTATTTTTTCATTCTTTCTTATTATTATTGTTTAGTCTATTGACTTAACAAAGCACTATAGCTCTCTTGATTGGCCAACAATAGATCCCAAGACCAAGCCCTACTTGGTCATTGTCAGAGCCTCATTGGCTCAGAATGAATGTAAATAGCAATTGTTTCTTTTTGGCCAGAAACTCTGAGGGTCTTCCCCACACAGATTTTTTTTCTGTAATTAGGTAAAGAGGTCATTCTCTTCCTCACTTTTTATTAAGCCTTAATCAGTGAATGGGCTTTCCCTTTGTCAAACTGAGACCTGTTAAAGACCTTAGCTTGGAAAGGCCAAAGTTTTCCACTGAATCCTGGGACATCTCCAGTTCTCCCAATCTATATTTGCCATTGGACCCAAATGACTCTGGTGGAGAAAGTGAGGCTGGTGACTTTGCACAGCCCTTCCCCACTTATATCCAATGCACTTGCAAGTGATGGTATCACCTCCCTGATGTCATGGTCCTCTTTGAGAACAAAGGGTAATAGCCACTACCTCTTTAGCACCCTCAGTTGTTGAGTGTGCTCTAGTGCTCCCCTGCTCTATTTCAATTTTCTTTTATTTATTGTCAGCTCTAGGTTATAAACACCTCAATGTCATGGACTGTCTTTTTTCTTATTTATATTCCCAGCTTAGTGCCTGGCACGTGATAAGTTTTGAATAACTTTTTTTTTCGTCTGTTGACTAAATTATAAACTCAGGAAGGCCAGAAAGTAGAGATAAAGAGATAGAGATGAGATAGAGATGATAGAGAGATGATGGAGATATGATAGATGATAGAGAGATGAGAGATGATAGAGAGATGATAGGTGATAGAAAGATGATAGATGATAGAGAGATGAGAGATGATAGAGATAGGTATATATAGATAACTATATTTAGGCTTATAATTAGAAGAAACATTGGGAATCATCAAGTGCTTGAAAAGTTAAGTAATTTAGTTAAGGTAACCTATGCAGTAAATGACAAAGTTATGATTTAAACCCAGGTCTTTGACTATAAATGTAGCACTTTTTTTTTTCCCCACTGCAATGTGCTGTCACCCTTTATATGACATTCCAGCTTTCATACACCATTGTAATCTTAGTACTTAGCACAGTGTCTTGCACATAGCAGGTAAAAATAAATGCCTGCTGTTTGAATTATTTATATCAAGAACTAAGAAAAATGGTGCATTAAGGCCAGTAATAAGTATAACTCAGCTTCTAAATTAGAGGATAGAGCCAGACATTTGGTGGAGATCATTGTCTGAAAAATTGACAGAGTGGGTTTGAATAACATAAATCAATCCAGATAAAAATCTACATGAAATCATCATAATCAACTTTGATGAGTAGTATAAATGAACACTGAGATTAAAATAATGTACTGTAATTGGCAAATATAGCAGAAATGGGAATGTCCAAGTTTGAAGGTATTATAAAAGATCAATAGATGGACATAATAACTGAGTGTTGGAAGAGCTGTTCATTAGTCCAAACATTCTGCGAAGCAATTTGGAATTATATAAAGAAAATAAGTAAAATGTTCTCATTTCTGACATACAGATTATAATGTTAGGCTTGTGCTTTAAGGAGTTAAGTGTTTAAAAACAGGAAAAGACTTCAGTAAAATAAAAGATTTATAGCAGCATTATTTATAGGAGAAAAACACACACACATATATACATATATATGAACATATTCATATGCATGTGTGTACAAATGGTTATACGTGTATATATATTCCTTAAACATTGTAATATATTATACAAACATATATGTATATAGGCATATGGATATTTACGTATAAATCAAAACATAGTGATGAAATATATATACACACATACATTTGCCAAATATGAAAAAAATACTAGATTTGGAATCAAAACACCTGGGTGTGAAATTTAGACAAAGTAAAAAAATCAATTAAATTTTATTAAATAAAAAAATGAATGCTATGAAATTATAGTGACCAAGCTTGTACCAAAAGAAGTTATACAAGCAAACTCCCCCCTTTTTGCATAGAAATGGAACTACTGGTACAAAATAATGTTGGTGTCAGATTTTTTCAATGTGTTCATTAAGTTTGCTGGGGCTTTAAAAAATGTATTTGTTATAAATGATGAATCTCTTACAGGAGGAATTCATTAGGAAATATAGGTAATATAAAAACAAAAAATATCATATTTTAAAATTTTGAATAAAAGATTCTAATTGACTTGGGGGAAAGGTAATTAATAGTTGTAGGCATCAGAAAGGCCTTTAAACTACAGAGTTATTATGATTTTTTTTTAATGTGAAGAAAACAGTAGAACCTGAAGTCCTTAAAGAGAGCCACTGTTTCATTTTTGTCATTTTATTGCCAGCACTTATATATTGTAATTAATGGTAATTTAATAATTGATTATTGAATTGTTTAAAAATGTAACAATTCACAAGGAAATATACCCACAGAGTTCATGTTCTCATATTTTTTGGGTTCCCTCTCTCTATATTTCTTTGGGGATAAACAAGCTTTTTTTTTTTTTCTTTTAAGCAGGAAATAGGTGAAAACAAATTCTGAAGTATAATTCTTTTCTTGTGTGGGAAAAAAAAAAGATCAATGAAAGATGCCAAGAATAATTTAGGAAGATG
The DNA here is from genome assembly GCA_028627135.1 of Pseudochirops cupreus. NCBI lineage: Eukaryota > Metazoa > Chordata > Mammalia > Diprotodontia > Pseudocheiridae > Pseudochirops > Pseudochirops cupreus. Next base: position 124,817,217 of record CM053580.1, read on the forward strand.
AAGGGAATTTATGTCCCTTAGAGAGAAAAAGTGTTGTAAAATTGTAATACAAATAAATTATTCATTTTTCAGATATGGTTGTGATATTAATAGCCTAATGAGTGAAAAATGGTTTATTTTAAAAAGTGTTTTAAATCCTTTGACAGATAAACGTTGCTGTGCCATTTTGGGACTACTAAACAGTTTTCTTTCCCCACCTTTTCTTCCTTGTTTTCCCAAATGTAATGTATTTCCAACTGCTGCCATATTTTCTGTACTGCTAAAGGTCTTTTTTAAATGGTTTTGATTCTTACTTTATTTTCATTTTCTTATTACTAAGTTTTGACTTTAGTCCTAAGTACATTCATGTGAATATACTAATATTAATTGAACAGCTAAACAACAATGCAGTAAACATGAGGAGCGCCTACCTAGACAGGCTGTGGAGCCACCTTCCCTGGAGGTCTTTAAAAATAGATCCCCATCTGTCTAGGAGAGTTTCAATATCATTCTGAGTAAATGCAGGTGGAAAGGCTATTTCCCTCCTGTTCCTTGGTTCTCTGAACTCTCCTTCAAAAACACTAACAACCCTTGCATCATACAAAAACCCTTTGACCATAATTTTCATTTAATTCCTCAGTATACAAAGAGGTGTTACTTTGTTGTTATAAAAGAAAAAAAAATAAAGGAAATGTTTATGGCTCAAAATATATTTCCCACCATATTACATCAGCTTTAAAGTAGGTCACCTTCTGGTTTAAATTACTGGATTGGTATCCTTTTAATGATTTTTTAACCTGAGAATTTTGGCTCTATTATACTCTCATTTCCAGCATCAAGGCCACAGTATTCATATTCACCGTTTGAAACACTTTTTTTGGAATTCACAATGATTCTACTGACTACAACTTAGTTAATTCTTTTTTTTTTTTTACAGTTTCATTGTTCTCTAGAAATTAGCTTTTTTTTTCTGTGACTATACTATCACCATCTATCAGTTTATTTTTATATGCTTACAGTTGATGTTTTATTTTGATTAAATTTCTGCACAATGAACCAAAGAAACACATTGGGAATTGTGTTGAAGTAGGTGTTACATTCACTGGAAGTAGCATGTTTACGTATTGTGTGACTGTTGCTATGGTACTGGCACTTTTTAATTAAACATCAGAGTTAATAGACTTCACATATTCTTCCAACTGTGTCTGTGCTTTGTTTTTTACCTGACACTAAGGGGAAAATACATATTTTTTCATAGAAATAAAGTATTTCTCACTTTCCAAGAAATGAACAAAGAAAAGTCATAAAAGTCAAAGACAGTAAATGATGCATTAACAGACATTGGCAAAGGCCAATTTTGAATTTCAAATATAGAAAGCCAGATTTGGTTTTCCAATATCATAAGGAGGCTGACACATCTAATCACTGTAACCATACATATGCTTACTTTTGACCAAAGATTTCTCTTTTCATGAATATGTTCATCCTGCATATTACAAATAGTTGAGGTGAAAACAGAGTGAATTGCAGATCTGGAATTTGTGGAAAATGTTGAATTACAATGTAGTATTATTTATTATGTTTTCATTAGGAAAATTGTCTATCTTATTAGTCTACTTGAACCACATATTGATCAGCATTTGATTTAAATGTCAGTGTAATCATATAAAGGCATTTGGTTAACCAGTTTAGAGTAAAAGCTGAGCACACGATGAGACAAAACATGTGGATTTCAGTGCACTAACCTTATGAATACTCACACATGTTCAGGAAAGCCCACTGGATAAAATTTATGTATTGCTAATGATTTTTATTGGCCCCATGGCCCAAAGTGGTGGCATGCTGCCCAGGAATCTGAAGGAATTCTGTTTTCAGTTAGTAGACAGAATGCAAAGAGTAATAAAAATCAGAAAAGGCTTGATGAAAGCTCAAATACATTTATCCAGGTAGAACTGAGACAGGCAAACTTAAGGTCATGATGGCATTTGCCTCACTCAGAGATGGAGAGCATTTTGTATCAGCAGGTTATCCCACACTGGGACTTTCAGCCACAAATCCTGAAAAGCTTTATAGTATCTAATTTTGCACATGGTGACAAAAAATGGCTAATGGGATTTACAGCATTCTTTCTCCTGCTTGAAAAAGTACTTCCTAAACTTCTGTTAGAAATATAGACAATATTATCCATATTCAAACAAAAAAAACTTAGGATCCTATCTCCTAGAGCTGAAAGGGTCCTTGGGGCCTTCTATCCCATGTCCTTCCTTTCAATGCAATAAATACTTAAATACTGACTTTTTACAAGAAAAATCCATCCTCCCCTTCCCCAATTATGTCACTGTTACCCCTAAGGGATATCTAAGTACAGAGAATAGAAAGTGCTGGACTTGAATTGAAGGATATTGGGCTCACATCCCATATCTGACTCTTAATAAACTGTGAAGCCTAGAGAGGTCATTTAGCTTCTATATTCCTCAAGAACCTCCTTGGGATTTATATGCTAATAAATATATGGTTAGGATAGACAGATTAGGATGAGCATTCTTGCAGTTAGTTTCAATACTGAGTAGGTGCTAGAGATACAAAAACATACACAAATCTGACCCAATCATCGTTTCATAAATGAGGAATCTGAGAAAAGAGAAATCACTCAGCCAAGGTCATGTGAGTATTAAATAGGACATCTAGGATTTGAATCCAGATCCTTTGATTCCATATCCCTTACTTTACACATTATACTGAGCTTTATCACTAACTGTGCTTTTAGGATATTAAAAGTTTAAGACAAGTATGAAATGATCCAATTTGCTCTTGAGATGTTTAGTTTGTTGTTTTGTTTTGTTTTTTTTAATAAATGGAAGACATATTGAAGAGAATGTGTTTTATTTACTATAAAGTTGATATGATGATTCTTAAGGCATAATATGGCTCTGGATTTGTATCCTAAGAACATGGCTTCATACTGTTCTACCAATTACTACTTATGTGTTCTTGGTCTAGTCATGTTATATCTTTTGAATCCCAAATTCCTCACTTATAAAAACAAACTGTTGGATTAGTTATTGATATAACCCCTTACTAAATTTAAATCGTGTGAACATTATATAGGCTGCGTAATCTCTGAGGATATTTATTCTATTCCCTATTCTCACAGATGATTTTCAGGTTCAGGATCAAGGCTACATTCCTCTCTCCCTATCAGGTATTGGTACCACCCCTGCAGGTTAAGGAAAGATTTTTTAATACCATTACTTCAAACCTCCAAGAATATATTTCCCTCTCAACATTATCTGATGAAACTCATTTAATCAGTCAAACTTAAAAAGCTTTTTGAAAAGACTGTTTACTAAAGGATACAAGGAAGACTTGGTATAAATACATACATATATACATACACACACATACATACATAATATTCTTCCAAAGTCTTTGATACACTGTCTCACAAGTAAGTGCATATTAAAAAGGAAAGTCAAACTCATCTCAAGCTTAGGGAGCACATGTAGTAAAGGGTGATTCACTGATGCTGTGTTCTGGAATTCCGCTTTTTTCATTCATGGGGGAACTCAATAAGTTTCTCTTGGTTATGTGGCTTCATTGCTGGACTCCTTGTAGAGCTGTGAACTCAGTCTGCTGTTGGTTTCTCATCCAGACATTGCGGCCCAAAAGGGATAATGTTAACATAATTATAGAAAGATGGGAATTCCAAAATTCTCCAGATGTTTTTAAGGTTATGAATTCTTCCTTTAGTTAAAAAGAGAGGAGCAAGGCAATGAGACCCAAAGTCAAAGCTTCTCCTCTCTTCTCTTGGCTGTTAACTGGAAAGCCATATTGCCCTCCCTTTTGGAATTATTCCCTTCTAGATTTACTTGATAATTTACACGCACGCACACACACACACACACACACACACACACACACACACCCCTTCGTGTGACCTAATTTGATCATCAGAACAAAAGTCTTGTATTAAGTCATCAAGTTCAATGGCAAAATGTGTCCTTGTATCCAACCTCACCCCACTTAAAATATGTGAAAGAGTGACTGGATATTCCATCAAACCCACCCTTAAATTTAAATATTCCTTAAAGATTCATTGACGCTAAAATGAAAAGATCCATTCTGGGAACAGCATGATATGATAGAAATTGTCTCAGGAGTCAAGAAGACCAGGGTTCAAGTACTGACTCTGAAACAACTGAGCTGTGTGAACCTGGAAAAAACTCTCAGTGCCCTCAGGCAATTATAAAAGACTCTAAATTTCAGAGAATGTGCTGCTCTGCACTGGGAGAGAGAATTCCTTCCCAAGAGAGTCTTGCATGGATGAGATCATAAGATCAGATTAAAAAAAATAATCAAGAGCATTGTGGAAAACAAAAAGGAAAAAAGGTATCTAAGAAATAAAAATCAAAAGCCTGAAGATTGTAACTACCCATATTCAAAGACAGTTACATTAAGTCAGCCTGAGGCATTCAGATGCTTATCATTCTTAGCAACTGAATCATTCTAAGATTACCCAACTGAGTTCCATCTACTTTGTGGTACAAGTAGAATAACTCACACTTCCAGCTATCCATGGATTTTATCACTGTTAGATAAATCTGGCATAAAGAGCCTGCCAAAATTTAGTCACAGCATGGCTCTGGCTGGGTGCTAACACTAAATATTTAGAACACTCCTCAGTCTGACCAGCTCTTCCAAGACCAAATTATCAGCCTTTGGTTGAACCTGGATTACTGAGTCTTTATTGTTCCATTGATGATGATGATAATACTAATTTTATTTTTTACTTTACTTATTTTCAGCTTTTTACATTAGTTTATACTTAAAGCATGAGACAAGAATTATTCCATTTGATCCTCTCTCCATCTGTATAAATGTGGTAGGAAAAAATGTATTTATCCTCATTTTATAGAAGCAAAAACTGAGGTTCAAGGAGATTTCTACACAGTCAAAATTCAATTGCTAAAAACTAGCAGAGCTGGGACTTGAACACAGACCTGATAATGCTCAATGCTCTTTCCACTATAGAGGAGTCAAGGCTAAATCATTTCCACATTTTAACCATTTCTGATTAATCTACACATGAAGAGGCACAATCAGTGATGGAATCCTCAACCATTCATACAATATAGAGGGACTTATTGGAGACAACAAAACAAAACAAAACAAATGATAACCTGAAATGCTTATTCAGGGAAATAGGCCTGTTACTATAAAAAGAAACTTTCTTGTGCCAAGTATGAGAACAAAAAGAAATGCAAATAGGGGCCCGAGAGAGAGTCATTGAACATATGGCAGTAAATACTCTATGTAAGCAGGCAGGAATAAAGTTCCCATAAAAATAAAAGAAAAAAAAATGCAAGTTAAAAAAAAGAAGCATGCAAAATAAGAATGATAAAGCTGCTAACATGAGTGTAATAAATTCCCAGACTTCAGTTGAATGTGCAGAAAATTTAATAAGCCCAGCCATTATCCAAAGATGCTGAGAGTCAGCAGTAGGAAGGGTAGGTGAGACTCAGGTGTAGGTCTTCTGAAAGGGGAGGGGAAGAGCTATTCCTGAGCACAGTATCAGAGGAAGGCAAAATCACTAGACAATGACCTTTAAAATAGATACAAATGACCTACTTAAGACACACAAGAGAGATGCAAAGATAAAGAAAAAAGTAATGGTAAAAAAAGAAATATAGCAGAGTAGGAAACACAGAAATTATTAAAAGTAAAAACAGCAAAACGATGTTGTAGGAAGGAAGAAATCGGCACACAGCCTGCTCTCGTGCTTCCAAACAGCTGGACAACAATATGAAATATGAACAAAATTAAAATCTTCCATTGGGAAAAAATATTTTACTCTGATAAATGAATACACTACTAAGGTCACCTTTGAACAATATTCTCAGTCATAAACAGCCATATAAATCTCAGAGATCATAAGATTATAGATTTAAATCAAATTAAGTAGATTTAAATCTATTTAAATCTATTGAGTTCAACCGTCTCACTTCTCAGATGATGAAACTGACATCAAGTGGTATTCCCAAGTTCACACAGGTAATACGTGACATAGATAGGACGCAATCCCTGGACCTCTTAACATCAAATCCATCTTTTTTTTTCCCACTATTATACATTGTCCCTCATTATAATAATACGAGGATATTTTAGTTCCATTAGTTAAGAATTTATATGTGCATTAGCACAATCTCATCACCCTGCTTTGCAGACTGTGCACCATGCCTGGAACATACTTTCTTTTCAACTAAATCAGTTCTTCATCACATATTTCCAATTACATGCTAGACACTATACTAAATAATGGGGAGATAACACAAAAATAAAATAATCTAGGTCACCCATGATCCTGCATGTAATCTCAATCTCTTGTAATTCCTATTTTTCAAGCAATCTCAGCTTTAATACAAACACTCACAGGAGTACTACAGTAGTTAATGATTCACCACCCCAAATAGCTCATATTTATTTGCATATATTTTGTATGAACTTAAATATCTATTTATCATTTCATTCATTTAGAATGCAAACCCCTAGGGAGCAGGAAGTGTTCCACTTACTCATTCGTATCGCTATCATCAACATAGCACTTAATAAATGTCCATAAATTAACTGTTTTAGGGTTTGTGTGTATATGTATTTGTGTGTGTGAGTGTGTATGTGTGTGTGTGTGTGAGTGTGTGTGTGTGTGTGTGTGTGTGTATGTGTGTGCGTTTTCTGTCATGTTTCTAATCAGTTCTGCTATGGTGGCCAAACGATGCCCTAAGACAATCTTGAAAGTCAGGAAGATGGCCATAATGTATGACTTCACTGTGCTGCCATCCATGTGTTTTTACAAACAGACATTACCTGGGAACTAATCTTTTTACTATACTGTTGACACGCAAGTCAAATATAAATTCTCTGGCAAAGAAAGCGATAAAAAGAGAAAGAAAAACAACATGCCCAAAGAATTTGGGTCATTATTGATTTTGGCAAATAAAAATAGAGTCACATCAGTTAACTCCAACCTCAATATAGATTATTTTGCTCCTCCACACTTATCAAATGAACCAGAAAATTGTCACCCTCTATTTCAAATGACATCAATATTTGTCAAGCAAATATCTCTGAAAATACTTGAGTAATCATAACTGGGAAAATATTTATACAAATAATTCCAGGTGCAGATTCTGTATCTAAGTTTTCCAGTTGGACTCTGAGTGTGCAGTGGAAATGAATGTTGGTTAAAAGACTTGAGGTCTATAGATTTTAAAAAACAGAGTTATATACAGAAAAAATTCCCAGATAGCAAATTCTCCAATGAGAAAGAACACTTGTAAAGTAGATGAGAAATCATGACAGATAATGGATTTAGAGAATGTACTGATTTATAGTAATTTATAGCAAACAAGCAGAATTCACAACAGTTTCTTACCATATAAATGAAGAAATCCAATGCCTACTCAAACAGAAAAATGTAAAGCTATATATGTATTTACCTTCCATCTTCCATGGATTTTGCCAAATTTAAATATAAGACTGCAAGGTGGGTATTTTTTTTTTGTCATGTGTTAGTCACAATGACTTGTATTGTTGTCATTTGGTCATTTTTCTTCATAACCTTATGGACCATACTGTCCGTGGGGTTTTCTTGGCAAAGATACTGGCATGGCTTTTCATTTCCTTCTGCAGTAGATTAAAGTAAAAAGATGCTAAGTCACTTGTCTTGGACTGCACTACTAGTTAAGTGTCTGAGGCCAGATTTGAACTCAGATATTCCCAACTCCAGGCCCAGTATTCTATCCACTGAGTCATCTAGTTGCCTCCTAATTTCTTGATTACCATAAGAGTAATAAAGGACATTATCACAGAAATACAAGGCCAGAAAAAAAGAGGTGTACTGGTCACAAATTAGAGTAAAGGATAAAAACAGGCAGCCTGAGTTTTATATTGTCATGCAATTAGTATCCAAAGAACTGGAGAAAGCCTTTTTACTACATCAGATATATTCTTTATGGATGTTGTACAGAGAAATATGGACATGGAAGGCAATCACATTGTAGAAAATAACAGATAGAAATTAGCACCAGTGGAAGTGGCAAACACTAATGCAAACAAGGCCATAGATATAGGAGAGTTGCTATTGAAATAAAGGTCACGTTAGCTTTTTGAGAACAATTATCTGACAATCTTTACTCTAGTTGAGCCTACAGTCCATTTAAAAACCTAATCTCTTTAAATACCAAATATTGTAGAACAAATCCTCATCCTCCTGTTCCAACATAGATAATTTTTAGAACCTACGTGTTGGCCTCTGTATTTGTTACTATCTTATTAAATCTTATTACATTTTGCCTAATGTTTTAAAGGTTCTAAATTTCTTTGGAGACCACCTCTCTTATTCAGCGTACTAGCTCTTCACTCAGCTTTGTATAATCCGAAAAAGTGAGAAGTATGTATCTTTGATCTAAGTCTTTGATAAAAGTGTTAAAGTGTACAAGGTCAAGAGCAAATTCCTCTAACAAACTCCTTTGAAACTGACGCATTAGTCTTATGATCTAGTTATGCAAGTAATTCTGAATTTATTTAATCACACATTTCTCCCTTTTGTTGATAAAGATATAGAGATCATTTATTCAAATTATCATTCAAAATATAGGATTTTTTCTGAGATCCATCATCTATCTCTAGCATGTGACATGTTTCTGATTAACCTATTCTGGCTCTTAGTGATCACCATTTCACATTCTAAATAATTAAAACCCACCACTTTAAAAAATGCATTATGAAACTGTCTGTTAACAATGTGAAGCTTACCATCCTATAGTCTAACAACTCCATTTTTTAATTCTTTAGAAAAATATGGAAAACATGTGTCCATCCATGTCTTATGATACTTTTCCCATTCTTTGTAATTTTTTAAGAAGAACTCTGTAACTTAGCAATCACATCTGATATTTCTTTTGGTACTTTAGGATATACTTCATCTGATTATTTGAGTGCATTAAGGTCAATTAGATATGTTCTTCACTTCTCTTTGATTTCAACTCTCTGTTAACCATTTTTGGTAATATTCTTTCCAATATGAAAATAATTATGCTTGATAGAAAAAAAAGAAAAATCAGAGTTGAGTGGTGCTCAGTTTTCTGTCATCTATTATTATCTTCACATTCTGAACAGTGGTGCTATCCCCTCATTGATCATCTTCCTTTTTTTTCTTTTTTTTAAGTAGAAACTCTTTGTTGTCTTTAATTTTATGCCTAGTTACTTGTGTTTTTACCACTTTCCATATAAGTTTTCATTTCCAGACTGAACTTTCATGTTTCTGACACTATTCTTATAAGTACCATGACCTTCTTCTATTTTTTTTTTCTTTGAGTTTTCTTCAGATCTTCTTAAAGTGTTTAGTCTCTTCAGATGCTTCAGGCTTCCAGCTTTGAGATAGAAGATAAAAGAAGAGAACCCTCTTCAAGTAGCTGGGAAAAGACTGCGAACACATGAGTGGAGCTGGCAATCTCCATCATATCTCTATCCCCAGTTTGCTACTCCAGAAACTTGAGAGAGTTTCACATTGGGTGAGATCTAGGATTTTATTTTAGGTGAGTTGAGTTATCAAACTTCCAAAAGGGGAGCTCCTTCACTCTCTATTATCTGGTATTTATTCTCATATATGTATATATTCAGATAGTTCTCACTCTGTGGAAGTGGACTGTTCAGAAGACTTTTATGTAAAGTGATTTTTTACTAACACTAATTTGCTCTCAGACAAGGGAAAGGGAGAGAAAGAGGAAGGAAGGGTGCTGTGTGCCCATGGAGAGAGAAGGTTAGAACAAGGTTCAAGAACGCTTGGTGGTCATTCTGGAACTGAGAGGAACACAGCACACAGGGAGGACGGAGGGAGAGGCAATGGAGGAGCAAACACATTGGGGCTTGACAGGCACACAAACAGGAGAGGAGGTGGCAGAAAGGGGAGTGACTGGGGACAAACACATACTGGGGTCAAACTGGCGCACAGGTCTTTTTTAGTAGCTGAGGTCTCAAGCCAAACAGTTTATTTGGCAGCTGGGGCTGCTGTAGTGGTCTTTTCAGCCCCTTCTTCTGCTTTCATTTATAGGATTTTTGAGTACAGAGCAGAGGGGCTACAGTATAGATAGAGAGTTATGTACAGTAAAGTTAATTTTGGCATTTCTTTGGAATGTGAATTTATTTAAGAATTCTTTTACATAAAGTCAAATTTGTGTAACAAAAATTCACATACAGCAAGAACTTTCTCTTTCTCTGAATGTTTATGTATATATGAATCTATCTACATACATACGTGTATGTATGTGTATATATTCATATTATGCATGTGTATAGATAAACATATACATACACACGTGTATATGCATGCATATATACACACATACATAAATACATATATGCACACATTCACACACACATGCACACACAATATTTGAGGGGGCATATAGATAGATATGTTTTTATCCTGGTACTCACTCCCTCTGAGGAGACTAGAGTGCTCTCTGGGGCCACCTTCCTGATCCTCTTCCTAGCATGAAATAAACATTTCCTTTGGAGAAGTGTGAGAGGAAAAGAGGCTAGTAAATTCTATTCTGCCTCCCTTTAACTCATGTAACTATAACCCCTACCTACAGTTTTTGGAACACATGGGCCACACTAAAGAAACTTAATGGAGCAATACAAATTTATGTCATTTTGCCATGTTCCGATACTGTATATTATGGAGAAAGAGACTAAACCTAGGTTATACTGCTTACGAGGATGGTTTTCATTCCATTCCATTCTACCTTGTACCAACTATCTTTCTGTATGCTTGTCTGTCTCCCTGTTTAGCTATCTATTTTATTTGGTGGGCAATCAGGCCCCACATGACACATGAATACACACATACTTGCAAAAAAGCATGTGCACACACGTATACATACACACATGTAGGCATGTGATATATGGTACATATAGCCATGTAATATATGTTTCATAGACATATAAACATATATGGAGAAAAAAGAGAAGACAAGAGAAAGAGGAAAAGAGAAAAAGAAGAAAGTGATGGTCTCCCTCCTCTGCTCAAAAGGCTTCAATGGGACCCTCCTGCTCACCAAATATTTCTCATCAGTTTGTTCTCCAGTTGCCTCCTCTCAGAACCTCCACTGAAGGAGGGTGTCCAGCCCAGTCATCTCTTTATTTTTCTCCAGGCTGAAATGACTCCTCCATTATGCTCTCATTTTTTATAACTTCTACATTTATCCAATCCTTTTTGAGCTTCTTTTTAAGTGTCATTTTCCACTGTAAGAATGTCAACATCTTGTAAAAAGGGATTGCTTTCTATTTGCTTATTTTTATTCCTGATGCTTAGTACAGTGCCTGGCATCTAAGAAGTGCTTAACAGATTCTTGTTGACAATTCTTGAAAAGAGAGAATAAAAAATGAGGAGAATATAGACTCAAGACACAACCTTGAGACAGAGTCACAGCTGGAGGATAGAATAAGGGTGATGCTCCAGTGCAGACAACTGAAAAAGCATAATCAGACAGGTAGGAGGAGAACCAAGAAAACATGATGTCATGAAATCATATAGAGCATATCCAGGAGATAGGGTGATTAACTATGTCAAATGATGCAGAGAGAGCAAAAAGGATTAGGACTCAGAAAAGACTATTAAATTTGGCAAAGGTATTATTCATTACTTTGACGAGAGCTGTTATAATGCCATTGCTATCATCTGTGATTCTTTTCTGTGCCTCTTCTCCATAAAATCAATTGCCAAATCTGATTAATTCTAACTTTGCAATTTATCTCAAAGTTATTTCTTTTTCTTTCCTGTCCCACCATCGACAGACAAGTTCAAGTCTGTCGCCTAAATTATTTCAATTTTCTCCAACAAATCTTCCCCAAACCCTCACAGTTCAATCTTTATCAAACTGCACATTAATAATGTCCATATTTGATTTTGAGTCCACATATGATCATGTAACTCCCTTGATCAAAAGACTTTAATGGGATACCATTGCCCACCAAATAAAGTACAAACTCTTTAGCCTGATATTTGAGTCCCGTCAGAGTAAGATGCTATTAGCTAGTAAACTCAATTCACACTATTTTCCTCCCCAATCTTTAGCTACTTTTGATGGCAGTCATGAGAAAGTTACTTTTTATATAATAATATTATATAAATTTATTCAAACACTATATAAACATAAGAAGTAATTTAAATCTTACCAAACTGATGTTTATTTCACAAATTTACATGACTGTCCTGTCTCTTTTAATTTGCTCATATCCTTCCTTCAGACCCCTTTTTTCCCGCCTCAACTTGTGTATTCTTCAAGACTCATCTCAAATGCCATTTTATCCATTAATCCTTTCCTGATGCCCTAAGTAGAAATTAAATTTCCTTAAATATTAAATATTAAAATATGCTGCTGCTTACCCATTGGTGAACATTTTCTTTACATATTGTTTTATATTATAGTTATTTTCATACACATAACAGATTTTTATTTTCTTAAGCATCAAGATCATGCTTTATTCATCTGTTTCTCTATTTCCTTAAACATCTAGCAGTGCTATTCATACAATATATACCTTGAAAAATGTAAATGAAGGAATGTATTATACTAAGATGCCAGGGATAATCTTCCAAATAAAAGTTAGCAATTTAGGCTTGGGACTGAATATATACTTGCTAAACTCTAATTTCTAAGAGAACACATAAAAAATTCCAAGTTAAATGAGAGGAGAATCCATGGTTTTTCAATATAAGACCCTTGCATAGAAAAAAATCTGCCATGCCCACATTGCACATGTACATGTACATATACACACTCACATTTAAAGTATAGGTGAATTTTTCATGTGAGTTTGGATTTGACTTCATATACACTGCCAAGATTTCTGGAGTACTGATAAAAACCTAGGCCCAAGTTTATCCTTACAGGACATTATTCACTTTATAAAAATTAAATTTATATATTTACTTAATTATACCACTCTATCCCTGAAAAAAACTGTAACCACAGTTTTAAAAAATCAGCATTCCCTTAAGAGTTCACCTCTAAACAAAGTGAGCTAATCTATTGATTTTTCAGTTATACCAGAACTCAAAGAGGTGTTAGCTAATTTATATTAAATGTACATACAGTGTATGCAAATGCATATTTTATTGATAGCATACAACAAGTCAGGAAGAAAATATTCTTACATTGAATTATTTTTTTCTTGAACTATAATTTAGATGAGAAAACACTGAGTGATGCTTTAATTTCCAAGAACATGAAGGACTATTTTGTATGGAGCATCATGATCAAATGTTTCTATTTTCACTGATGCATGAACAAATGGAAATGAGCTGAAATTAACTTGAACACATAATGAAGACTATTACTATAGAATCTTTTTATCCTTAAAAATGTCTTGAGAAAGAGAGATACTGATTGCTCACAAATAAGGTCCTGCCTAGAGAAATGGTAATAGGTGAGTAATAAAAATAAATAATACTATTTACTGATTTTTCTAAACATCTCTCATATGTTCTCTCATTCCAGCACACTGTTGTACTACCCTTTTATTAAAGTGTTCCATGAACAGCAGCTTAAAACTGAAAAAAGAAAAAAAAAACTCTCAAAAATGTTTATTATGTGTCAATAATCAAATATCTGAAGTTGGCCCCAAGCTCAGCTATTTAAAAAATCATTAGAAAAATGTTGCAATTTGTAGCAGTACGTGCCTTCAAAAAATCTTTAATGTAAAAAAATGCTGCCACCCCATTGATGAAATAAATCCCAACAGAATATAGTAAACTGTGCAGTTGTTGCTGAAGTTCCCCTATAGTAGTTCCTATGAGGTATCAACCATTCATCAGATTTATAACTGTACATCTCTAAGGATAACACTAAGAGTATTATCACATAAATTACAGCTCCTGGCCAAAATATCGAAGTTCATATCTATTTGAGAAACTCAAAATTACAATATTTACCATGTCAAGACACCTTTTCATCATTTTTATGTCTATATTGTGGAATATATGAGTAGAAAACAAGAAAGTAAGGTGGGGCATGGGGGGATATAAGAGAGACCATATTGGGGGAAGAGCTATTCAGTATTCTTACCATTTTGGGGTGGGGTTAGGGGAGAGACAGAGAGAAAATTTGTAACTCAAAATCTTGTGAAAATGAGTGTTGAAAATTAAAAATAAATAAATTTTAAAAGAAGAAAATATGAGAAGAGAAATGAAAATTTATTGAAATATGTATGACTATATTCAGTGATTATCAATATATTTCAAGATTTCTTAAAGAACATCTTCATTTAAGAGATAATTACTACCTAATATGAAATTAGAAAAAAAAATACTATTTAGGAAATATTTAAAACACAAGTGAGTATAAAGCACCATCCCCTTTTAATGAGCATATATGGATGTGTTCACAATAAAACAATGACACTTGTTTCATCATACATCATCATGTGAAAATTCAACTTAGTGTGACGGAAAATGGTGGGCTAAGAGTTAGAATAGCAGAATTCCATGACTATGTATGCCACCAACAAACAATATGACCTTGGATAAATTGTTTTACCTCCTTACTTTTTCAGATTTATATATTTGATGGGTTTTACTACATGATTTTTCAGATTTTTCTAGCTTTAAAATCTAATGGCATATCATATATTGCTTGTTTCTAAAAAGATATCATGATTAAAATATATGTGCAATTATAAGTACAGTCCAGGAAAACATTTTATTCCTTATTTCTTTGCCCATAATATCTAGTAATTTGTCAATTTTCAATATTTTTATCTGTCTGCAAGACAGTCCTTTAGCATACTGGTTTTGATAAGGTTGAGAATTAGCGTGGTATGGTGGAGATATCTTTTCACTCTCCTCTATCTCTTTATAGCCAAACTTCTATTAAAAGCAGTTTAATCACTGCCTTTGCTTCTTCAGCACTCATTCACTCCTCAAGTCTTGGCAATCTAGTTTTTGTCTCCAGCAGTCTATTAATTCTTTATTCTCCAAGATCATCAATGGCATCCTTATGATGAAATACAAAAGGTCTCTTCTTCTTCTCCTTCTCCTTCTTCTTCTTCCTTTTTTCCTTGTCCTTATCCTCCTTCTTGATGATTATTTGCTTGAAAGAAGTAGTGAAGCAGCTGTCATCCAGTTAATGCATAAACAGAAGAGGAGCACTTATCACATTACAAAATAAGGGACAAGGAAGAGATAACCCTAATGCTTCCTGGGTAGTCAAGGAATGCTATAAAGGCTAAAATAAGTCCTCTAGTCTGTTGAGCAGGCCTCCTCTAGAGGAATTATGGGAGGTAATGGAAAAGAAATATACAAAGTCAGAAGTCACTGATGGATGATGATATTCACTCTTGGAAGCATATGCAGATTGACAAGTTCATTGATCAATTTGACAGCATGGACCATTTACTTCTTTTTAAAAATTATTTAATTAATTAAATTTTAGTTTAGAACATTCAGTACCACAAGCTTTTGAGTTTTAAATTTTCTCCCTCTTTCTCCCCTCTCACTTCCCCAGAGGGCATGCAATCTGATAGAGGGTCTACATATGTATATTAATGTTAAACATACTATCACATTAGTCATGTTATAAAAACAAGCTATAACCAATGGAATGAATCACAAGAAAGAAGAAACAAAAACAAAACAAAAAGGAGAAAGAGCAAATACTATGCTTCCATCTGCATTCAGATTCTGTAATTCTTTCTCTGGAGGTGGACAGCATTTCCCATCATGAGCCTTTTGGAGTTGTCTTAGAACCTCACCTTGTTGAGAAGAGCCAAGTCTATCAAAGTTAGTCATAGCACAATGTGGTTGCAACTGTGTACAGTGTTCTCCTGGTTCTGCTCCTCTCACTCAGCATCTGTTTATATAAATCTTTCCATGTTTTTCTTTAGTCTGCCTACTTCTCATTTCTTATAATACAAAAACATTCCATTATATTCATATACCACAACTTGTTCAGTGTTTCCCCAGTTGATGGGCATCCTCTCAATTTCCATGTTTCCTATTAGTTTTGCCATTGCTTCTTCTCTATTCTTTATGTCTCCTCCTCTTTCTTCTTCCTTTTAAATTATGTGTATCTATCAAGGTTCAGTGGAAAGACATTTGATTTTTAAGTTAGAGGACTTTCATTTGAATTACAACTCTGAAACTACCTGATGATCTTGGGTAAGTCATTGAACCAAGATGTGCTTTGCATATAATAGACATTCAATAAATGTTTTAAGTTTATGTAAAGTATTGTGGAGAGAGAGCACTGGATCTGCAGCAAGAGGATCTGTGATCAAATTCTGCCTCTGGTCTTTATTGCCTTTGTATCCTTAGTCCAAGTTGTTTAAATGTGGCTGGGCTTAAGTTTCCTCACCTGTGAAATGAAGAAGTTGGACCACATGGTCTTCAGGATTCCTTCTAACTTTAGATCTATGGCCTCTATGAAATTAACTGAATTGTACAGAACTGATTGCACCTGGTTTTGGCTTCACAAGGGCTGAATCTGAATACCGGCTCTTACTATGTACTGGTGACTATAAGCAAGTTACTTAGCCCTCATTGAAATCCAGTTTACTCATTTATAAAACTGGAGAATAACATTTCCACTATTTATCTAATACAATTTTAACATAAGCATTTTTGGAACCTTAAGCATTATTATAATTTTTTTAAATAAAAGCAAATAGCAAATGGTTACAACTATAATACATACTCAAACTTGAATCTGGATTTTTCTAGAATTTTCCATGCTCAGTAACTTCTTGGCTCTAGATTTTATCTTTAAACACTGGATTTGGCTTCATGCCAATATTATTCCTTTGATATTACCTCTTCCTGATCCTTCTCTGGCCTCGAGGATATGGCTCATGTTTTGTCCTGCACCTCAGCTCAGATTGACATAATTGGTATGCACCTTCAGCCAAATTCTGACCTCTCTCTCTCTGACACTTTCGGAATTTATGATGGTTTTACTATTCCTGGCTAAAATCTGAGTGGTTAGTTGGCTTGTTTTCTTGCTCTCCATATTCTATCCCTGAATCAAGAATAGGTTTATCCTTGATTATAAAGCTTCTAGGAATAATAAGAATCATTTGCTGGAAAGAAGACTTCTTTTATGTTCATTTCACTAGCTCTTTCAGAAAATGTTTCTAAGAGACTTTGGTCCAACTTGAAAAAACTCTTCTTTCCTGTCTGGTGATATGTCTGTGCTATAGATTATTCAGGCATTCATCAGGTATTTATTGAGCTCCTGCTTTACGCACTGTGATGTGTCAGGCCACTGTGGGGGATCCAAATCATTATAATATATTTTCTTTACCTTTTAGTAACCTAAAAAATGCACTGGGAAAATATCATGCATATGTGAAGAGGGAAATAATAATACATAGCAAAAAGTAAGAAAAATAGAAATAAAGGAAAAAATAAATAAATGAAAAATAAAAGTAAAGGTGTAATTAAGAGTCAAATAACAACTGAGGAAGACATTTGAAATTCAGAGCAGTGGTCAGAAAAGACTTGGTAGAAGAGATAAAATTTAAAGACTTCATATAGTAAGGGCAGGGGTGGGGCAGAGCCAAGATGGCGGCATAGAAGCAGCAAGCTTCCACAGTTCCCACATAGCCACCTCAAATACCCATACAATATGACTCTAAACAAATTTTAGGGCTCCAAAACTAAAAAAATTACACAAAAACACATCTCCTGCTGAAGGCAGCTTGGCAGGAAGAACTCATTGCAGCACACTGGGAGCTGAAATCAGTCCAGCCTGAAACTGTGGCTTAGCCCCAGGGTAACCAGGATGAGCCACAGCTGGAGCCGTCAGGAGAGTGGATCAGCAGCAGCCATAGCAGTTCCCAGAATTATCAAGCCATAAGAAATAAGGACTAAGTGAAAGGTCAGTGGAACTCAGTCGAATTTGGGGGAGAAAAGCAGTATGGCTAAACTGCCCCCAGGGCAAGGAAGCAGCAGAAGTGGTGGCAGCAGCTTCCATGTGGCTGCTTCAGAAGCTCCCGGCCTACACACTGTAGGGGGCCTAAGTGATCATTCAGAGGCTAAGTGCTCTTGCATTGAAAGGCCTGGATCTGGATCCTGGTGGTCCTGTGGTCTGTTTTCAGTGAGCCAAACCTGGAGGGGAACGCAGCAGCCTCTTAATAGCTCCGGCAGCTGCAAAAACTCCAGCAATTTGGAATAGAGCTTTCCTGTCTGTAAGCAGAGTTCCACAGAGCTAAAAAATCAAGTACCTGACTGGCAAAATAAGCAGGCAAAGGAAGCAAAGTACAAACAGCAAACAAACTTTAGATTCTTTTTTATGAACAAAAAGGACCAAAGCATGGAATGGGAGGAGGACAACACAGTCAGAACTCCCACACACAAAAACTTCCAAGAAACATGAAGACTTCCTTCAAGTCACAGAGCAGCTTAATAATAATTTTGAAAACCAAATAAGAGAAGTGGAGAAAAAATTGGGAAGAGAAATGAGAATGATGCAAGAAAATTGTGAAAAGAGAGTCAACAACCTGACTGAAGAAAATAAAACCTTAAAAAATAGATTAATTCAATGGCAAAAGAGGCCCAAAAAGCCAATGAGGAGAAGAATGCCTTCAAAAGTCAAATTTGTCAGATGGAAAAAGAATCTCAAAAGCTTTCTGAAGAGAATAATTCCTTCAGAATCAGAGTGGAGCAAATGGAAGCAAATGACTTCATGAGAAATCAAAATAGCATTAAACAGATCCAAACACATGAAAAAATAGAAAGCAATGTGAAATATCTCCTTGGAAAAACAACTGACCTGGAAAACAGATCCAGGAGAGACAACTTTAAAATTATTGGACAACTTGAAAGCCATGATCAAAAAAAGAACTTTTAGAAAGCATCCCTCAAGAAAATCTCAAGGAAAATTGCCCTGATGTTTTAGAACCAGAGGGCAAAACAGGACTTGAAAGAATTCACCAATCACCTCGCGAAAAAGATCTGCAAAAGAAAACTCCTTGGGGGGGGGGGAGGCAGAGAGAAGATGGCAGTGCAGGAGCAGCAAGGTACGACAGCTCCCACACAGCCACATCAAATACCCAAAAAATATGACTCTAAACAAATTCTAGGGCTCTAAAATGCACACAGATATGCTTCCCACTGAAGGCAGCTCAGCTCAAAGGGACCATCTCAGCTCTGGGAGCCGATACCACCCCAGCCTGAAACTGCGGCTTTGCCCAGGGGTCGGCTGGACGAGCCAAGCTGAGCCACAGCTGGAACTTTGGGAGAGCAGATCAGTGGCAGCTGTGGCAGTTTCCAGAATTATCATGCCATGAGAAAAAACTAAGTGAAAGGTCCGTGGATCTTGGCTAAAACTGGGGGAGAAAAGCAAGTCCACCCAAACTGCCTCCAGGGCAAGGAAGCAGCAGAAGCAGCCAGCCCTGCAGCTGCGTCCAAATTGTGGCTTCAGAGCTCCTGGCCTGCAGACTGCAGGGGGTCAAGTGATTGTTAAGAGGCCAAGTGCTCTTGTGTTGACTGGCCTGGATCCAGATGATGGTCTTGGCTGGTGGTCCGGGAGTGCATTTTCAGTGAGCCAAAGCTGCTGCAGGCTGCAGCAGTCTCCTAAAAGCTCAGGCAGGTGGGAAAACCCCAGCAATTTGGGACAGAGCTTTCCCCTCTGGAAGCAGAGTTCCACAGAACTAAAAAAACCATTGACTGGCCATCATGAGCAGGCAAAAGAAGCAAAGTAAGAACAGCAACCAAACTCTAGATTCCTTCTTTGGAGACAAGAAGGATCAAAGCAGGGAATGGGAGGAAGACAACACAATCAGAACTCCCACACCAAAAGCTTCCAAGAAACATGAAGACTTCCTAAAAGCTAGAGAACAGCTTAAGAAAGATTTTAAAAGTGAAATGAAAGAAGTGGAGTAAAAATTGGGAAGAGAAATAAGAATGATGCAAGAAAATCATGAAAAGAGAGTCAACAACCTCACTGAAGAAATTAACACCTTAAAAATAGATTAA
>CM053580.1:124837730-124855732 GCA_028627135.1 Pseudochirops cupreus
AGATGCTGAAGTTTCAAGAAAGCTAGTGAACAACTATGAATGCAATATTCTGAAGAAGATGTAAGATGGTGACTTCAAGGACATGTATAGATGGAATTTCTTTGGTAAGGAATTAGTCAACCAATTATTCAGATAAGAAGTGAAAGGAGAAGATAGTGGGAAATAATGTAAAGGAGTTTGGAGATTAAGAAAACAGTAGAAAGGGAGCATACAGTTAAAGGCCTTGATTTTCTAGGAAAAGAAGAAAAATGAGATGTCACTTGTCATTTCAGTCAAATGGACATTCTGTTTCAATGTAATAAGGTCTTGAATAATAGGAACATCTCTGTTCTTTTAGAACCACTATTAAATATAGTTTAGAGCAAATAGAAATAATCTTTAGGTCATAATTTTTATTGAGTCTTATATTTGCATCAGACTTTAGATGTTCCAAAGTAAGTTGCTTCACAAACAACCCATGAACTAAGGAGTGCCAAGGATTATTTTCCTTATGACAAAACTGAGGCTCAGTGAGGTCAGGTGACCAGTATATGTTGTGGTATCTAGTTACAATTTAGAGATGGGAAACTTGCATCCTCTGACTTAACATTTAGAGCCCTTCATCTGAAACTATTATTATTCTCTTTCATATTAAAACAAGAGCTACAGAAATCAACATGAATACCCTACTCTTGAGTCATTTCTTTTATTCTCTCTCCTTTCCTTCTCTTCATTATCTGAGCTTTTAAAAACAGTTTGATGTCTTATGTCTTTTGTTGGAGGCAACAGTTCAAGGACTGGCAGCAGTTCTGTTGTCTATTGTTTTCATTACTGATCTCTCTAAAATGACCATCTCATGGTCATTTTGAAATAAAAAGGCCTGTAAAAGGGCAGTGTATCAGAGAGGACTAGTCTGGATGTCCTAGTTTAAATATAAAGTGCCAGTCTGCAATGGGATGAAATTTTGTTATTTTAATAGGGCATGAAATGTTAGATGGACACATATAGAACCATTCACTAGAATCCTTTATGAATGAGGTGAGGTGTTAGAGTGATAAATAATGTAGAAAGGATAGAGTTTCTGACACAACCATGTAAATCTAACATCCTCCAATCATTTTGAGACATAAAGGCTAATCTGATGGGGAACATGGAAATTACTTATCAAGTATGAACAATCCAAGCTCTGTAGGTTACTGTTGCCTTTGGTCAGGATGGTGCAAACATGTTAAGATTCAGCTGAATCCTTATAGCATGACCTGATCCACTAGAGAAGATCAATACTAATATTATTTCAGTATGGTATATTGTGCATAAATGTTCTTCTGAACATATCTATTCACACTGAGAAAGCATTAGCAATAAACAAAAAATTTGGTATGACACTCTGTGTTGAGTGGCTGCTGGGGTCCTTAACTTTTGATGTTTCATGCACTCCATTGGAAGTTTGGTAAAGATTATGAAATCTTATCAATTTAATTTGTTGCCTACATTCAAAATTTAATGAAATGCTAAATATCAGTTTTAGGTTATAGAAAACAAAATCTTAACATTTTTTCCATCAAAGCTCACAACTCCCAGAAATATGAACCCAAGGTTGAGAACTCCAAGGTGTGTATGTGTGTTGGGGGGAGGAGGACTCAAATATATCTGCATATTACCTTATATCTTTCTTTTATCTTGATTATATTCTCACTTTTTCCATTGCCAAAACCCTACTTCATGTCTTCACTACCTCTCATTTTTACAATTAAAAGTCTTCTAAACTCCAGTTTCTATAAGATGTATCACTCACATCACTGCTAAATAAATCTGCATAATATTCAGGCATGATAATAATCTCTCTTTTCTTTTGGCAGGGGGGTAGGCAAGTAAATCGGGGTTAATTGACTTGCCCAAGGCCACACAGCTAATATAGTGTGTCAAGTGTCTGAGGCCAGATTTGAACTCAGGTCCTCCTGACTCCAGAGCCAATGCTCTATTCACTACACCACCTAGCTGCCCCTCTAATCCCTCTGAAATTAAAGAAAAATTGAAAAGAAAATAAAAGCCCTCTGATTGGTTCCCTAATACCTAAAGTCCAAACTCCTGATTCTGGTTTTTAAGACCTTCTGCAAAAAATGATGGCTATTTTTTATAGGATATTCAATAAAATATCTGGAAAAAGATTTGGGAGAGTTTCCAAGGAGAACTTTGATTAAATTAAGATTTTAATATCACAAAAAAGACCTTATAAAATCTAACCTTAGTATAACTTTCTGGTCTTATCACACAATAGTGCCCATCAAGTATTGTGTGGCTCATGAACGTCTTCTGAGAATATTATATATTGTTCTACAATACTGACTTTGTGCACACTATTCCCCAGGATTATATGCCCCTCTCTACCCTGTCCTTACCACCAACTCAACCATTTTCTTTCACTTTTAATTGTTGAGGTGAGGTAGAGAAAGTACTTGTTTATGAATTTGTCCAACATCTCCCTAGTCACATATAGCTTCTCTGCCCTCTAAAATTTTACATCATTCTTACACAGTTGTCACATTACATTTTGTATTTTTTTTTGCATGCATCAATCTCCCCAACTAAAATGGTAAGGTCAACTTATTACAAGAATAATATACTTTTATCAGGTAGGATTTATTCCAGGAATGGAAGGCTGGTTCAATATTAGGAAAATTTTCAATATAATTGATCAAATCAACAACAAAACTTGTAGAAACCAAATGATTATCTCAAGAAATGGAGAAGAAGATTCTGACAAAATACAACACCCATTACTGTTAAAAAACACTAGAAAGAATAGGAATAAATGGAGTCTTCCTTAAAATAATAAATAGCAGGTATCTAAAACCATCAGTAAGCATTACGTGTAATGAGGATAAGCAAGAAGCATTTCTAATAAGATTAGGGGTGAAACAAGAATGTCCACTGCCATCCTTCTTATTCAATTTGGTACTAAAGATGTTAGCTGTAGCAATAAGAGAAGAAAAAGAAAGCAAAGGAATTAGATTAGACAAAGAGCCTAAGCTATCACTCCTTGCAGATGATATGATGATATACTTAGAGAATCCTAGAGAATGAAGGAAAAAACTATTTGCGATAAAAAAAAAAATTAGAAAAGTTGCAGGATATAAAATAATCTCATATAAATCCTTGGCATTATTACATATTTCTAACAAAGTCCAACAGCAAGAAATAGAAAGAGAAATTCCATTTATAGCTACTGTAGATGTTATAAAATATTTGGGAGTCTACCTGCCAAAACAAACCCAGAAACTGTATGAGCACAATTACAAAACAATTTTTACACAAATAAAGTCATATCTAAATAATTGGAAAAACATCAGTTGCTCATGGTTAGGTCAAGCTAATGTTTAAAAAAATGACAATTTTACCTAAATTAATTGATCTATTTAGTCCCATACCAATCTATCAAAAATTATTTTATGGAGCTAGAAAAAATAATAACAGAATTCATGTGGAAGAACAAAAAATCCAGAATATCAAGGGACTTAATGACAGGAAATGCTAGGTAAGTGTAATGATACTGGGATTTGAAGATCTTCCATGCCCCTTGAACTTGCTGACATAGCAGGAAGGGGTGGAGCAAGAGAATGCCAGAAGCAAGCTAGTCTCCATGTGGTGCTGACTGGAAGCAGCAGCAGAGGCAGCAGCTGTGGTTGCGGCATGAACTCCTTTTCCTTTGAGCTGGCCAGAATCTCTGCTAAGAATTCCTTCTGAGGACTGCCAGGGACAGGAATTGTGGGGGGCTGGAGCTGCTGGGAGTAAGCTGCCTGGACACTGAGCAGTTTTCACGACTGAGGAGAGGAAGATCTTTGCCTGAGGTAGTCTGTCCTGTTTTGAAGGCTTGAGCATGTGAGTGTTTACTACTTTAACTACATGTGCCAACTTCATAACTACTGTGTTGGCTTTGACTTTCTGGTTTTGGGACTCAGTTTTCTGCTACTTAAATAAATGCTCTAATTATATTTCTCATGTAGAGAGCCTGTTACATTTTATGATTAATAACCATATCAGCATACTTATATTTACAGTTGGCATTGTGAATGCTGCATTGCTGATACAGTAAGGTGGCCTAGACATACCAAATTTTAAACTGTATCATAAAGTAGAAATCACCAACACAACTTGGTACTGGCTGGGGAATAGAGCAATGGATCAGTGGAATAGATTATGTACATACGATACAGTAGTCAATGCCTAAAATAATCTATCATTTGATAAACTCAAAGACTCCAGCTTCCAGAATAAGAACTCACTATTTAATAAAAACAGCTGGGAAAACTGGAAAACAGATTGGCAGAAATTGGGCATAGACCAATATCTTACACCATATATCAAAATAAAATGTAAATGGTTCATAATATATATATATAAAACCTGATACTGTGCGCAATCTAGGAGAGCAAGGAATAGTTCACCTGCCAGATTTATGGAGGAGGGAAGAATTTATGTCCAAACAAGAGATAAAGAGCATTACAAAATGCAAAATGGTTAATTTTGATTACATTAAATTGAAAAGTTTTTGTACAAACAAAGTCAAAGTAACCAAATTTAGGAGGGAAGCAGAAAATTGGGAAATAATTTTTATAACCAGTATCTCCGATAAAGGCCTCATTTCTAAAATCCACAGAGAACTGAGTCAAATATATAAGAATACAAGTCATTCCCCAATTGATAAATGGTCGAACGGATGTGAAGAGGCAGTTTTCAGAGGAAGAAATTAAAGATATCTATAAGCATATGAAAAAATGCTCTAAATTACTATTGATCAAAGAAATGCAAATCAAAACAATATCACCTGTCACATTGGCTAACATGACAAAACAGGAAAATGATAAATGTGGGGAAATGATAAATATGGGAAAATTGGAACACTAATGCTTTGTTGATGGAGTTGTGAACTGATATTACCAATCTGGAAGGATGCTTAAAGGATGCATCAAAAATGTGCACACCCTATAACCGAGCAATACCGCTCCTAGGGCTGTATCCCAAACGATCATACAAGTGGGAAAACTTCCTGTATGTACAAAAACATTTATAACAGCTCTTTTTGTAGTGGCAACAAATTGGAAATCAAGGGAATGCCCATCAGTTGGGGAATGGCTAAAAAAGTAGTGATACATGAATGTAATGGAATACCATTGTGCTATATGAAATAAGAAGCAGATAGACTTCATAATAACCTCGAGAGAATTATATAAACTGATGATGAGTGAGAGGAGCAGAGCCAGGCAAACATTGTACACAATTACAGACACATCGTATCTGTGATGACTGACTTTGATAGATGGGGCTCCTCTCAGCAATATAAGGTTAGAAGACAACTCCAAAAGACTCATGATGGAAAGGGCTATACACATCCAGAGGAAGAATTACAGAGTCTGAATGTAGATTGAAGAAAACTATTTGCTCTCTCTTTTGTTTTGTTCCTTCTTTCTATGTGTTCATTCCATTGGTTATAATCCTTCTTTACAACTTGACCAATGTTTCATGTGACAGCATTTGTAGATCCTATATTGGATTGCATACCTCCAATGGGTAGAAGGGGGAGGAAAGGGAAGGGAGAAAATTTAGAACTTAAAAGCTTGTAGAACTTAATATTGTAAACTAAAAGTAAATAAATTAATTTTAAAAAATAAAATAGTAAGGTATATTAGGTTGAAAATTACAGAATCACAGAACTTCATAAGATAGGATCACAAAATTCAGTTATCTAAATTAAACCTGAAGCATGAATTCTTTCTACACCATCTTTGACAAAACAGAATTAAACCTCTAACAGAAAATCTCTAACCATAGTGAATTCACTACCAAATGAAACACTTGATTTCACTTTGGAACAAATTAAATTCCTAGGATTTAAAAACAAACAAACAAACATATCCAGCTTTAAGTTGTCTCTCTTCATCTTCCACCATTTTTTGTATTTATTTATTTGTTTCAAAATTTTATTTTTGACTTCAAAGCCAGAGCACAAATACAGAAAAGACACACATATCAAATAGAGAAAAAAAAAACATATCATAGACTTAAATATTGAAACTTAAATGCAAAGTTAGAAAGAAAAAAAAAGTATGTCATGAGCAAAGCAGAAAATGAGAGGATTTAAAACATGTAACAATAACTTTTCATTTCAAGAAAGCCTATGTGATAATTAGTACTCATTGTGTTGAGATTTGTTCATCTTTTTTCTTTGCTTCCTTGTGAGTTTTCTTTGGTTTTCTGCTGTGCATTTTTTTTTTTTACTTTGCTATTTCTTTCCTCCTCCCAACTTCCCTCCCCCACAGGCCACAATAAAGTTTAGAAATGTTTCTCTATAGTTCTAAATATATACAACTTCCGCCATTTTTCCTGGTTCTTCTCTTTGATGTTAAGCAAACCCAATCTAATCATTTTTGTCCATGGAAATCCTTGATATACTAGAAAACAACTTCTGTGCTGCTTTGAGATTTCATTTTCTTCTCCAAGTTATACATCATCAGTTCCTTCAACCAATCTGATCAGTGTTATGCTTTGGCTTGGCAAAGTCATTTCAGAAATGTTGTACTCAGAATCAAACATTATACTTCACATGTGCCTTAATTAGGGAAGAGTAAAAGAGGAATAAAGCTCCTTTAACTCTCATAGCTTTCTTTTATTAGTGCCATGTATTCTATGATCATATATATATAGATTTAGAACTGCATGGGACTTCAAAGATTATCTTGTCTAACTCTGTTCCTTAACAGATGAAAGAACTGATGCCTAAAGGAATAATTGAAATTGCAATGATTAAGACTCTGGGGAATATCAATTATCAAGAAACTTATCAAATTATATTTGAATGCCAAAAGATTGGGAAAAGGTGTGGTATGTTAATATTATGGAATATTTTGCTCAATAAGAAATGATTACACAAAGAATTCAGAGATACATGGAAAGAATTATATCCAGTGATATACAGTGAAGAGAGAAAAGCTCAAAGAATAACATCCTATGATTACAAAAATGTAAATAAAGTTATCACTAAAATGCAACAGAAGTCAGGTCTAGCACTGACCAAAGACTGGTTCCAAAAAACCATGTTAAAACACTTTCACTTTCTGTTAAGAAATAGAAGCTTTGAAGTATAGAATGTTACTCATTCTTTTTCTTTGGTGTTCCAGATGGAATTAATACATCTGACACTTTGGCGTAACATTGGAGCAATGCTGGGAATTTTACTCATTGAATTAAGCTTCCTCATTCACAATAGCTAATTCCTTTTCATATGAAGATGGTATTTCTTTACTTTCACATAGATAGTATTGAAAGTATCATTTTTCATAATGCAATCCACCAAAAGATATTGGACCCTAATTCCTTACCATTTATTTCCTAGAAGAAGTAAATTTGGTTAGGGATTGTTGGAAAGTGATTTCCTAAGGGAAAGATGTTTGGTTGGACATTTGTCAATGTTAAGTATGGCATTAAATTTTGAAAAAGTCCAAAGGTAAAAATGAAGTTGTCCAAATAATGACTGTAAATCATCTGTTTATTTTAGGCTTTTGGGTTTTGGTAAATTACCACTTTTTCTTTGTTTCATTTTATAGAATGTATTTCATAAGAGGGACATATGTAATAGTAAATATTTATTGTAAATATTTTATTTTAAACAATAGCAAGGAGCTGAAAAATATTTCAAGCACTATTGTATTTTATTTTCCTTGTCTCTTTTGCATGATCTAATCCTATGCTTTTGTGTGTCAGTGAAGTCTTGAAACTGCTTGAAAATATGATATTATATTATTAGATGAAATTCCCACATTATTAAACAGCATTTGCTGCACTCCATTCATTTTTTTATGTACAAGAAGGTAGAAGAAACCTTGCTCCTCTTATAATGTTCTCAATGACATTCTATGACCATGTACAGACACTAAACAGAGTTGAAAGACCTAGAAAACTTGCCCTAGTTACCTTATATACTTACAATATTAATTTTATGCAATCCTCCCCACCTTTTTTTTGTGGAATTCAAATAGGACAGTAGTCCAGGGAAGATTGTGAAACAAGAATAATATATGACTCATTTTATGATGTCTTACTTACAATTTACCTCCCTAAATCCTTGGTGTACCAGAGTAGATATTAATTTATAGTGAGAGCAATTCTTCCAATTCAACTTTAATAAAACAAAATTTCATCAATTAACATATATACACACATATGCATACACACATGCATATCATATATAGATGTGTGTATACACACATACATCAACAGATATTTCAATGGTCCATTATGCCCCTTTAGAGTCATAATGACATAATCGATCTCTCTGGGTTTCAGTATCCTCATCTGTAAAGTGAAAGGGCATTTCAAAATAGCCTATTGGGTCCCTTCCCCATCAAAACCTACGAAATGTTTCAATTGGCAACTTTATGATATGCATTAGATCACAACAATATGAATAAGAAAACAGTTTTAGTGAAAGACTCTTTTAGGGCAATGACTCTTAACTAGGGACTGTGAACTTGGAAAAAAATACACCTTTATTTTCACTAACCTAAAACCAAAATTTAGCATTTCCTTCAACACTTTCAAAATCTTCAGAGAAGGGTTTCATAGGTTTTAAGAGATGGCTAAAGTAATTCTTGATAAAAATAAATAAAGATAAGAATTTCTGCTTGTTCCCTACAAGTAGTACAGACCTGAAGTTTATTGAACATTATCCCCTCACTTTCGGGTGAGAAACTCAATAGTCCTATCCAAAAATGCCTTGGGTCCCTTCTTTATTATGACTAGTGGAAAAAATTAAAGAAAAGTTCCCAAATGGCATAGGTTTCCCAAAAGGGATGAAGTGGTTGTGAAGGGACTGCCCAGGGACGTACAACTAATGACTTGCTGTAGGGGTGGCATTTTATTTGATTCCCATAGGAAACTAAGGAGGTCAGAATTTGGTTCAGAGGAAGGAAAACTTCCCAGGCATGGGGGACAGTCAAAGAAAATACCAGTAGCAGAGAGTCAGAGAGACAGACTTTTGTTTGTAGAACAGCCAGTAGGTGATTCTCTCTCTCTCTCTCTCTCTCTCTCTCTTTCATATACATATGCATATGTGTGTGTGTGTGTATAATATATATGTATACATACACGCATATACATATGTGTACATAGATACATTTAGATGTCTATCTACACAAAGGGAAGACACTAGAATTAGTTGGAAGGATCAGGAAAGGCTTCTCATAGAAAGTAAAATTATAAATGATTTTTGAAGGAAGAAATCCAGGGAAGCAAAGAGGCAGAGATGAGGAGAGAGTGTATTCCAGAATCAATCATATCTGGTATTTGAGAGAAAGAATGTCTGAAGGAATAGCATTTGAGGTCGGTACCACTGGAACACAGGGGTGGGGTGAGGAGAGTACTGTACAAATTTTTGAAACACTGAATGCTGGAGCATTTTATGTTTCATTGTCATAGTAATAGGGAACCACTGATTTCATTACAACAGCAGGGAGGTGGGGAAGGTAACAGTTAGATTTGTGGTTTCAAATGGTGAATTTGATAGCTGAGTTGAGGAATGGATTGGAGTGGGAAGAGACTTAAGGCAGGAATACCAACCAGGAGGCTATTGAAATACTTCTGAGTCCAAGTCCAGTGATAGCTCTCCACTAATGAACTGTATTCTCTTTTTTCCTGCCCAGTGCGAGACTACTGACTGCTTCTACGTATCTGTGTCTGACTGGAAAGTGTGTGCCTGTGTTTCCCCAACAGTCACTTAAACTATCAAAATCTACCAAATCTGCAACTCTTAGATGTTGTATGTCTTTCTTGAAAAGTAGCTTCTGTTTTGGATAGAATGGACACTAATAGGTATTGAAGAAAGATAAATGTACTTATAAGAGTGATTTCCACTGAAGGAATGTTGTTCCAGCAATGGACCTAGTCTTAACTTTCTGACTGTGTCTTTTCAGTATTATTGATAGGTTTGCTCAGTTATTTATTATACAATGGGTATTGCTTCCTTCCTGTTCAGTCATTTATTTTTACAAAATAAATAATTTGAAAAGAAATAGGAGTTATCACATTGTTAACATATTAACACCTCATTATGGTTTTTTTTTGCATGCTGTGAATATGTCAACTGACCTAGAGTTGTGTTGAGAACTTAATCTCCCTTCCCTTATTTAATTGGTGAGGTATGAGGAAGAAGAAGAAGAAGAAGAAGAAGAAGAAGAAGAAGAAGAAGAAGAAGAAGAAGAAGAAGGAGAAGGAGAAGGAGAAGGAGAAGGGGAAGGAGAAGAAGAAGAAGAAATGTAATAAGTACACCTAGGTGGAAGACTTGAGATTCAAACTCATACCCTCTATACCCAAACATTACAGTTAAAAAAAGAAGCTAAAATATTTCATGCAGAATTGTAAATCTCCCTTTTTTTCCTTTAGTATATCTGTTAAGTGACATTACTTTATTAAATACTTATTATGTATCAGGCAATGTGTGAGATGGCTGGAGATAGATGGAAAAAAAAAATCAAAATAGTCCTTACTGTCATTGAATGCCTTTGTGATTCTACGTTATAGTAAATAATCTTGAGAAATATTTTGTGTCTAACTCAGTGATGTCCTCATCACAACATCAGAAGTACACACACACACACACATACACGCACAAGATTAGAAAATTGTAGTTAACATATAGAAATGTTAAAGTTTTGAATATGTGTATATATAAATATAAACATAAACATATAAATTGCCTATACAAGGAAAATGTTTAAACCACCCATGCCCTTTGCCTAGCCATTCACATAATGGAGATGTCTCCCAATGAAGTCAAAGACCAAAAGAAAGGTTTTTACCAAAATGTTCTTAGCAGGATTCTCCATGGTGGCAAGCAACAGAACATAAATTGGATTACCAAAAGTAAATGATGTTAAAATTATGGGATATGAATATATTACTATAAAGCAATATAGTATTTTGCTACCCTCCCATTACCTAGGCACATTGTGCTGTCTGGCTTGTGTGTATTTATATATGTTTGTATCCACACACATTTGAGCACACATATATACACACAATGGCTTTCTATTTGGAACTCAGCTAGATTGTCAAAATCCCAAAATGGCCTATTTGCTTTTCATCAACCTTTGTACCAGCTGTTTCCCATGCATATAATATTCTTTCTTTTTACCTCTGCTTCTTGACGTCCCTAGCTTCATCTAAGATTTAACTCAAATGATATTTCTTAAGGAAGTCATTTCTGGATCAACCTAGTCATTAGGATTTCTCCAGATTGGTTTGTATTGAGTTAATCGAATTCATTTTGGTTCTTGTCTATATTCAATAACCTCCCCAGTAGAATGTAAGCTCCTTAAGATTTCTTTCATTTATTGTATTTGTATCCCAGTATTTAGTAAAATGTTGGTAAATAGTAAGTGCTTAATAAATGCTTGTTGATGTAGATCTAGAGAGCAAACCACATTTAATGTTGGAAAAATATACCCATCAATTCATTTTAAATGAGATAAAAACATTTCCTTTGAAAGTTAGGCCAAACAGTATTAAAAGCAACTATATATATATATTCCTATTTCAGCATAGTCCTCATGCAGAAATGCCATTTCACCAAATGGAGAAAAAAGTTGAAATAATCAGGTTGTCTAAATTTTCAATCCATATATCCATACAGATTTTGGCTTTGTATTATTGATGGACAATTTCAACCCAAAAGATAAATGTTTCAGGAAATCAAAAGGATTTTTTAATTATAGTTGATGGTATAATAGAATTTTCTCCTATTGATTAACATTAAAAATGAAAAACCATTTAAAATGAATCAAGGCACGTTATAAGGAGAATCCACTTTAAAACACCATATATTTAGATTTTTTTTGAAATTAGGAATTAATTTTGCTTTGGGTTTGAGATATATCCATATAAAACATATAACAAATCTTTCTGTGCATAAATTTTTTATACTCAATGTGGTTTTTTGCCACAATATAATCAAATTAACATTAAACCATACTTATGAAAACATCCTAAAATAATTTTAATATATGTGAAAGTCATGTTTATTGTTAGATTAAGCTATGGCAGACATACTGAAGTCTTTGTATTTGGAATATATAGTCTTTCACCTCTCTTGAGTGATCTAAGAGCCCCATTTAAAGATTTCTGAAACCATAGTGCTTTTTTTGCAGAGTTAATGCTTCAGTCCCAGACTTCTGGCAATTACAATGCAATACATCTGCAAACAGAATGGATTCTGTTCTACCCTTAACTCCCAAAATGTGAACTTCAAAAGGTTTATGGAAGACGTATTGCATTCTAACATACATATCTGTCATGCATAAGAACTAGTTAACTAATTTGCTTGCTTTGGGGTTCTTTTTTTTCTTACAAACTATATATAATTCTTTGAATTCAAACCCATAAAAACTGTTGATGAGATACAGCTTCAGAGGAATATTTTCTGACTCATAATATTTCAAAAAACACATTTCTGGAAACTTTGCTATATTAAATCTTATTAATACAGAGGTCTGGAGCAATCATTATTGAGTTGTCATCATAGTCTACAGAATATAAATCTAAACAAATGCGTCTAGTATAAAGAGAATTCTTTATTAAAACCACCTTCCTTTAAGGTTCTATTACCTCAATATGTGACTTTGTTGTATTTAAGGCAGCCTTCCTCCCATGGCCCTGTTTCTGGTCAGTTCCTTCTTGTGTGCCATCTAAATCTAGTCCATTAGCAATGAAGAACTTCCAGGAACTTCCTTTGACTATTGACTAGAAATGCTCAAAGGGACCATCATAGAGATACCTTTAGGAAAGTGAATGGAAGCCCGATCATATTTTTGTTATTGTTGCTGCTGGAATTAAGCTACTTCAAAATTGTCCAGATTGTTCCTATGACCTTCCTTTCTTTCTAATCTAGGCATCACATTTTTTCATATCACATTCAAATGAATAAAAATTTACTTTTTAGCTGAATCTTCATCATTTATTTAATAGAAAGACCTCAGAATTCATCCACACTCATGACTGATTTTTTCTTAGGCTATTTAAAACACTGACACTTGATCTTCATCTGGAGAAATGAACCCGTTTTCAAAATGTGTTTTCGATGGAATAAAAAGACTCATGTACATCAGAGACCTTTACATGTGATTTGCTGCAGCTCACATTACAGCAAGGTGGAAACAATGTCAGCAAGAACAAAGTCAAATTTCTCTATAATCCAATGTGAATAACAGCCTTTTGTTTAATAATGCCAACATTAATATGTTACCAGTGTGCATAATAATTTTAAGTATAAGTTTTAAAATTTTAACAGAACAGCCTCCTATGTGCATAGTGATAATAAGATCTGCTTTCCATGCTGTATTCTTGCTATATTTTATATATATATATGAATTTTCAAAGCACTAGTAAGTAAAGAAGGAATACTCAGTGCTATCTTGTTTCAAAACAAGTAAAGCACCATCTGTTTTAATCAAAGGAAGGGAAGATAAAGTTCAGCTAATAGCAGCTGACATGCCAATTCTAGTTCAGTTGAGTAAGCAGTTTTAAAATGGGGTTATAGCATTAGCCAACTGTCTTGAGTTAAGAAAAACTCCTCATGAGCTAATAATTGTGAAAGTGTTAAATATTGGTATTTTCCACCACAACATATCTAACAGCCTTAATATTGTGCTTTTAGGCACAAAATGTGAAAATACTTAAAGACAGGCTTCAGTATGTGAGACAGGTCTTCCACTGATGAGTCATGGAAGCATATAGATAAAAATCATAAAGGGCATGAGTCTGAATAGAATACTACCTATAGTAGAACAGATCTGTTAAACAAACCACCCATAGGACATCTGATCCAGATTAAAGTATAATTTAGAAATATTTCACAAAATTTATTAAAAAAAAATGATGACATCCCCAAAGTAAGTCAATATGTGGTCCATAAGGATCCTTATGCATGGATTAGTGGCTCCCATTTCTAAATAAATTTGACATAACTGATATAGAGTGTGTCTGTGCTAATAGGATACTAAATTAATCTATGTATTTAAGGAGATCTTTAATTCATAAATTTAGAGTATAAAAAAATTCTCAGATGCCTTGTAGTCCAAATCCCTCATTTTTTACACAAGGAAACTGAAATCAAGAGAGTTTAAATGACTCATGCAAAATCACATGTATGGTGAGTGGATGGTGAGATTTTAATCCAAGTCGCCCCACTCCCAAGCCAAGCCTCTTAATTGTTTACATTATGAATAAATATCTTTCAAAAATATTTCTATATTATGCTTTACTTCATGTTTATTTATGTTTTACTTTCCCCCAATGAACACTTTCTTGGAAATAAGAAGAAAAACCATTTAAGCAAAGCACTCTGACAGAGTGACCATTTCTATCTGGACAAATTCTATTGTCAACATCCGAATTCTTCACTGTTTTATTGAGATGAAGAAGATGTATTTCATTAGTAATTCTCTAAAAGAGAGATTGTTCATTAGAATTTATAGGATAATGATCTTAGTATCATAGATTTAGAATTAGAAGGAACTGCCATAATTGTTAAACCTCTCATTTTATAGCTGAGGAATCTCAAACCCAGTGAGGTCAAGTGATTCATTTGAATTTAGATGCATTTTTAGTATTACTATTCATATTATTAAAGACACCATCTTTATTTTTTGGATCTACTTTCTTGTTACTGTATTACTTTACACAAATGTTTCTTACTTTCTTTGAATTCCCCATATTCATCGGTTTTATGACACAATATTTCATTATATTCATATGCCATTGTTGAATAGAAAATCAGTGATTTTCTTCATGATATATGTATAAATGTATGTATATGCATATGTGTGTATATATGTATATATTTATAAATACGTCTGTGTGCATTATTGAGCTTAGAATATTTAGGTTCTATGAAAGAGGTTGATGCTCTCCTACAACCTGAAGAAGAAAGGTATCTTAGAAATACTCTGGATGTTACTCAGTTTATGGATGAGGAAATTGAGGCACAAAAGAAGTTACATCACTTACCTAAAAGTTCACAAAGGTAGAAAATGGGTTCTCACCCATTGCATTTCTTTTTCTGATCAGCACTTAGAATAGTTTCTAGCACATAACAGGTGCTTAACAAAACTTATTGCCATATTGAATGCCTTTGCTTTCTCCTTTTTTTCCCTTTCCTTTCCCTTTCTTCTTTATCATTTTTTTAAGGACTCAACTATTTATTTGATCAGTTCACTCCTCCTCCCTCTGTAATAGTTTACTGCTGTTCATTAAATGGGAAAAGTGCTTTACCTGATCCAACTTGGGTGTAAATCAAATTGAATTTACTAGGCAATGTCCAGAAGAAAACCAGACATGCTATATATAATTTGCCCAATGTCTCTATTTCAATTCAATCATTTCATGTTCTTTCTACACAGGATTTTTAACATACATTTTAGCATCCCCTCTGCCTTCATCTTCTTCCTTTCCCAAACCTTCATTTTTTTCTCTCCCCAAACACTGTTGATCTTTTGCATATGCTCAGCCATCAAAGCAATCAGTACTATCTGACTTTGAAAAATTGGTCAGTTAAAAAAGTAATTCAGCATAAATGAGAGAGATAAATAAAATATAATACCAATTTTCATTAAAATTGCTACTACTACTAAAAATGACCCACTATTATATTGATCTTTCAGGTTTATGAAACACTTTACATATGCTATCTTCTTTGATCTCTATAACTATCTTGTAAAATGACAGCTATTACTATCCTGAACTTAGGTCTTCCTGCTTCCATATTTAACACTCTTAACTTGTTAATTGCCTACTCCTTACAAACTATCCATATCTCTATTATCCTAGAAAAAGCCCTCACTTGATGCCCCATAGCTATCAATCACACATCTTAAATCTAAGATTTCACAGATAAGCTCCTTGATAAGACCTTCTATAATTGGTGCCTCGCCTTCTTTTCTTCTCACTTTATTCTTAACTCTCTGAAGTCTGGCTACAGACCTCATATAAAACTGAACCTATTGTTTCCAAAATTACCAAAGATACCCCAGCTGCTACATCTAATAACCCATTGTTAATTTGCAACCCTCTTCACTTCTCTTTTGCCTCTGACATTGTCAATCACCCTCTTATCTTGCATAGTCTTCCTCTTCAGGTTTCCATGACACTGCTTTTCCTATCTCTTGTCTGACCTGTCTGATTACTCTTTCTCAGCCTTCTTTGCTAGATCTTCATCCAAGTCATACTTCCTAGTCGTATTTTCATGATTTCCAAGGATATGCTCTTTCTATATATTACTTCATTGGGAAATCTCATCCACTCTCATGGATTTAATTTAATTTCGATGTTGATGAATATCACATGTATTTGTTCAACTTCTCTTCTGACCTCTTTACATCTCCACCTGCCATTCAAACATATTAAGATGTCTCGTTGACGTATTAAAGTCAACAGCACCAAAACTGAAGCCCTCTTGAGGTTCTTTTGATTATTATTATTATTTATACACAAATCTTGTTTGTACCAATTCATGGATTCCAAATCCAAAGCTCATTCCTCTTTACCACTCTAATGTAATGAGTCCTTTTTATCAAAAAA
Source organism: Pseudochirops cupreus (assembly GCA_028627135.1). Classification (NCBI taxonomy): domain Eukaryota; kingdom Metazoa; phylum Chordata; class Mammalia; order Diprotodontia; family Pseudocheiridae; genus Pseudochirops; species Pseudochirops cupreus. Next base: position 124,854,333 of record CM053580.1, read on the forward strand.
ATAATTTGGCTTTTTTTTTTTTGCGGAGATTGACTTGTTTTATCAGATGTCCCCTCTACATTTCTTAGTATCTACTTGATGAGAAAATGAATTAATTCAATTTTATTTTTAAATGGTTTTAGGTCATGCATAAAATGCAACCATTACTTAATTAACTAAGTCTTCTGATACTAAATTAATATAAACTGAGTCTCATTTGCTGCTTATATATTCCTTGCAAATGGGAACAGATAACTTAATAAGAAAGAAGGTTTACACTTTTATGCTGTTCTTGAAGTCCCTGGTTTGACAACTTTTGTTGTGACAATATTACAGTTGGATCTGTTTTTGACACACTGTTTAGATATTTACATTCATTGATAGTAATTATTTCAAGTATTCTGGAAAAGGTAAAGGAGTCTTTTTCACAATCCTATCAAATGGCAAAATAAGCACTCCTTAAACATCAGGCCGAGACTGTGACACTAATTGTCATGGGGGAAAAAGAGGAAAGATTGCAATTCATATAGAATGTTACAAGTCTCTAATGAATTTTTCATACTAGGATTGGATTTGGGGCTTTTTAATTATACAATTATCAGATCATTACATATATGTGAACTATAACATCAAAATAAACTCATTAAAATTATAAAGTAAACCTTTTTAAAATGAGATTCAATTTCTTATCAATTAGCAAAAAGCAAAGAAAAATATTTTACAACAAAATTGTCAAACTGGAATTGAAATAGGGGTCTCTAAACCGCACCTGTGGGAAACACCTTTACTTATTTTTAAAATGTTAATGCTTCCTCTGTTTTATTGGTATATTTATTTATTTGGGTAAATGTTTCCTAACTACATTGTAACTTGGTTCAGACTATGAGATTGGTTCAGACTTCCGATTATGAGCCTATGAACATCTCTGTCGTATAAGACTTAAAAAAGAAAACAAAAAACAAACTTTATTCCCTCAAATGCTGAGATTATTAAATTAAGGTAGCAATTTTGAAAACTGTTCTATTTCTATATAATAAGGGTCATTATGTTCAGAACCTGTATTTTAATAAATTTCTCCTTCAGTGTTCAGTGCTTGTTATTGTTGTCCATTTCCACATTTCTCCTGAATGGTAAAATACACACACATATGCATGCATACACATATATATATGTAAAAATAGATGTATGATTAAATACACATATACAGGTATGTATCTAGACATATGTATATGTATCTACACACATACATGTCACACAAATATCTTATTTCTTTTTCTATTATTTCTAGTAAAAAAAAAAAACTGGCAACAAATTTTTTCTTTCCTTTCCTGTATTCAATATACCAGTTTTTACATTGCCTTGCCTGTAATAAACACTTTTTTCACACTGCATTTAGAACATACATGACAAACTTTCCAGCT
>CM053580.1:124856232-124896109 GCA_028627135.1 Pseudochirops cupreus
TCTAAAGGAAAGCAACTCAAAATGGGTTAACAATCTTACTTTAATCAATCAAACATATATCATTTACCTAGTTCAGGGGAAAAAGTCAACACCCTGAACTTCAGAGAATGCAAACAGAATACAAAAACAAGTTAACAAGCAGAAGTTACAAGCAGACAAAGAAACAGATCAGCAGACAGGCTTCCAACCATCTGACCATTACATCCATACCTATTCAGTTACCAGAGAGGGAAGCACCAATATCCAGGTTTTTCAAAGCCAGGGAGCTCAACAGCTTCCCAGAGTCTCATCTGGCCAAATCACACAACTCTTCTCAAAGTAAGCCTCAAAGCAAAAAACTCACATCAGGGCATATATAGCCTTCTCCTGGATCAGAGAATGTCATAGCCCTCTTGACCCACTGCTCAATCACAAAGTAATAAGGTGTGGGCATTCCTGAAGAACATGCCTCCCACCACAGGCTCCATGTGACCACATTCAGCCTATTAGGAGGCCGAGTATACTTTCAAATCAGGGAAGGTTCTCAGAGCCACTTAAGCCTATCAAAGGGCCTAGGGGCAGGGAAGATCTTCAGATTCCCATAACAAGTATACCCTGAAGACTCCTGTGGCACCTTGTTTTCTCAACCATGTGTAATGAAAATGGGAATTTGAAGACCTTCCCTGCTCCTTAATAGACCTGGGGGGAGTTTGAAGGCCTCCCCTGCTATGAAGATAAACTCTGTCCCCTATAGATCACAGGAAGCTGGATCAGAGTGAGTCTGACACTTGGAGACAGTTGGAGACAGTTGGGGACAGAGTAGCTCAGGCAAAGAGATAGAGGGTTTTGTGAGTAAATATTGATCTTGTATTGGTTTGTGGAAAGGCTAAAGCAGCTGTTCTCAACCTGTGAGTCACAATCCCTTTGGTTGTCAAATGACCCTTTCACAGGGGTCACCTAAGACCATCGGAAAACTCATATATCTGATGGTCTTAGGAAATGAGACACCTCTCCTCTATTCATCTCCAGGGAGGGTCTGCCCACATGCAGTTACACCCACATATGAGTATTAAAGGGTCGGAAGGTTGAGAACCACTGGGCTAAGGGATGTTGTGGCTCTCAGCATTATTATGGCTTCTGAATATATTTGGTACTTCAGCTTACTGGTTTTTTAATTTGGTTTCCTGGTGTCTAAATAAATTCTTCAACTTTATCCTCTATCTGGAAAGTTCGACATTTTATCATCAAACACCATGCAATAGTTATAGTCACAGTCTCTATCAGGATCATGGGTGCTGTAAATATTGATTTGACACTACTCTATGGAATAAGCAACCTCTCAGAGTGTGCATCATGGACTCAGGGGACTAGGATTTATCCATTGCCAAAACCATTGGTGATAATATTAAAAAGCATCAGAAGTTTTCCCTAGTGGTCAAGATGTGAGTCTTTGATGGAAGAGTGACTGTGGTGAAAACTGCTGGACATCATCAATAATGATCATGAAGATGTAAAATCCTTCCTGGGGCACAATCTGTCCCAAAATGAGAATGCTGTCCCAAGTCTCAGTGAAGCAATTAGAGATTCAAAATGCCCTGGTCTTTGTTATTCATCAACAATTCATTCACAGGATTTACTAGATTACTGGAGTACTTAAGAAACTGTAATGCTAAAGGAATTGATAATGGTATCAAAGTGCTCAAACCCATTTCCAATGTTATCTGAGAGAAAGTAGCTATCAACAAATAATAGACTTATAACACTATAAGTGAGATGAATACTCAAAAGTTTTGTAAAATCATCAAAGGCATCAAAGGTACTAGAGAACAGACTTCTCTTCAAAGAATTTCTACAGCCTCCAAATTTCCTATTCACCAATATTGATGATAGTAATGATGTAGAACTTGGAGTTACATTTAATAACTTTGTGGCAGCTGACTTGTATGAGAGGTTCTACTGTGACTACAACACCAAAACCACCATCATACACTTCGGATATCATGGAAATTTTCACCCTCATGAAGGTCTTTTTAAAGGATAGGTATCCATGGCTGCCTTCCTAGAAAGCTGTGGTATGGCCAACCTAACCATAATGTTTTACGTAGGATTACAACTTGAATATGTGGGATTACAAACTGATAGTAGCAAGGAGTTGTCAGGACAGGAAAGACTATAGAAAAAATTGGAGAAAAAATGCGAAATATCCAGAAATCCCAGGACCCATGAATTTCTGCAAAAGTAGTGAATGATGCTATGTGCCTGGACATCTTATGCCTTTCCAAATCATTTTTAGGATCAGAAAGCAATGAATGTTTTCCCAATAATCTGTTTGCCTGATATTCCTATTTCTATGGTTTTCTTCATTTGTAATACCTTCCCTTTTGATGATGAAACCACACTTCCCTCCCCTGTATCATAGTTTCCTAAAACAACTTAAGGCCTTATTGCGTGGCTTAGCTTTGTGCTGTTACTCATTAAATCATTTGTGGTAAATATAATTTTTACCTATACCTGCAACAGCTCACTAACACCCAGATTTTTAGGCTAAATCATCAGCAAGTTTTTGAGGTCTTGACAGAGAGTTTCAGGGAATGTTTTAATACAACAATCTTTTAGTGATTCTTTGCAAAGCCAGAACTGTATGATACCTTCTTACTTGAAGTTTCTTACAACAGTCATACATTTTGATAAAAGACAGATTAAAAAATGCATACTTGTGATTTCATCACTAAAGTGAAAGTCCCCTCTATAAAGTTCTCAATGATCTTTTAATTTCTAATTATATTTTATTTTAATCTTCTTCAATAATTTATTTTCCCCCATCACATAGCAAAATGCTATTGTGTTATAAGAAATGGGGAGGAGATGGTCTGGAGAGGCTTATATAAACTGATGCTTATATAAACTGATGCTAAGTGAGAAGAGCAGAACCAGGAAAAATTTGTACACAATCACAGACACATCGTCTGTGTGATGACCAACTTTGAAAAACTGGACTCTTCTCAGCATGTACGGTTATAAGACAACTCTACAAGTCTCAGGGTGGAAGGAGATATCCACATTCAGAGAAAGATCTAGAAAAACAGAGTTTAAGTGGAGACTGAAGCAATCTGCATGCTATCATTCTTTTCCATGTTTGGTTTTCTTTCTTTTTCCCCATTGTTCATTCCATTGGTTACAACCCTTCTATACAACCAGACTAATGTCCAATCCAACTTCATAGTATGCGGCCATGGGGGTGGGAGATGAGGAGAGAGGGGAGAAAATTTCAAACTCAAGGGACTGTGGAACTGAATCTTGTAAACTAAAAGTAAATAAGTAAATCAATTTAAAAAATTAAAGAAACATATTTGTTCCTCCCCTAAACTTTGAGGTTCAAATTCTCTGCCTTCCTCCCTTCTCCTCAATTAAGAAGGAAAGAAATTTTACACATGACTACATGTATAGTCATATAAAACAAATTTCCATGAAAGTCACTCTGTGAAAAAAAACACAAACAAAAAAAACCTGAGGAAAAATAAAGTAAAGAAAAAGTATCTTTGATCTGCGTTTAGGCTCTCCTAGCTTTTTCTCTGGAGATGGACAGCACGTTTTATCATAAGTCCTACAGAACTGTATTAGATCATTGTGTTGCTGAGAAGAGCTAAATTATTCATTCGTTGTTGATAATCAGACAATATAGCTGTTATTTTGGACAATGTTTTCTTGGTTCTGCTCATTTCACTTTGCACCAGTTAATGTAAGTCTTTCCAAATTTTTCTGAGAGCATCCTGTTAATTTCTTAAAGCACATTAGTATTCCATCATAATCATGTACAACTTTTTCAACCATTCCCCAAATGATGAGCAACCCCTTAATTTTTTAATTCTTTGCCACCACTAAAAGAGCTGCTATTATTTTTGTACATGTAGGTTTTTTTTTTCCTTTTTTATCTCCTTGGGATACAGACTCAGTAGTAGTAGTAGTAGTGCTTGGTCATAGGGCATGCGTGGATTTAAAGCCCTTTGAGTTTAATTCCAAATTGTGCTCTAGAATGGTTCAATCGGTATACAAATTCACTAACAGTATATTAGTGTTTTAATTTTCTCAAATCCCCTACAGCATTTGTAATTTTCTTTTTCTGCTATATTAGCCAGTCTGACAGAAGTGAGGTAGTAGTTCAGAATTGCTTTAATTCACATTTATCTCATCAATAGTGACTTACAGTATTTTTATATGACTATAGATAGCTTTGAATACTTTGAAAACTGCTTGTTTATATCTATTGACAATTTATCAATCAATGAATGGTTCTTATTTCTATAAATTTAATTCGGTTTTCTGAATGTCTGAAAAATTAAGCCTTTATCAGAGAAATTCACAGTAAAATTTTTTCACAGTAATGATTACCAACTATGTATTGTCCTCTATCCTATTTTTCCCATTTATCCTACTCTCTTCTTTTATCCTATCAATTCTCAAGAGTATTTTGCTTCTGACTTGTAACTCCCCCAAACTACCCTCCCTTCTATCAGCTCCACCACCCCCTTTCTTTTATTGTCTTCTCTTCCTACTTTCCAATAAGGTAAGATAGATTTCTACATGCAACTGAGGGTGTATATTATTGCCTCTTTGAACCAATTCCAGTGAGAGTAAGGTTCACGTGCTCCCTTCCTGCTTCTCCCATTTCCCCCTCCACCGTAAAATCTTTTTCAGGCCTCTTTTCTATCATAAAATCTATCCTATTCCATTCAACCTCTCTCTTTCTCCTCCCCGCCTTTACTTTCTTTTTCTTCATCATTTTATTATTTTTTAAAGATAATCATACCATCATATTCAACTTATACCTCTCTTTTTTATGTATACTCCTTCTAGCTGCCCTAATAATTAGACATTTTTAGGAGTTATAAACGTCATTTTCCCATGTAGGAATATAAACAGTTTAACCTTACAGAATCCCTTATGATTTCATTTTCCTGTTTACCTTTTTATGGTACTCTTGAGTCATATTTGAAAGTCAAATTTTCTAGTCAGCTCTGGTCTTTTCATCAGGAATACTTGGGAATCCTCTATTTCATTGAATGTCTGCTTTTCATCCTGATAGATTATAATCTGTTTTGATGGATAGGTGATTCTTGTTTGTAATCCTAGCTTCATTGTCCTCTGGAATATTACATTTCAAGATTTCTGATCATTTAATGCAGAAGTTGCTAAATCTTGTGTGATCCTGACTGTGGCTCCACAATACTTAAACTGTTTCTTTCTAGCTGCTTGGAATATTCTCTCCTTGACCTGGGAGCTCTGGAATCTTGCTCTAATATTTCTTGAAGCTTTAATTTTGACATCTCTTTCAAAAGATAGTCAATGGATTCTTTCAATTTTTATTTTACCTGCTGGTTCTAGAATATCAGGGCAATTTTCCTTGATAATTTCTTGAAAGATGATGTCTAGGCTCTTTTTTTGATCATGACTTTCAGGTAGTCTAATAATTCTTTGGGCAGCTGGGTGGCACAGTGAATAGAGCACAGGCCCTGGAGTCAGGAGGACCTGAGTTCAAATCCAGCCTCAGACACTTAACATTTACTAGCCGTTTGACCTTGGGCAAGACACTTAACCCCAATTTCCCTGCCTTCCACCCTCCAAAAAGAAAAAAAAAGTTTAATAATTCTTAAATAATCTCTCATGGATTTTTTCCAGGTCAGTTGTTTTTCCAATGAGATATTTCATTTTTTCTTCTATTTTTCATGCTTTTGATATTGCTTGATTGTTTCTTGATGTCTCAAAGTTATTAGTTTCCACTGCTTATATTCTAACTTTTGAGGCATTATTTTCTTCAGTGAGCTTTTGTACCTTATTTTCTATTTGGTCAATTCTACTTTTTAAAGAGTTCTTCTCTTCAGTGAATTTTTGTATATCTTTGTCCATTTGGTCAATTTTGCTTTTCAAGGTAATCTTCTCTTCATCGGCTTTCTGTACTTCTTTTATCATTTGGCCTATTCTGATTTATTAAGGTGTTATTTTCTGCAGCATATTTTTGTAACTCCTTTACCAAAATGTTGACTCCATTTTCATCGTTTTCTTGCATCATTCTCATTTTCTTCCCAATTTTTTTCTACCTGTCTTACTTGACATTTAAGATCTGTTTTGAGCTCTTCCATTCCCTGTGTAATGGCCAGGAAACAGTTAAGTGATACCTTATGAAATTAGAAACCAGCCAAGTAAAACTGTATGAACTTGAGACAGGAGTCAAGAAACTGGCTTAGGGAAATTTGTCTTTTTCATTTTTCTTCTTCTTGCTTAGTCATCATGCTCTGTGTGCCTCTGCTTACCTTCACTACCCCTTGCCTACAGATGTAATCACAACTCCCTCCCCTTGCTTTAGTAACATCTTCTGTTTACACCTGCTTAGTAACAAATTGTGTTTGTTAGATACGTAAACCTAAACTGTAATGTATAAAAGATTCTGCACTCCTGAGCTATCTGCTGCTCTCCCTTCAGATTGACACGTGAGACAGCCACAGCTGGCAAAATAATGCTCCTAAAAACTTTATTCGAACTCTATGTTTACTCTGTTTAGACTTGCCATTTCATTTGGAGGCCCAGCAGTGCTTTTCCTCAGACTGGGTAGGCCGGGTTGGCAGAATGAAACAGAGGACAGTCACTGAGAAGTTTTTTTCTCTTTCCCAGATCATTCACCAACCTGGAGTGACCTCAGTCGTGAAAAATTCTAAATTCTCTTGGGAAGGCTAAAAGCCAGCCTGAGTAAATTGGAAATGGAGCACTCCTGCCAAGGCCTTGTGCTGGCAGTTCCCCTCCTGCCAAAGTCATGTGCTGGCAGTCCCCCTCCTGCCAAGGCCTTGTGCTGGCAGTTGGTCTGGTCAGTACTCTTTCTGATAATAGGGTAGGTGGCAGGTGGGCCGCAGCATAGACTACCCCTATTGGATCAATCAGTCAGGACGCTGACTACAACCCCCTGTTTAGGTTCCATGGGGCCTCTGTTTAGGTCTCTCCCTTGAGACCTCTGTTTACCTCTGGTTAAGTCTGTTTTGTCTGTCTGTCTGTTTCATGTCTCAGTCTTAAGTGTCTCTGTGACAGTCTGTGGTTTAGAAGTGGAAGTTCCTTTAAAAAGAATTTAAAAATTAGCAGTGTAAAATCTTTCTTTTGCTCCTAGAAGGAGAAAGCAGATAAACAAAGGAAGGGAATTTTTCCCTTCTCAGGGATGACAAAAAAGAAGTAATGGATGGAGAATATTTCACCCTCCTTGTCCGGCATCCCCATTGTTATAAATTACTCTGGGAACTCAATGAAGCCTTAGAGTTAAAAGAGGTTCACAGTAAGAAAGAATTTGAGAGAACCTGTCCCCACAGCCAGTTGAAGTCAAAGTCAGGAGATTCTATCCCCTGTCAGGACAAAAGACTTCTGGTAAAAAGGAAAATTATTCTTTCTGAAAGTTATGGGAATGAATAGATATAATTCCAGATACTCCACCCTTTTTTGCAATATAGAATATAATCTTGGTATTAATAAAGTGAGAAAGATAGATTTGATAAGAAAAGAGGGGAATATTTTTAGCCAAACACTCCCTCCTGCCTATAATTATTTCCTTTGCTCTGAAAAAGGTTATCACTCCTCTCCCCTTCACACTCAAGAGGATGAATTAAGATTTTGGTCCATCTGTGGAGGAGGATCCCTTGGCTCCCCCTCCTCATGTGGGACCTCCTGCCACCAGAGGTCCAGATCCACTACCCCCTACTCTTCAAGGGGGGCAAGAGCCAGCATCCTGGTTTCTAGGTCTCTGTACTTTGTGTTTTGAACTGCATTTCCTGACCTCTGCATTCTAAACATATGGCCAGAGTTTTGAATGCTGAGAGACTGGAATGAGCAGGAATCTTTTCCCCCTCACATGAAAGAGGCAGTCACATAAGCAATTAACCATTTCCTTTCCTGCCTCACCTAAAAGAGAAAAGTTTTGTGTGTCTGAATGCAACTGAAAAGCAATTGAATTCATTCTGGCCTGTTTTGAAAAGTACCCTCCCCCACCTTGGGAAAAGAAAGAGGGGAGGAGGAATAACAGTTATATCAAGGGCTCTGCCCTTGCATACAGCCCTGGACCCCCCCCCCCGGACACCCTGAAATCAACACCTCTAGCGATGCAAATGAACCTCTCCTTTCAAACCCCTGGATCCACAGTCAGGCTCTGCAGTGTGGGGAGAGGAGAAAAGCCTCTGCAATTGAAAAGCCCAATTTTCTATTTATGTTCATCTGAAAGTTTATGGATCACCACATTCACATCTATATGATTCCAGAATGTAATTGATTTCTAGTGATAAGTTGATAAGTTATGTGGCAACATGAAAACTTCATTTCTGTGTAGCTTCATAAGGAATTTTAAGTTCATCAGATTGGTAATTAATTGGTTTTTATTTCAAAGCTTGAACCCTGCACTATTTGTGTTGTAAGAGAAGCAGTTTCTTATGTAATATTTTGTAATATGGTACTTTGAAAAATCATATGCTTAACTTGTAAGATTGTTAACAAAGTTATTTGGGAAATTGTATAAATGCTAAAGCCTAAAGTTGTTCATTTGTACTGTGTGCAGAAAGGGGGAGACTGATGAAAATGTTATTCTGAACAGTCCTCCTGCAGACATAAGATTTTGAAAAAGCAGGGGCTGATGCCACCAGCCCCTCCCTGAAATCCTTCTCAGTTATTCCTATGTTGTAAGACAGACAAAAGCTCATATAAACTATCTCTATTAGGCAAGGTCATTCCCCAAGGGAAAGGAAAGATAGTAAATGGAATTCCTCACATTTGTGTACCTAGTAAAATTCTCATTGCTTATTGCAGATCCATGAGACTAAAGATAAAAACTGGCTCTAAGCTGTGATTAGTGAAATTTGTTGTTGAAGGTAAAAGGAATTTGGGACCATAACTAAATTTTGTTTTGAGTTTGAATTTGGGTATAGTTGCCTGCATGAATCAGTATCTGTGAGGAATGCCACAAGCTACTCAGAGGGAATGTGATCTTATGCTGTAACCAGAGGAAGTCTACATTTGGTAACAGCCGAAGGGACAATCTCAGCCCCTGTCTGGGATGGGATTCCTCTGGCCAGCTTTACCCATGAAGTTGCTTTGAAAATGAATGTTTCCCAAGACCAAATTGCCAGACAGATAGGGGAAGCAACAGATACTAATGTTATGCTTGATACAACAGCTAACGAGATTATTAATTGGTTTTCAAAAATAATGTGCCTTGTTTTGTTAGAATGATGGTAAATATGGTTTATAACACCATCCAAGATACCAGTGTAAAGGCCCTGAAAATTTCTAATGAGAACTAGAGAGCAAGCAGATGAGAACTAGAGAGCAAGCAGGTTTCAGTGATCACAGTGTGTGACCAAGTTAATGATTCTCATGAAAAAAAGAATGTAGTCTGCATACCCAGCCAAAATTGACTGTATGTTTTGAAACTTCTGTGGCAGTTTCTGAAAATCTAAAAAGTTTTCAATTGAAGTATTGCTAAATTAGTGTAATGAGTTGTAAAACAGAACAGATCTTGCTGTTTCAATATGAATTTGTAGTTATTCCATGAACTAAGCAAAGTTAACATTTGTACCTCAGTGTATAGGCAAAAGATTCAATTTCTGAAGTATCTCACTTTCTCCCAAAGTGAATATAATCAGAGGATAGACAAGCTTTGTGAAACAAGGATGTATGTCTACTACTCAGTTGTGAGGTTCAAGTCAGTATCCTCTTTTGTTAAAGGTCTACAGTTATGTTAGTGAAGAATAATATCTTATGAGTTATTCTGTCTATGTAGCATGTGGAAATATAAAGGAAAGTTAAATAGTCTGAGTAATGGATTATACTAGTGCATGCTCACTCTACTTCTGGTCATTTTTCTCCTATTTTATGGCTCTTGTTTGTTTAATCTCTTTGCCAGATTTGTATCTTGTAGGCTTAGTGCATTCCACTTGCAGATGATGGCTACCAACCACAGCCGGAATTGCTACCCAACACCCCTTGAATCTGGCATCTGCCAAATTCTGGACATTGGCCAAAGGCCCTACCCCTCAAATGATGGGCCCCTGTGAGGCAGGGACAGCTCTATGCCCTTTCTCAGTGTGAAGCAGCCTGGGACTGAGACCTTCATCCCTTGTCACCAAATGATTTGGGTCCCATCTGTTTAAGGGGGAAATTGATGGAGTTCTGGGGTGCCTTTGTAACTTCACTCTGTAAATATCTCCCTGACTGTATCTACTCAGGTTTGCAACTGGAATTCCCCAAAAATAACACTAGGGCCCTTGTCAGACTCTAAATCCACTGAAATGTGTATTTTGGTCCATGTCCTACCCCAGGTTTTCTTTTACTCCAGGAAGAGGGGCTGGGAGCATTTTGGCTTGTCTACCCAAATGAGACAGGCCCCCGTCCTAGTTCCCCTGCTGGTAAAATTAGGTCTTGCTGGGTCCACTGCTGTAGGCATAGCAGCTCTGATTACAGGAAAATCTCAGTATGCTGCCTTGAATGCCCTAGGTAGATCAAGATATAAGGGAACTGGAGAACCAAATTTCCTATCTGGAGAGCTCCCTAGATTCCTTGGCTGAGGTTGAGCTACAGAACCAGCGGGGACTAGACCTCCTATTTCTTAAACAAGGGGGTATCTGCATGGCCCTTGGAGAGGCCTGTTGCTTCTATGTCAACCGTACAGGGCTGATCAAAAATAGTCTTCTCCTGGTACGGCAGCACATTAAGGAAAGAGAAGTTGCCCAAGTGTCAGGATCCAATTGGTTTTAATTGGTCACCCTGGCTGACCTCCCTTGTAACAGCATTAGCCGGCCCCCTTATCCTTCTGCTCCTGAGCCTCCTTATTGGCCCTTGCCTTATTAACACTCTCCTAGGCTATGTGCGGAAGCAGGTCCAGTCTGTCAAACTAATGGTCCTGCATACGTACTATGCACCTGTAAGTAGCCAGGAATCCATGATTTGATTCTTTCAAAAAAAAAAAACCAAACAAATGAGGGAATGTAATGGCCAGGGAAACAGTTAAATGATACCTTATGAAATTAGAAACCAGACAAGTAAAACTTTATGAACTTGAGATAGGAGTCAAGAAACTGGCCTAAGGTAATTTGTCTTTTTCTTCATTTTTCTTCTTCTTGTTTGGTCATCATACTCTGCGTCCCTCTGCTTACCTTCATAACCCCCTGCCTACAGATGTAATCACAACCCCCTCCCCTTGCCTTAGTAACATCTTCTTTTTATACCTGCTTAGTAATAAATTGTGTTAGATACGTAAACCTAAACTGTAATGTATAAAAAGATTCTGCACTCCTGAGCTATCTGCTGCTCTCCCTTCAGATTGGCATGCGAAACAGCCCCAGCTGGCAAAATAAAACTCCTAAAAACTTTTTATTTGGACTCTGTGGTCACTCTGTTTAGAATTGCCAGTTCACCTGAGACCAATTCATATTTTTCTAGAATGCTTTGGGTACAGTATTTTGATTTTGTTGTATTCTTCTGAAAGTTTGCTTTGATCTTCCTTGTCTTTCTATGGTCAGAATTTTTTTCTGTTCTTTGCTCATTTCTCAAGTGCTTTCTTGACTTTTAATTCCATGCTTAAGTGCTGTTCTGCTTCACCATCCCAAGCTTCAGATTTTCTGTGCAGCTGTTTTTAGAGGTAGTTCTGAGGACCTTTTTTTTCCAAGTTGGCATAATCTAGGGAGAGTTGTATTTGCTACTCTTCTGTATTGTGCACTGGTTTGTGAGCAAAAAGCACTCTTTTCAATCCTTGAATTCTGACCATGGTCCCTGCTCCTCCAGAGCCCCATACTCTGCTATGCTAGTGCCTCTCTTTACACTAAGACTAAGACCCAGGAGTGTGACCCAGATCAAAGTATAGGCAATGTAGCATTGTCCTGCCTCTGGAGCCAGCAAAGAGATCCCTATAAATCTTTTTTCTGACTTGTTGTCTGATCCCCTTACCATCTATGGTTGAAAAGGTCTGGAAACCACCACTGATAACACTGAGTCACTGATTGAGTCACTTGAGGCCTGCTTCTGGTTTGCTAGGACCAGCTCTGTGCTGGCATGGTCTGTTCTGGACTGTGATCTACTCTCACCTTGCTTCAACAGACCTTTCTTGCTGAGCTTCTAAGTTATTTCAGGCTGGAAAAAATTTTGCTCATCTTTTTATGGTTTCTGCTGAACTTAAATTTGTTTAGCATCATTATTTTAAGCTATTTGGAGGATTTTTGGGGAGAGCTCAGGTGAGTCCATGTTTTTAATCTGCCATCTTGGCTCTGCCTTTTAATTGCTAATTCTGATGTTAGTTTCTTAGTCCCATTCCTTATTTAGTTTTCTTTTGAATTTGACACCAATGACCATCAGAACCTCCTAGATAGTCTTTTTTCTGTAAGTTTTCTTAATAGTATTCTCTTCCCCCCCCCATTTTACCACTCTACTGTCTTCTTGGTAGGCTTATTATCCTCAATATATCCCTTTTCTGTTAATGTATCCCAAAGTTCAATCTGGATTCTCTTTTCTTTCCTTACACTTTGTCTCTTCATGACCTTGTCAGCTTCCATGTTCAGTTTGCATCTCTATGCAGATTTACATATCTCTTTCCCAGATTTATATATCTGTCCCCATTCTTTCTTCTCAGTTTCAATGCCACATTACTAATGACCTATTGAACATCGTAAACTAGGCATTTTAAAATAAAAATATCAAAGGTAAATATCATTTTATTAGTTTTCATTTTTTTTGGCAAAATTGTTGATGCAGGCTTTTTTTTTTTCAGTTTAAATCCCTAGATAATGAGAACTGATAGTAAAATGTAATTCTCAAATGCAGGATCAAGATGTATCTTATATGAAAGCCTTGCTCTTCAACACAACAAGGAAAAAAAACTCCTCTAATATCAACATCCAACATGGCTATAGCACTTTAAGATTTGGTGGAACTGAGAACCAATTCAACCATTTTGGATGAAGAACAATCTGGAATAATACCCAAAGAGTTATTAAAGTGCCTATACACTTTAACCTAGCAGTATCACTACTAGGTCTATTTCCAAATATCATTAGGAGAAAAAGAAAAGAACTTATATGTTTGAAATATTTCTAGCATCTCTCTTTGTGGTGCCCCCAAAATTGCAATTTGCAGGGATGCTGGTCAATTGTGGAATGACTGAACCAGTTGTGGTATATTATTGTGATGGAAAACTTAACTAGAATATAAGAAATGATGAAATCAATGATAGACATGTGAAATAATGAACAATTAAAAAATGACAATATTGGGGAGGCTAGGTGTCACAGTGAATAGAGCACCGGCCCTGAGGTCAGGAGGACCTGAGTTCAAATGCGGCCTCAGACACTTAACACTCACTAGCCATTTGACCTTGGGCAACTCACTTAACCCCAATTGCCCTGCCTTCCACCCTCCAGAAAGCAAATAAATAAATAAATAATGACAATAATGATTAAAAATAATGAAATAATAGAGAGCAAAATGAGCAGAAACAAAAGAACATTATATACAGTAACAGAAATATTATATAAGAACAACTTTGAGTGATAAAGTCATTTTGACTATTATAAATAACCAAATAAACTGCAAAGGAATTTAAAGGAAGATGCTATTTGCATCTAGAGAAAAAAACATAAATAGAAGTACCTTTAAAATGATCACACACACATATGTTGGTGTCTAATGTTATTCATCTCTAGTGTCAGGGGAGGGAAAAGGGAGAACAATAACTTTACATGATAAGTTTTTTATATATTTAAAGGGAACAGCAAGTAAATAATGAACTTGCAGTTTCACATGCAATCTACCTTTTAAATATACTATGTTAGGGGAATGTTTGTTTTATTCTAAAAATTATAAATGAAATTTAAAACAATTTAAAATGTTCTGAAAAAGTGTTCCTTGTACATGAAAAATCAACTAATTAATTAATTTTATTCCCTTAAACTATCCTCATACTGAGAAAATTAATTAGACTTGAAGTCAAGAGACTACTATACATTAAACAGCAGAGGTTACTTAAAAATGTTAAGCTGGGTAAATCATTTCCTTTTGAAATCTAGCTCATAAACAGACTAAAATTCCCCTGAAAAGATGTTATTTCTTTGTCCAGAAGCTAATAGAATGTTATCCTTGTGTTACAGCCTCTCTTCTTATATAGATTATTCTTTTTTAAAACCTTTTATTTATTTATTATTAGTTTTCAGCATTCATTTCCATAAAATTTTGAGCAACAAATTTTCTCTACATCATTTCCCTACCCCCACCCCAAGATATCAAGCCTACTGGATACCCTGCCTCCAATCTGCTCTCTCTTATATCCTGTCCCATGGCCCCCCCCCCCACTTTTTAGTAGGGTAAGATGGATTTCTATACCCTTGTGCCTGTATATCTTATTTCCCAGGTGCATATAAAAGACAATTTTTTTAGACATTTGTTTTTAAAACTTTGATTTCCAGACTCTTTCCCTTCTTCCCTCCTCACCCACCCCCACTGAGAAGATAAGCAATTCAATATAGGTTGTACATGTGTAGTTACACAAAACGTTTCCATAGTAGTTATTTTGTGAAACACTATATTTCTTCAATCTTATCCTGCCCACACACTTATTCTATTTTCTCCTTTGACTCTGTCCCTTTTCAAAAGTTTGTGCTTTTAACTACCCTTGCCCCCAATCTGCCCTCCCTTTGATCATCCCCCCTCATATCCCCTTTCCTCTTACTTTCCTATAGGGTAAGATACCCAATTGAATGTGTATGTCATTCCCTCCTTAAACCAAATTCAATGAAAGTAAGAGTGACCCATTCTCTTTCAGCTTCCTGGTCTTTCCCTCCATTGTAACAGTTTTCTCTTGCCTCTTTTATATGAGAATATTTACCCTAATCTATTTCTCCTTTACTCCTTCTCCCAATATATTCCTCTCTCACCTCGCAATTTTATTTTTTTTTTATATCATCCCTTCGTATTCAACTGATCCTGGCCCTCTGTCTGTATATACGTGTACATGCATTATACACACACTCACATGTGTATTTAAACACACATACACCCTCCTACACACACACATGTAGACACACACATATTCCCTTAAACTATCCTCATACTGAGAAAAGTCTCCTGAATTAAAATGATCATTTTTTCATGTAGGAATATAAATGGTTCAGGTTTAATAAGTTCCTTCTGATTTCTTTTTCTGTTTACCTTTTCATGCTTCTCTTGCTTCTTGTATTTGAAAGTCAAATATTCTGTTCAGCTCTGTTTTTTTTCATCAAGAATGCTTGAAAGTCCTCTATTTCATTGAATGACCATATTTTCCCCTGAAGCATTATATTCAGTTTTGCTGTGTAGGTGATTCTTGGTTTTAATTCTAGCTCCCTTGATCTCTGGAATATCATATTCCAAACCCTTTGATCCTTCAATGTAGAAGCTGCTAGATCTTGTGTTATCTTGACTGTGTTTCCACAATAGTCACATTTTTTTCTTCCTGAATACTTTTAATATTTTCTCCTTCACCTGGGAACTCTGGAATTCGGCTATGATATTCCTAGGAGTTTTCTTTTTGGGATCTTTTTCAAGAGGCCATAGGTAAAATTTTTCTATTTCTATTTTGCCCTCTGGTTCTAGAATATCAGGGTAATTTTCCTTGAGAATTTCATGAAGGATGATTTCTAGGCTCTTTTTTTTTTAAAATCATGGCATTCAGGTAGTCTAATAATTTGAAATTATCTCTCCTGGAGAGATATATCTATGTCTGCATAGATATAGATATAGGCTTATAGATATTCACACATATACATATACATATATACACATCTATCCATCTATCTATCTATCTATTCATCTATCTATCTATCTGGATATCTATCTAGATAGATATAGATTTTCTTTTTCAGGCAGTATTACTACTTATTCAACTTATGTTAGATGACACTACTTCTGAGAAGATCTCCAAAAGAAGAAAATGATGAGTGGACCTGGCTCATCCTAGGGCAGGCACCTATTCCTTAGAGAGAGATGGCAAACTTTTTCTGAATATCAAGATTTGAATCACCTTTGTGTTTTCAGTATAGAATAGACAATTTTTGTAATATTTTTGAAGAGTCTCTACTGTTCTCAGAAATTTTATATTATAGTATGAAATCATTAGAAGTTTTTGACCTCTTCCATAGAGGTAGATCCACCCTGCTCTTGAGGGAGAATATGAGAAAAGAAACAATGCATTTTCTTCTTTGAAAAATGAATGGTCTGCTCTTATACACTCAAGGGAAGAATCAAGAAAATATGTGTTTATTGTAGAGGGAATTCCAGCTTCAAGTGTAATTTGGACTAGATGACCTCAAACCCTGAGAGAGTGATTCTACTTTTTTAAACTAGAAAACTCTTTTGTGATATATTTCAAAGCTGGATTTGTTGCCTTTTTTGTTATGTACATGTATATACATGAGAATATATTCTATGTTTGTAGAGATATCAAGCTGACCTAAAAGCCAAGAAAACTTCTGTTTTAGTACCACTTCTAACATATACTGGCTTAGTAAGTCTCATTTAATGTGCTCTGGGCAAATCTTTAGGACTGGAAATTAAATATAAATTGTCAATTTTATTGGTTGAAGAAGTTTTCTCCCTAGGTATTTTTTAAACAAATGAAATCACAGGTTAGCTCCATTTTCCTATATTGTTTAATATTCCTGTAATATCATTTCACACACACACACACACACACACATATATATATATATATGTACACACACATATACATACACATACATATGTATATATGCATATATATATATACGCATATGAAATGAAAAATTATGCTGTATCAAATGAAACAAAAATGAGAGGTGTAAAAAGCTGATGATTTTACTGTCTTCTGCCCTGGTCAAACCACATCTGGCATTCTGAGTTATTATTGGGGCACCGAATTTTAGTAAAGTCCAAACCAGATTTAAAGATTGGGAAATCATAATCTGTGATCATGAGAAGAGAAAATTTGGCAGTAACATGAGAGTTCTCTCCAAATATTTGAAGGATGATATTAAGTACTGTTGATGGGTCTTCTGAACTTGTCTTTTGGGCTGTCATTTTCTAGAAATACTGGACCCAGAGCATGCAGGAGGCCTTCAATGTATCAAGGATGAAGCCCCTCATCTGTGCTGATGTGTGTTGTTTTCCTCCTAAGCTGGATTTCTGATGTGTCCTCGGGAGTCACAATAGGTGTCAGATAGTCTGCATTATTCTTGTGAAGCTGGGAACTTCATAATACAGCAGTTCCCAAGGGAAAATCATATATATATGTATATATACATACATATATATATATATGTATGTATGTATGTATGTATTTGGCCATCATTTTGTTTCTCCATTTTGGGAGAGGTTTCATCCTTTTTTCACCTTTA
Organism: Pseudochirops cupreus; assembly: GCA_028627135.1. Lineage (NCBI taxonomy): Eukaryota > Metazoa > Chordata > Mammalia > Diprotodontia > Pseudocheiridae > Pseudochirops > Pseudochirops cupreus. The sequence continues at coordinate 124,873,623 of CM053580.1, forward strand.
TTGTACTTTTCCTCCCATGGCATACCTCTTCCTGGCATCTCCTACTATCTTTGTCCTGCTGTTATAAAAATGCAAACTTCTATATGGATTGTGAACTATGCTCTGGCTTTGGGTTCCACATGCATATTCACATTTCAGATAGCAGACTAACTTTTTTATCTAGATTTCATAAAGTTGAGATTTCCTGCAGACAACTCTTATGAAGAAGAAGGATTAGACAGTCGGCTTCACCACAGAGAGTAAATAGTAAGAAAAATGGATAGATATTGCAGACAAGTAGATTTTGATATAGCATCATAATATTTTAGATTTAGAAACAGAAGGTGTCTCAAAGGCCATCTATCAAATACCTTTATTTTTTTAGATGATGATAAAGGATAAATGAGGTGCTTGAAGATACACAGCAATTAAGTGGCTGAGCTAGAATTCAAACTCAGAGTCTGTAAGTCCAATGCCTTCACTCTCCCACTATACCATGCTGCCTTCTCTTGATGCAAGGAAAATGGTCCTAACAATGAGAAATATTTCAAAGCAGAATGCTACTTATGGTATATGTGGATCTTCTATCTAAAGATATTCAAGCAAATGATCAAAAGACATGGATTGGATATTTTGAATGAAGGATTCTTGTTCTAATAAAAGTTGGACTAACTGACCTTTGAGGCCTGTTGAGTGATAACCATGAATATCTGTTTCAATGCCAAAACTGAACATGTTATCTTTCTCTTTCAAACTCTACTTTATTTTTAAGTCTCCTATTACTGGACACTACCCTCCTCACAGTCACTCAGGCTGACAACCTTGAATGTTATCCTTGACTTCTCACTCTATTATTCCCACTCCCATACTTAATCTGTTCTCAAGTCCTGTTAATTCTACTTTTGTAACATCTCATATACACACACCCTTCTCTTCTCTGACAATGCCCTTAACCTGAAGCAAACTCTTGCCATATCATGCATGGACTACTGAAAAATAATGAGTATGTGGGTCTAACTGACTCAACCCTTTCCACTGTAATCCATCATTCACTCAGCTGTCAAACTGAAATTCCCCAAGGTGCAGTTGTGACCATATTACCTCTCTTTTCAGTAAGGTACAGTGGCTTCTCTGGTTTCTTTGGCTTCTATTATCTCTCTCTACCTTCTCACTTTCTTCAAGTCTCAGATAACATTTCTTCCTCTACAAGCAGTCTTTCATAATCCTTAATTTTAGTGTGATCCATACCCAAACACATACACATAAAACATAGGCATATGCATATGTATGTATATGTGTATGTGTGTTGTTTTTATGCAGTTGTTTGTACATTGTCATTTCCATTGGATCATGACCTTTTTGAGAACAAGGCTGTTTTTGTCTTTATTTGTATCCCCAATACTTAGTGAAATTCCTAGAACATGATAGAATATTAATATATGTTTGGGGACTGAATTATAAGTTCATCTTATAGATAATCACTTCACTCAATCTGACTACAGACCCGCTGGAACTGAGTCAGTAGCCATAGTCTGAAAAAAATCCATCACCTAGCAGTAAACCTGGTGATGAACCTCTCCAAATTTAAGTTGGCTGCTCCATAGACAAAATCCATAAAGTATACAACCAAGTTTATGCTCACAGCCTTTCTAGCTAGATGGGTTCAGCCAGACCTTGTGTTTTGGTAACTTAGGTGTCAAGAACCTTGTTTCATCTTCATACCACAATGAGGCATTAGAGGATTTTAGTGAATACATATGCATTCATATACATATATGTACATGCATGCATGTACATATATTCATATTTTATATTCATATTCGGTAAAGACAGTCAATCCCACTGACCTCCACATATACATTTTTATGAAAATAAACAAATGAAGATTCAATTTATAATTTGAATCCACTTCAAATCTTTGCCTGCTTCTTCCTATTATAATGTGCCTCTAAGAACCAGATGTTGCAGATAGTAATGCACCAGCATTTTTTTTTAATTTATAGGAGATTTGAGAGATTCTAGACTAGTGAAATAAAAATCCAAACTCTGGGACTTTCATGTGCAGGTGTGTTTGCAGTCCCTCTGTTCAGTATTATTCTGATAATCAAATCCCTTAACTGGTGCACATTGCCATATTGAATAATATCAGCCCGGGAAGTACTGCTTCCAAATGTGTATGTCTTCATAACAATGAACAATGAAAAATTGTTCTGGAACAGTTTTCTTTTTTTTTTTAACTTGTGAAACTCTGACCCCTGAAAAACTGCCAAGATCGGTAAGACCAATATAACTTAACAAGTGCTAGTAATACCAGCTCAAGATGCTTGAGCAAAACCGAAGTTTACTAATGTAAATTCCAAAAAAATGTAAAGAGGAAATGTAAGTTGGTTTTTTTTTAAGTATATCCTGTTATTTTCCTGTTATCATATATAGTAGGATATTATAGTTTATCATTATGTTGCGAACCTTATTTCTTTAAAAGTGCTTATAATGGTATTTATAGATATATAATTTGAGCATCTCTTTTCTCTACTTTATAGATGAGGACATAAAACCTCAGAGAGGTTGACTGACCCACTCTTGGTTATATAGCTAGTAAGTAGTAGGGCTGAAATTGAAGCCCAAGACATTTGATTCTAAAGGCTTTTTTACTCCCCACAAGACCAGAGCAGTCTACCATATCCTTACTTTCATAATTTTTTCTTATTATTGATAAAAGCATAATGCAGTAATTGATAAAATAAAAAGGCCATCAAATCAATTTGGATTTTCTTTCCTTAGTCAAATACAAGCATGGCAAGAGCAAAGCTTTTATTTGCAGTTTAAGTTAAAAGGACCAGTAGTGAGAATTTCAGATCAGAAAAAGAAGCAAACTATACAGTGGTATGCTAACTGCTGGTATATGATACAATTCCACTTTTGGAGAGCTCTAATTGTTATGAAATTTTTCATTGCATTGAACCTGTTTAAAATGCCATATGTCTTTCTGTTACCCTTTGAGTTTCTTGCAATTTTAATTCAAATTTTGAGTATTACATAGATCAAAGTTGAATGATATAACCAGGAGAATGTTAGCAGTTTAAACAATGAGCAAGAAACTTAGAACTTATCACTGAAAACACCACAAAATATTCTAAATCCAATCTAACCCAAACTTCTTCTATTCATATCTGGGTGCGTTTTGACCTCTGAATGTAGCAACTGTTTAAAAATAATTGTAATGGGCTGGGAAGGAACAGGGATATCCCTATTCACTTTGGTTGCTTCAACAAATTTTACTTCCTTTGTAATGCCATCATAAGAGAACAATTTATAATGTTTTATGATGATTGATCTCTTTTGAATTGCCCAGGGGAAAAGAAAAAAAAAAGCTGTGTGTTTTGTTTTGTTTTTGTTTTCTTGTGACTTGGTGGCTCAGCTATAAGAAATCTTATTTGACAAAGCTCTTCTCACCAAATCTTTAAGCTAAAGCAGGGAAGTCTAACCTTGTTTGTGTATTGTAGATCCCTTTAGTAGTCTAGTAAAAACTATGGATCCCTTCTCAAAATATATGATATTCAAAAAAGAAGCTGATTATGCTGAAACACAGTTACCAAAATGTGTTGTTTTTTTTTTTTATGCTTACAGATTCCAGATTAATAACCTTTTGGACTTAAGTAATAAACCTTGGTATAAGGGATTAAAAAAGTGGAGGAAGGGTCAAGAAGGTTGGACTACTTTCAGGGCTAAAGAGCATGACATTACTGAAAAGAAAACTATCGGATGTACAAAGTGCGTAGTTCTCAATCTTTGTTATTGAACTCTATATTGCAATTGGTGAACAGAAGTAAAAATAATGGGAATCATGGAAATTAAAATATTTAGAGTTAATAGTAATATTTCCATTAGAATCTGATAACCTTCCGGTATCCTCAACACTTACCACAGTGCCTGGTACTTTGCCACTACCAGTGCCTGGTAGCCACTTAATGTTTATTGACTGATACATAAGGAGGAAAGCTGGACATAATCTGATTTATGCTTTAGATTAGGAAAGATCAGAATTCAAAGAGTTCAGAGAAAGAAAAAATAGAATCCTATAACTTAATATTCTAGAAGAAATGTCTTATCAGGAGGAAAGAAATTTATTCTAATAACAAATAGAAATGGTTATTTATCAATGGGAAAAATAGGCTAAAATGAGTGATATGAATGCACAGGGAATTTATCCATAGTATTGGCTTGGTTTTGTTTCATTTTTAAATTTTATTAATCTTTTGTAACAAAACCCTCATACAAATGTACATTGGCAAGCAAAATGAAAGACTACTTTCGGCATATTAACAATAGAAATCTCATTCTGCATCTTGTATCTATTATCTCTCTTTTAGAAGATAGCATAGATCATGATCAGCCTGGAATCACAGTTGTATGGATCAGATTGCTTAAACCTTTCACAATTATTTGTGTTGATAATGATTTTATTATGTTAATTGTTCACCTACTTCTGTTCACTCTATATTTGTTTGTAAAAGTCTTCCCAGGTTTCTTTAAATCCACATTTTTTTTCTTTTCCTATAGCACAATAATACTTTGCTACATTCATATACCATAATTTGGTTAACTATTCCTTAGTTGACAGATACCTCTTAGTATTCAGGTCTTTGTGCCTAAGAAGAACTGCTACAATATTTTTGTACAAATGGATATTTTCCTCTTTCTTTGATTTCTTTAGGACACAAAATTATATTGTGGCTCACAGTCTATACATAATTTGTAAATTTGGGGAGCATAATTTCACATTGCTTTCCACAACGCTTGTATCAGCTTACACATCTACAATTCATTAATGTCCTTTTTTTCTTGCAGTCCCCCCAAAGTTGTTTTTTTACTATTTTTACTATATTTTTCTTTTAAAATTTTGAGTGCTAGATTCTTTCATACCCTATCCATTAAAAGGGCATAAAGTATGCTATCAATTACATATCTGAAATCATGCAAGACACTTCTATATTAGCCACTTCACCAAAAAAGTGAAAAAAAATAAAGTAAGGAAATTATACATTCGTTTGTACTCAGAATTTTTTTTTCACAGATTAACATGCACTCAATCCAGCCTCTGAAGCAGAGAAGTATTAAAGTATGAATCGATTCTTAGCTGCTTATGTTCTTTTTGGCCTAACAATTAACACCAAGAAAACATAGGTGCTCTACAAGGCAGGACCACAGCATCATACATGGAAACATCAGTTACAGCAAATGGAGAGGTTTTGAATACTGTGGATAAGTTCACTTACCTCAGCATTATACTTTCCAGAAATGTACATATTGGTGATGATGTTGATGCAAGCATTTCCAGTGTTTGGGATTTTCTAAGAAAAGTGACATCACTGTTGTATGTCTGTGAAACTTGTATAACATACCAGCACCATCCAGACTACTGAATTGTTTCCATCTCATTTGTCTTAGGGAGATTCTGAAGATCACCTGGATGGATAAGGTACAGGACACAGAAGTCCCTTTTTGAGCTAATATTCCAAGCATTCAAGTTCTACTGCAGAGAGTGCAATTCTGATTGGGCTGGCCATGTTGTTCAAATGCCAAAAGGACATTTGCCTAAAAGACAGTTTAGAGAGAACTCATGCAATGAAGATAACCACATGGTAGTCAGAAGAAGTGATACAAAGAGAGTCTCAAGGTTTCTTTAAAGAACTTTGGACCTGATTGCATGACATGGCAAAGGACTACCTAGTGTGGCACGCCCACATCAGAGAAAGAGCTGTGCTCTATGAGAAAACCAGAATTGCAGCAGCCATCAATTATTTAAAAGTGTACAATTGGAATCCTCACTTTTTATGTGACTACAAAACACCATAAATCATAACATAATTTCGCCTCTATAATTTCCAAAATTCTAAATCATTTGTCAGAAGCCAATCTTGCATTAAAGGAGATATGACATTGATAAGTAAGAGTTCATATAATGCATATGTGTGTTATGTGGAGGTATGCATGTACGTGTATGCATACATACACACATGTATATGCACATAAATATATATATATATATATGCATTTGGGAGAAAATGGTTAATATAATTTTGGAGTAATTATACCAATTATATTGCATCAAAGTCTATTTATCCTCTTAAGTTTCCACTTTTCATGGTGACATGGAAATTATTTGTTGAATTAAGCTAACTGAATCTGCCAGGAGCTGCTAAGCTGCAAGGGCAGTCAAGCATAGATAAGCTATGTACTGACACTGATCCTACCAAATGAAAGCTAGGAGCCAGGCTCTAGGTGTGATGCAATAAATTATCAGCACTCTCTTTCAGGAAGCTGAGCTTCTCAAACATCTGTAATGAAAGGTGACCCTACTACAGCCCGGGATAAATGGTACAGCTCTAAATATTGTAGTCTGCATTCAGCTTACTTCAGCTAATAAATTCTATTAGGCAGGAAAAAAAATATTAGTTTAGTTCTTTATTCTTAATTAGATATTTATCTCTATGTATCTGTATCTATTGATTATAGATTAATAGATTGTAGATAAAGGAACAAAGAGATAGTTATATACAATTCAGAATGAAGCATTAAATAAGATAACGTATGTGTGTTATATATATACACATATATTCTATCTGTGTATCTATCTATCATCTATCTATCATCTATCAATCTATGTGTGTATATGACCTTGGCAAGACATGACCTTTCAGTGCCCTTGGAAATTCAGTGGCCAGGGAAATCTCCTCTGATTTCATTGTATAAGAAATCCTCAAGGGCACTGAGAGGTCATATCTTGGTCAGGGTCACATGTCTGGTTTGTGGCAGAGGTAGAATTTGAATGTAACTTTTCCTGAAAGTGAGGGTGGCGCGTTATCCACTATCATAAACTCTTGATTTGCTTCAATTAACACATTTACTAGAATGAGAAAAATATAATCCTATTTGAAACATTACCTTTGAAATATAAGTTGTAATAGTAAAACCTAACAATTGCATAATATTTTTGACCTCCCCAAGGTCACAATAACATTAGCCACAAAACTAACACCCATCTTCTCCAATGAACTTCCAAGTTCATCCTGAGTTGGCCCATGCTATATGTGAGCATTTCTCTAATTCTTTAGATCTGTGTGCAAGCAGGGTTTGGTTAAAGTGTTCCTATCATCCTTGGGTTTGTCTTGGTATGTAGACACCCAAGTATTTTATAATTTCTGCGATTACTTTAAATAAAATTTCTCTTTCTATCTCTTCCTGCTGGGTTTTGTTGCTAATATAGAAAAATGTTTATGATACATGTTTATTTTAACATTGTAACTTAGCTAACTAGTTTGTTATTTGACTCTCCAGAGTCCCCTTAAGTTTACCATCATATCATTTACAAAGTGCGAGACTTTTGTTTCTTCATTGCTCAACTTTATTGATCCAATTTGGTTTTTTTTCTGTTATAGCTAGCATTTCTACTGCAACATTAAATAATACCGATGATAATGGACAGACTTATTTCACCCCTGATTTTATTAAGAAGGGTCCTAGAATATCCCCATTACAGATAATATTTTGTCTTGATTTTAGATGGATATTACTTGTCATTTAAAAAAAAAGGCTCCATTGGGTCCTTTGATTTTTAGTGGTCTTAGTAGAAATGCATGCCACATTTTGTCAAAACCTTTTTGTGTTTCTCTTCATACAATCATGTGATTTTGTTGCTGTGTGGTATATTATTGTTATTGGTGGGTTAAATGATGCTTCTAGTTTTCCTAATAATGAACTAGCAATGAGTTCCTGATATAAATACCACCTAGACATTGTGTACGACCTTTGTTGTATATTGCTGTAATCTTCCTTGCTATTATTTTATTTAAAATCTCTGCATCAAAAACCATTAAGGACATTAATCTATGGTTTCCTTTCTCTGATTTTTTTTTCTTTCTTTTCAGAAATCAAATTAACAAAGGTTTTTTTTTCTCCTTTCATTTTACTCTTACATTTTTTTTATAAAGTCACCTCCTACTTTTATCTAATAATCAATTTTTACCTTCAATTTTATTAATCTTTCATTTGATTTTTAGGATTTTCATTTTTTTGGGAGGGCATCTTAATTTTTTTTCTTTTTTCTAGTATTTTTTCTTAGTTGCACATCTAATTCATTGAACTGTTATTTCTCTCTTCTATTGTTGGAGATATAAATTTTACCCTAAGTGATGCTTTGGTTACATCCCACAAATTTTGGTAGGTTGTCTTATTGTTGTCATTCTCTTTAGTGAATTTATTGATCAATTCCAATTGGTTCTTTGACAATTTGTTCTTTGTTATTGTTGTTATTGTTGTTGTTCCATTGTTCAGCCATGTCCAACTCTTCATGAATCTGCGGATCATTGCAACCCAATGCTATCCATAGGATTTTCTTGGCAAAAATACCAGTTATTTGCTCTTTCTTTCTCCAGTGGATTTAGGCAAACAATGGTTAAATGATTTCCCCAGGGTCACACAGTTAGTAAGTATCTTAGGTCCTTTTTTCCCTCTATTTTTATTCTGTCCCTCCACAAAAGTCTGTTATTCTTCTGTTCACCACTTCCCCCTCAATCTGCCCTCCTTATTGCATCCCTCTCAGGACTATCCCATTTACTTGTTATTTACCTATTGCGTAAGATATTTTTATGTGTGACTGAATGATGATTGTGAAATTCAAGCATTTCCCACCTCCCCATTTCCCCCTTCACTATAAATGCTCTTTCTTTTACACCTCTTTTATGTGAGGAAATTTCCCCATCCTACCTCTACTTTTACCCTTCTTTCAGATCATCTCTCTTTTACACCTATTCATTTTTAAAAAGCATCTTAGCATACTCAACTCACATCTGCCTCCTCTATGTAGACTCCTTCTAACTACTCTATTACTGTTAAAGTTCTTATGAGTAACATGTATCATCTTCCAATAAAGAATTTTTAAAAGTTTAATTTTATGAGGTCTTATGATTGTTTCATATTTATTTTTTTTATGCTTTCCTTGAATTGTATTTGAATGTCAAATTTTCTATTCAGGTCTAGCCTTTTCATTAAGAATGCCTAAATGTCATCTATTTCATTAAATATCTATTTCCCCACTGAAGGATTATGCTCAAATGTTCTTTACAGATTATTTTTGGTAAAAATGATGGCTTTAGGCTTTTTTTGTGCTACTGTTTTCCAAGCCAGTTTTGGTAGTCTAAAAGTTTTTGGTGTGTGTGACCTAGGGAGTCACTACTCTTGTCTGTGCTCCAGTATCTACCCAAAAAGTTCCTTTGATCCTCTACAGTTGCAAGCGCTAAGACTTCTCTGGGCCCTAGAATCTCACCTGGTTCCTTGCTTTCTTGCAATGCCACTTGCTAGTCTTCCTTACCTCCCTGAAAATGTGACCCAGAATTGTTTATGGGAAGTAGAGTTGTCTATAAGTACTTATTTCACCAAGTGCCAGCAATGGGTCCCCTGTAATCTATTTTTGAGCAGTTGTTTGACCCCTTTATCAGCTTTGTGCTTAGATCTCTGAAAGCTGCTGTTGCTGGCACCTTCCAAGGCCCATTACTGGGGCTACCCTGGTGTTTTCTAGCTTTGACCTTGTTGTCACAGACCTTTCCTGCTGACTTCCTATGTTGTTAAAATGTCTCACCCTACTCTTATGTTGACTCTGTTACTCCAGAATTCAATTTGAGGTGTTATTTCAAATTTGTTTGGAGAGGAATGTTGGGAGAGTAAAAGAAGATTGATGTCTCTACTCCACCATCTTGTTCTTCGCTTCACTTAAAAAGGTTTAATGTAGTTGTGCACATGGTCAATGTGAGAATTTGTTTTGATAAATTTTTTTTTCTCATTTATCAGTGGGTAGCAGTGGAATGGAAAAAAGGAATAAATATTTTTTAGACATCTCTCAATCACTAAATGTTTTTAAAGAACTAGACAGAATCAGCATGCTATATACATTTTCTGCACTAGCAGCACTATTTCATGTTAGAGAATAGCAAATCAGTGTAGGAACACTCCCAACATAATTTTCATGCTATTATACCAAGACGATGCCAAATGGAATCTATATAAAGGACTGGGAAGCTAGATATTTGATTGCTGGAGATTCGTATGGGGGTTTAAGCACAGTGTCCTCATTGTGTAATCCCCCTTCCAAACTATAATGTGAGATCCTGAAGTATGCTATTGAAAAAGTAAGGCAAATTCCCAGTGTTTTTTTTTCTCACTTCACTGAATGCTCTCTGAATAAAGCTGAAGTCTAAGTATGAGCAAGGTGACCTTCTTTTGCAGAAGTAGATTAATCTCAAATTTTCTTAGATAAACTTATGACTATATGAACTTTACAATTAATAAAATTAATATATTGTGTTGCTCATCCAATATAAATATTTATATACGCTACGTAAATGGCTATTTTGAAGGCTTGACTAAACTTACTCTCATCCTTTTGTAAAAATGGGAAGATAAACCACTGGGAAATATATGGACAGACTCTGAGGCTCATAGTGTGAAGTGGCATAACACTTCGGCAGAGTTGTCCTATCTTCCCCAGGTGGGAGTGGCTACCCTGTTCTCACAACATCTGGCAACACAGATGGCAGGAAAATTAATAGAAGAGGGGGGATCATTGACCTCATATAAATATAAACAAGTCTTCAGACTGTGTAGGGAAGCAAAACATAGTTAACACACTTAGAAGAGAATGTTTATTTTATTCAATTTCTAGCTCTTAAAGATCTGCACTTGAGAATACCCTATGTGACTGCATGAGAACATTTTGTTTAAGATGTAATAAAACAATGGAATCTAACTCCCTTCCATGAATGAAAATCTAATATGTAAATAATATTTAAAGGGAAGAATTTGTGGCAAATGTTTCGTCTCATTCTTTTTACCCCTAGAGCTCATTGAGTCTATGATAATCTTCATCCAAGAAGCAAAAGCTTATTGAAATGATTGTTTTCCACAGAATATTTTGTAAGTAAATTAATAAAAGATAGTGTTGGTGGTAGGGATCAGCCACTGAACAGAAGAATAGCATTATGGTTAATACACATATAGTCACATATATGTGTGTACATATATGTATATAAAGCAGAAGTCTAAGTATGAGCAAGGTGACCTTTTGTACAAGTAGATTAATCTCAAATTTTCTTAGGTAAACTGATCACTATGAGGATATCAACTTTAAAAATACATTAAAAAAACTTCACACAGCAAAATTAATGAAATCAGTGTATTGTGTTACTCATCCAATATAAATTTTAATATATACTATGTTAATGGCTATTTTGAAGACTTGACTAAACTTACTCTTATATTTTTGTAAAAATGGGAATATAAACCTTTCAGGAACATGCAGTCACACACTGAGGCTCATATTGTGAAGTAGCATAACAGTTGTGTGTACGTATGCATGCATGCATGTATATATATGCATCTATACATGTATAGGGGTATATACATATATGTATGTTTATATGCACATATGCATATTGTAAGTATATACACACACATGCATGTGTGCATATGAATATATATGTGCAAGTATGTGTATATGTATACGTGTGTGTATTGTGTATGTGCATGCACAAGTATATGCATATGTATACTGTGTGTGCATCTATGTGCATGTAAATATATATGCATATAAGAATGAGTATGTTCATATGCACACATGTATATGTACATACATTTATATGCATGCATGCATGTGCATGTATGAGTGTGTGTGTATGTATGTATGTGTTGTGGAATGGCCTGTCTTGGAATGTAGTAGTTTCAGCCTCATGGGAAATCTTGGTGCAGAGACAGGCTGACCACATTATTTCAAGTATATTGTAATGGGTTTCTTTTGGGAGTATGGGTTAGAATAGTTATTTATGAGGTTTTTTCTATCTCTGGTAGTCTATGTTCCTGAGATTGTACTTGGACTTTCAGCTTTTTCAAAATGGAGAGGAAAACGATGCAAATATTTTAGGGGAAGGCATAATAAACTTTTTACATATAAATTATTTGTTGACTTTATATCATTTAACATTATCAAAACAAAGTTCTGGCTAAATCTCTATTGAAAGCAAGTCAAACAGATAGTCTCTTCCCTGACAAATAACTCTTATAACTATGCAAAATGTTTATGCAAATGATAGCCTCTTTTTTACTCTGATTCTGATAACATTTGTTTTAGGAGGTTTCTACAGCTTTCTTCTTTGGAATACTATTACGACCCATGACAGTACCTGCTGTGTGTGAAGCATCTCCTTAAACACGTTAATATTCTAATACCATTGATGTTACATTTTGAAAATACTGTGAAACAGAAGGGCATTTCATGTTGAGATAATCACATTTCTCAAATTCTCTAATATCCATTTAACCATGAAGATGTGTTCTATAGTAATCAGTATTCTTTTCTTTCTTTCCTATTTTTAATCATTCAAACACTGACAAGTTTTGCCTACTGAAGAAAAGCAGGGAGGATGCTACTTTATTCTTAATGGAGAGGACAGCTTGCACTGATGAATCCCATGCAGCAGGTGTCTGATGGACCATTATTTAATCTCTTCTTTGGGAAAGAGCAATCACATGGTAGCTGTTGGTATTTGTTTAATAAAAACTCCAGATGTTGACAATGTTTCCCCATGGCCATTGATGTATAATGATTTGCACACAGCTGCTAGAAACCTCCAAACATGATAATGGTGTTCAGTTGTCCTGGAGATATTTTTCTTTACATCTCTAATGCACATCCCTTATGGAATGATGTACATATTCTTCAAGTGCTAAAATGAGCCAGATGCTGATGACTTGTTCACTTTTATTTTTCGATAATCAAATTAGGACTGTATAATATTTTAGTGAAGAGAATTTTCATCTGTCAATATGATGTAATTATTTCAATCCTCTAGTTAACCTACTGAAACAGACAGAAATCATAGATTATATGTATTGCTGCTTTACCAAATTCACCTATACTGACTGAAAAAAGATCAAATTGAAATGAAAAGCAAAGGGTAAATTGCATGGTGGGGATTAAAAGATAGGAAGGAAGGGAGAAAGAGAGAGGGGCAGAGAGAAGGATGGGAGCAGTCATTGGTTGTGTGCAACCAACTTTCTCCCTGAAGAATAAGGGACTTTTATAAAGGGTCCTCTGGTCCACATGTCTGTAAAAACAGTTATAGAGGAAGGTAGGGAGAGAAAGGAAGAAGGGAGAGAAAGAAAGGAATGTAGGAAATAACAATGTGCTCAAAGGCAAAGACTATGCACTCTCTTTTATAAAACCCACTACCTTGATAGGTAATCAAATATCATTTTTGAAAATAATTTCAAGTTCATCTCTCAAGTATGGGCAATTCAGTCAATTGACTGGACTGGTTGAAGTTAATTTAATTCATTCTTCATATGTTTGGGATGGAGGGAATAATATGTACAGCATGGATACTGTACCCCTTTTATGAAATTATTACCCATGTATTGCCTGGCTACATGAAACCTCAAAGTGTTCTAACAATTCTTTTAATGAGATGTAAATGGTGTAGAAGTATGTTTGTGTCCATTTCCTCTTCCAGGCTCTAATTTTATTCTTACTGGCTCAGAAACTTCAGAGATATTGGCTAATTAGTGGCTTTGCAAAGAGGCATAAGGCCTGGTTGCAGAAAGACCAGAAATATCTTCTGTATTGCTATTGCTATTAATTTCCCATTTCCTTTCTTCAGAAGCAATAAAACTGATGCTGTATAATCCAGCCTTAAGAATCCTCACTGTTGGGGATGGAGCCAAGATGGTGGTGTAGAAGCAACAATATTCTGCAGCTCCCACATAGCCACCTCAAATACCCATAAAATATGACTCTAAACAAATTTTAGGGCTCAAAACCTCACAAAAATAAAGAAAAACACATCTCCTGCTGAATGCAGCTTGGCACGAAGGGCTGATCACAGCATGCTTGGAGTCGAAAACCAGCCAAGCCTGAAACCACAGCTTGGCCTGAGGGCTGCTAGGATGAGCTGCAGCTGGAGCCTTCAGGAGAGTGGATCAGTGGCAACTGTGTCAGTTTCCAGAATTATCAAGCCATAAGAAACAAGGACTAAGTGAAAGGTCAGTGGAACTCAGCTAAATTTGGGGGAGAAAAATGGCCTGGCCAAACCTCCTTCAGGGCAAGGAAGCAGCAGAAGCGGCTGCCTTGAAGCCACCTCTATGTGGCTGCTTCAGAGCTTCTGGCCTGCAGACTGCATGGGGGCCAAGGGATCATTTAGATTATAAGGGCTCTTGCATTGAGTAGCCTGGGTCCAGATTGTGGTCTTGGGTGGTGGTCCTGGGGTCCGTTTTCAGTAAGCCAAAGCTGGTAGGGGCTGCAGTAGCCTCCTAATAGCTCCAGAGGCTGCAAAACCCCCAGCAATTTGGGACAGAGCTGGAAGCAGAGTTCCACAGAGCTGAAAAATCAAGTAATTCACTGGCAACAAGAGCAGGCAAAGGAAGCAAAGTAAGAACAGCAACCAAATTTTAGATTTCTTCTTTAGGGACAAAAAGGATCAAAGTATGGAACAGGAGGAAGACAATACAGTCAGAACAACCACACCAAAAACTTCTATGAAACATAAAGACTTCCTACAAGCCATAGAGCAGCTTAAGAAAGATTTTGAACTCAAAATAAGAGAAGTGCACGAAAAATTGGAAGAGAAATGAGAATGTGAAAGAAAATCATGAAAAGAGAGTCAACAATCTGACTGAAGAAAATAACACCTTAAAAAACACATAAACTCAAATGGCAAAAGAGGCTAAAAAAGCCAATGAGGAGAAGAATGCCTTAAAAAGTCGAATTTTCCAGATGGAAAAAGAATCTCAAAAGCTTTCTGAAGAGAATAATAGAAGCAAATGACTTTATGAGAAAACAAGATACTATTAAACAACTCCAAACAAATGAAAAAAATAGAAAGCAATGTAAAATATCTCCTTGAAAAAACCACTGACCTGGAAAATTGATCCAGCAGAGATAATTTAAAAATTATTGAACTACCTGAAAGCCATGATCAAAAAAAGAACCTAGGAAGCATCCTTCAAGAAATTCTCAAGGAAAATTGCCCTGATATTTTAGAACGAGAGGGCAAGATAGAACTTGAAAGAATTCACTGATCACCTCTTGAAAAAGATCCCCGAAAAGAAAACTCTTAGGAATATTAGAGCTAGGTTCCAGAGTCCCCAGATTAAGGAGAAAATATTACAAGCTGCCAAGAAGAAACAATTTGAATCCTGTGGAAACACAATTAGGATAATCCAGGATCTAGCAGCTTCTACATTAAGCGATTAAAGGACCTTTAATATGATGTTCTGGAGATCAAGGGAGTTAGGATTCAAACCAAGAATCACCTACCCAGGAAAATTGAGTATAATGTTTCAGGGGAAAATATGGTCATTCAGTGAGGTGGAGGACTTCCAAACATTCTTGCTGAAAAAACCAGAAATGAAAAGAAAATTTGACACTCAAATACAAGAAGCAGGAGAAGGTAAACATGGAAAAGAAATCGTAAGGAACTTATTAAAGTTGAACTATTTACATGCCAACATGGAAAAACGATAATTGTAATTTAGGAAACTTTTGTCAGTATGAGGATAGGTGATGGGAATACAAATGTATATATACACATACATACATATATGTCTATATAGGAGGGTTTCTATATGTGTATGAACACATATCTGAGTATGTGTATATATGAGTACATAGAGAGCACAGGACCAATTGAATAGGAAGGGACGATACTCTAATAGGTGAAATTCTGAGGTGGGAGAGGATTAAAATGGGAGGAGACAGGGAGAGACAGAATGGAGTTAATCATCTCATATAGAAGAGGCAAGGGAAATTGTTACAATGGAGGGGAAGAACAGGAAGGCAAAAGGGAAAGGGTCAACATTGCTGTAGTTGAATTTGGCTTAGGGAAGGAATGACATAAACTCTAAACTGGGTATCTTGCCACACAGGAGAGCAGGGGGAATTGGGATGAGAAGTGTGATGATGTATGGGAGGGCAGGGTTGGGGGGAGAGGTACTCTAAGTACACCTTTTTGTAAAGGGACAGGGACTGGATAGAGAATAGAACAAGGGGGGGCAAGATAGGAAGGAGGGACATAAAATCAGTCTCTCACAATACTCCCACTGTGGAGATATTCTGCCTAATTACACATGTACAGCCTGGATTTAATTGCTTATCCTTCCAGTGGGTGTGGGTGATGAGGGAGGAAGGGAAAAAATTTAGAATTTAAAGCTCTATAATCAAATGTTAAATATATGTATATATTTATCATCATTATTATTATTGTTATTATTATTATTATTATTATTATTATTATTATTATTAACTACATCCAACTGGGAATTGCAATATACAGGCACTGTGGTAGGGAGATCCATTTTGCCCTACTGAAAAATCAGAGGGGCGAGGGGGAAGACATAGGAGAAAGCAGATTGGGGGAGGGGTTATACAGTCAGATGGCTGTTTTGAGGTGCTGGGTAGGGGAAAGATGGGGAGCATATTTGCCACTCAAAATCTCATGGAAATGAATGATATAAAAAAGACAATTAATTAATTAATTAATTTTTAAAAAAAGAATCCTCATTGTTCATGTTCAATTAGCTTCTTCCAGTTTTAGCTGACTAATACAAAATGCCATCTCTGTATTTAAAAAGGATTTGGAAAAGATTTGGAAGATCTCGTACTCCTTGCTTCAAAATATCAATTGATTTCATTAAGGCTGCTTTTATCTTTCAGCAAAAGGATTTTCATCTCACACAGTGCCTTAGACACTGATTGTGGATGATCCAACTATCTTTTTCCCAGAAATATCATCAATCACTGTAGTGACATTTGAGTATATGTGTCTCTAAATTGTAGGAGGAAGTAAGAGAGGATGGTCAGAACTAGTGATGTTACTGTGCTGGTGAATGGGATGGGATTTTATTAGCAAATGTCTCTTATCATGTCTATAGAAGCACATTTAATGGTTTTGAGGCCCCATTTATTTCTAATGACTAAAGTTGAAAAACTGAAAATCATCGTTTATATTTCTGTAATAAAGCTAGTTAGATGGTGACCTGGAATTGGAATCACAAGGAACTGAGTTCCAATCTTGCTTTAGATACTAGCTATGAAATTTTAGGCTAGTCATTTAACCCTTTATCTTCAACTTCCTCATCTGCCAAATGGAGAAAAATAATAGTGCCTATCTCATAGAGTTGTAATTCAGTCAGAGGACATGCATTTATTAAGTATTTCATATGTATTATGTATTTGTAGCTTTGGGCTACAAATAAAGATAAAAAAAACAGTTCTTACCCTCAAGGAGTTTAAATTCTATTGGGGGGGCAGAGCTAAGATGGCAGAAAGGAAGCAGTAACTTTTCTAGCTCCTCTAAGAATTCTGTTGCTAAACACTAAATGTGAATTTGAACAGATTTTAGAGTGATAGAACTCATTGGGAGATGGAACATGGTGGATTCCCAGCCCAGGAAATTACCTACGTAGGTCTGGGCAGGGGGAACACTGAGCACACAAGGGCTGCACCAGTGTCGATCTGAGAGCAGACTATAGCCAAGTGAGAAGGAGCCCCAGCCAGTGGACTCAGCCAGCCCAAGGGTGATTTGCAGTTGTCTCATCACAGGACAAAGGATCTTCAGAGCAGGGTAAGAGAAAACTCCGGGCCTGCGGCAGGGACAGCAGCTCCTCCTGAGGCTACCAGCCTGCATCCTGGATGTTTAAAAATTACATGCCTGAAGTTCCAGAAGTCAAGATGGAGGAATAATACCTAGTCGCTCAGATCCCTGCCCCCCAAGAAAGCCCAGAGATAATTATCCAACTCAGAGCAAAATCCTGAATTAGTGGAAACTGCCTCAGGCTTGGGAGTCACTGAGGAAGGAGGAAGTGAGGCAGTACCAAGTCTAAGCCCAGAAGAGTGGAGCCAGCAAGCACTAACAACACAAGGCCAGATGTGCCTTAGCACCACCTGGGCAATCAGCAGACAGCAGCCCTGCTTGCCTGCAGCTGCTAAGCCTACCCAAGCTATAGCCCAGAGACACAGAGGTGGAAACCTGAAGTAGCCAGACCACCCCTCACCCCTAGGTTACTCTGTGAGCTTCAGGGTAACTCAGGAGAAACACTGAGAGTCTTGTCCTTGGCCTCAGTCTAGACACTCAGAGGCTACAGCTCACGAAGTTAACAAACTATTACCTGTCAGCCTGAGAAGCTCAGTACTTCTGCACCCCAGAAGCAGATATCCACTCTAAATCTCCAAGACATAGGCAATCACAATGGGCAAGAAGGAATCTACAAAATCTAGGACTATAAAATCTTTTTATAATGAGCAAGAACAACCAAATTCAGAGGACAACATAGACCCTATACTCACTCTGGAGACCACAGAAGGAAATGTGAATTGGTCTCAAGCACAAAAAGCATTCTTGGAGGACCTCAAGAGGGATTTTAAAAACCAAATTACAGAGGTAGGAGATAAATTTAAATCTACGGTGACCAAATTGGAGGAAAAAAAAACTCACTGAAGAAAAAAAAAACTTAAAAAACTAAAATTGGAAATCTAGGAAGGGAGGTCCAAAATCTAACTGGAGAAAATATCTCCCTAAAAACAAAAACTGAACATATGGAAAAGCAGCTAAATTCTATTGAGGGATAAAATATACACACAACTATGTACGTATGAGATAGATTAGCAAGAGAGATGATAGTGATATCTTGATACATATTGAGTTTTGTTTGCTGATACATGTCAAGCTATTTATATCATCTCTTTAGGTAATGATAAACACCATCCTCATCAGTATACTTAACATTTATGTAGTAATTTGTGATAAGTACCATGCTAAATGTTTTACAAATATTATCTGGTTTATTCTTCACAACAATCTAGTTATATTTCTGAGTAACTAGGTGCTATCATTATTCCCATTTTACAGAGGGAATTGAGGCAAAGAATTTAATTGACTTGTCCCAGATCACATTGCTGTAGTCTAATGCTAGATTTAATCTCAGGTCTTCCATACACCAGGACCAGCACTCTGTACATCATGCCACTTAACTGTTGAGGGAGTCAAAGAAACAGAGACAGAGATACAAATACTGAGAAGGATAGTTACAGAGACAGAGAAACAGACAGATGCACAGACAGAGAGAGCTTAAATTAAGTGAAGGCACTAACAGTGAGGAGGGTGGAAAGTAGGAAAGTCCTCCTGAACAAGTTTTGATTTGAGCTTAATCTTGCAGGAATTCAGAGAAATCACAGGGAGAATTGAAAAGAAATAGCACTCCTGGGTTAGGGTTGGGTAGTAAGGAAATCTGAAAAAAAAACAAAACACAAATAAACCTTAGGGTTAATATATGATGTGTGAGGAATAGCAAAAAAGAATTGCTAGAAGATAGAGTATGTGAAAGGGATTAAATTGTAAACCTGGAAAGACAGGGAAGACCATGGTTGTAAAGGTCTTTAAATGTAAACAAATGATACTATATTTGATTGTGGAAGTAACGACTGGGATTTATTGAGTAAGGATGCTACTTTAAGAAACTTACTTTGGCAGCTGTGGGGAAAGGGAATTGGAATGGGGAGAGCCTTAGATCTGGGAAAACAATCATAAAGTTATTACAATAATTCAGGT
This sequence comes from Pseudochirops cupreus, assembly GCA_028627135.1. Lineage (NCBI taxonomy): Eukaryota > Metazoa > Chordata > Mammalia > Diprotodontia > Pseudocheiridae > Pseudochirops > Pseudochirops cupreus. The sequence goes on from CM053580.1 coordinate 124,893,251, forward strand.
TTGAGGTGATGAAGTCCTGTATTAGAGTAGTAACTGTGTGAGTGAAAAGAAGAGGATATTTAAAACTCATGTTATGAATGCTCAAATCTTGAGACTTGGCAACAAATTGGATATGTTGAGTGAGTGTCCACAGAGCAGTTGAGATTGACGCTGAAAGTTAATATATGTAAACTGCTTGCAAACCTTAAAACACTATGTGGTTGTTGTTGTGTGATGAGCCAAGATTTAGGCATTTTTTATGGTCTGGAATGGAAAAAAAAAATAGCTTAAGGAGAAGTAGGTCAGAAAAATGCTAATTTTCTATCTTTTTTATCCGAAGGGTAAAACTCTACACTTAAGTTGATCTTCCTTTAAGGAAATTCCACTGCTGTAGCAGAGTCTTGGAAGTAACTAGTAAAATCTCTTAAACCTAAGTCAAATGTCTGTTATTTCATTGGCATGGATGTTTGTTCAATTGAAGCCAACTGCATTATGTCTAAAATACATTATTTCTTAGGATGAGTTGCCTGAGGCTCTGAGAGATTGTGTCATTTCTATGGCCACAAATCTAGTCATTGTCTTTGGGATTTGATTCCAAGTTTTTCTGACTGCAAAGTTGAGAAAAGTGGTAAATATGATTTTTTTCTCACTAAGGGCAAAACATAATATATGGTGCAGAATATAGTACAATAGGGGATGTTGTTGCTAAGGGGACATGGGGTAGGGGTGGAGGGTCTGGAATGAATGAGACTATATAGAAAACAATCCAATTAAGGGGCAGTAGCAAAAAGGAAAATACAGCTTCAGGTACAGACAAATTATAAGAGAGGTAGAGGTGATGGTATGTCCTATGTTTGTTGCACTGGGAAGAAGTTTATTTCATTATGTTATGGACAAGCAGAAAACCAGGAGATAGGATATGGAAATGGGAGTCTTTCTAGGGAATGAATATATCCTCCCTGATAGAAATAGATTCTTCCAGTGTCGGCATACTGGGGCAAAGCTCCATTCAATCCATTTCATTTAGTTCTGAAATCTAGCATTCTATTTTCTAGAGTGTTACCTCCTTCAACCAAAAATTCATAGCGTAACAAAATGATTAATGTTCTACTTCAACTGATCACATTCATCACCTTGAGTGTAAGAGTAATGACCAATTTTCAAGATAGCAAAATTTTCTGTAACCTCTGAATTAAGCTCTTACTTTCTGGTGTTGACAACACTTAACATAGTGCTTGGCACATAGTAGGTAATTATTAAATATTTATTGGATGAATGGATGAATTTACATAGCCACTATATATTTCCTATCTTCCTTGTTGCATTAAACACAAAAGAGAACAATATGGATTTATTGAGTAAAAGTTGATGCCAGTCATAGATGGATAATGAAAATTTAAAAAAAAATCTCTTTGAAAAGCAAAACATGGTGCTACCACAGATTCATCTAGAACAAAATACATACAACAAATGAGGTAACTATGTTTATCTTTTACAAATAGTACTATTATGATTCAACATAGAAAGTCATGGCTGAACATTGGTAAAACAATCACATTAAACAATTTAAAATATGTGTAGTGTTGAAAAATAAAATTGGCAAATTAAATATATAATACTATGAAACTCACATATTCTCATTAGGTATATACTACATAATTACATTGGATTAGATCTACCTTGCCATCTATCATTGGTGCCTTCCAGTTTACAAAGAAAAAGTCTTCCAAGTCAATAGTCATGAACTTCCAAAACATTGTGTTGTGGAAGGACATCTTAAGTAGCTTAAATATTACTGAGAGTAAACTAAAATGACTAAGAAGAATCACATAAGAGTAAGGTACCTATTTTTGGCTAGCTAAACTATAATAATTACTTATAATTACTTGATTAGAATATTAATGCAAATCATCTAACATAAACTGGTTTGTAAATAAAACATATGTAATAGAGCATGAGGAATGACTGACATTTAATCTCAAGTATCTTTGTACACATGTTGGTATTTATGTCCTGTTTTGACTTTATCATATGAAAGAATTGTTTTTAAAAAATGAGTCAACTTTTAAAAAAAAGAGACAAAAAATTCCAGAACTATTATCATTTTCTTTGTAGTTTTTATACTAGTAAAAGGAAGAGTTAGGTGTTGTAGTGGATAGAGTGCTAATCCGGAACTCAGGAAGATGCAACTTCCTGAGTTCAAATGTAACCTTAGACACTTATTAGCTATGTGAACCTGGACAAGTCACTTAACTCTGTTTGGTTCAGTATTTTTCCCAAGAAAACCCCAAATAGAGTCACAAGGAGTTGGACATGACAGAAATGACTAAATAACAACAAATAATAACAGCAAAATATAAATAATGAAATTGATACCTTTGAGTCTAGAGATAAAAGTTAATATTAATTTTATGCCAAAAAAAAAATGTTGCCACTATCCTATACCTCCAAAGTAGTCACTTTCTTATGTATTTCCAAAGGAAATAAACTTTAAGGAAACAAAAAAAAAAGTTTGCACTGAAGTCATTCATAGGATCATAGTGGTTATCTGGTCCATACCTTAGATCAGGCCTGCTATAAGTAGCCCAAGGGACATAGATTTTACAGGCCCGCCTTAGATTATATAGATGAGAACCTGAAACCTCAAGAGAGGAAGTGACTTAACCAGAGTTACACAGGTGGAAAGTGGCAGAACCAATATTTTTACAAATTTATTTATTTTTAGTTTTTAACATTCAATTCCACGAGACTTTGAGTTCCAAATTTTCTTCCCATATCTTGCCTCCCCCCATCCCAAGACAACTTTCCTTCTGATAATCTCTTCTCCCAATCCACCTTTCCTTCTAGCACCACCCTTCCTCCTCCCTCACTCCCCCCCCC
>CM053580.1:124896209-124912265 GCA_028627135.1 Pseudochirops cupreus
AAAGTGTTGGCTTCTGATTAGCCTCTTCTCCAATGTGCCCTCCCTTCTATCATCCCTACCTCTCTTATATCACCTGATCTCCTACTTTCCTCTAGAGTAAGATAGATTTCCATACCCAATTGATTATGTATGTTATTCCCTACTTAAGCCAAATCAAATGAGGTGCACTCATTCCCTCTCACCTCCCTTCCTCGACTGAAAAAGTTGTATCTTGCCTATTTTATATGAGATAATTTACCTCTTTCTACCTTTCCCTTTCTCCTTTTCCTAGTTCATTCCTTTCTCAACTCTTAATTTGATTTTTCTAGATATCATACCTTCATATTAAATTCACCCTGTGCCCTGTGTATACATACATACACACACACTACATATATGTATATATATATATACACATACATACATATACATATTCATATATACATACATGCATACATACACATATCCATACATATATATGTATGTGTGTGTGTCTGTATGTATTCTTTTCAACTACCCTAACACTGAAAAAGGTCTCATGAGTTACAAATCTCTTTCCATGTAGGAATGTAAACAGTTCAACTTTAATAACTCCCTTATGATTTCTATTTCTTGTTTGCCTTTTCGTGCTTCTCTGGAGCCTTGCATTTGAAAGTCAAATTTTCTATTCAGCTTTGGTCTCTTCCTCAAGAATGCTTGAAAGTCATCTATTTCATTGAATATTATTTTTTTTTCCCTTGGAAGAATTCTACTCAATTATGCTGGGTATGTGATTCTTGATTTTAATCCTAGCTCTTTGATTTTGGGAATATCATATTCCCACCCATTCAATCCTTTAAGTATAGCTGCTGCTAAATGTTATGTTGTGCTTATTGTGCTTGCACAATACTCAAATTGTTTCTTTCTGGATGCTTGCAATGTTTTCTCCTAGATCTGAGAACTCTGGAATTTGGCTACAATATTCCTAAGAGTTTTCTTTTGGGATCTCTTTCAGGAGATTGTTGATGGATTCTTTTGATTTCTAGTTTGCCCTCTGGTTCTAGAATAACAGGGCAGTTTTCCTTGATAATTTCTTGAAAGATAGTGTCTAAGCTCTTTTTTGTTGATAATGATTTTCAAATAGTCCAATGATTTTATACTTATCTCTCCTGGATCAAATTTCCAGGTCAGTTGTTTTTCTGATGAGATAATTCAATTTGTCTTCTATTTTTTTTCATTCTTTTGGTTCTGTTTTAGAATTTCTTGATTTCTCATAAAGTTATTAGCTTCCATTTGCTTCATTCTAATTTTTAAGGAGTAAATTTCTTAGGGTGAGGTTTTGGACCTCCTTTTTAATTTGGCCAGTTCAGCTTGGTAAGGCATTCTTTTCCTAAAGAGCCTTTTTGGACTTCTTTTGGCATTTACATTGGTCTTTTTTTTAAGGTTTATTCAGCATATTTTTGGAGTCTCCATTAGGAAGCAGTTGATTCATTTTTCGTGATTTTCTTTCATCAATCTCATTTCTCATCCCAATTTTTCTTCTACTCCTCTTACTTAATTTTAAAAATCTTTTTTTTTTGTTTTTCCATGGCCTACAACAAATTCATATTTTTCTTGTGGGTTTTGGATATGGCAGCTTTGGCTTTGTTGTCTTCTGGTTTTATGTTTTGATCTTCTTTCTCACCAAAATAAGATTCTATAATCTGGGTTGTTTTTATTTCCTGCTCTCTGCTCATTTTCCTGCCTAGTTACTTGACTTTTAAATTCTTTAATAAGGTAGGACTCTGCTTCCAGTGTTGAGGGTGCACTGTCCTAAGTTTAAGGGGTTTTGTGCACCTGTTTTCATAGATACTTTTAGGGACCTGTAAATTTTCAGGTTTTTCAAGGTTGTGTGATTGAAGGATAGGAGTTTCCTCCTTTCCTGGCCTACACTCTGGTCTGTGAGTGACCACAAGCACTGCTTTCTGCCTTGGAAATGTGAGGAGAATTCTCTCTCCACTGTAGCTACCAGTTCTGCCATGCCAGTGCTCCTCCTCACCCCAGGACTGCCACCCAAGACTGTGACCCAGATTGAAGCACGGGCAAAGCAAGGGGATATTGTCTCAGCACCAGCAAAGAGATACCTCCAATACCCCTGCAATTAGTCACTCAGTGCCCCCACCATCTGTGGACCAAGGGCTTCAGAAGCAACTGCTGCTTCTGTCTCCACCTGTGCTGCTGCAGGGCTGGGTCTGGACCACACTCTTCACTCACCCAGTTCTGACTGACCTTTCCTACTGACCTTTGTAAAGCCAAGCACAAGCAGCTTTCCAGAGGACTGCTGCTGTGAACAGCTTTCAAGGTTCTGATTACATAGTATAGTAAACTCTTTGTTTTTTCAATAACAAATCAGAGCAAAACATTCACAGAAAATCAAGGCACAGCATTCACAATTTTACAACTTATACCAGAAAATCAAAATGCAGGTTCACTCACTCAACACTCAACACTCATCACTAAAATGGCCACATATTTTTCATCAAAGTAGTCACATAGTTTTCAACAAAGTACAATCATTTAGTAACTCAATCATTCAACCATCCATAAGGAGGCTTGCCTCTTTAAGGGACACAAAGTATGAAAGTCAAAATTCTCCACCCATGGGATGCAATTAAGTGACAAATTCAACAGTCACTACTCAGCACCCTCTTAAGGGCTAGTAAAAAGTACAAAAACCATCCACCCCCAGGGCACAAGTAAATTACAATTTCATCAGTCTCTACTCATATCCATGAAGAGGTCTTTTCATCCTGACTTGAGGCAGGTAGCTCCTACTTGAATCCACTAAACTGTCACCTGGATTCAAAGACAGACAGCTCCCAGTTCCTTGTCCAGCTCTCCATGCAGTTTCTGCTCCCCATTGAAGCTCACAGTGTCCAGTCTATCTCAAATACTACACAGACTCTGTTCCTGGAAAGAAAAGGATTAACGAAGCCACAATAACATCCATGAACATTAACAAAGCCACACCAATATTTGTACAAAGTACTGGTATGACAGTCATTCTTCCTCAGTCTTTGGCAGCTCCAGCTGGCCCTTGGAAGTCTTGCCACCACAAGTTGAAGTTTTGCCACCACAAGTCCAACTTCTGTGTCACTTCTCAGTTCTCATTTCTCTTCTCAGTTCTTCTCAATTCTCAGTTCATTCCAGAAGTAGTAGCCCAGCCTCCAGATGCTAGCTGAGAAAAATTTTCTCTCTGTCTGTCTGTCTGTCTGTCTGTCTCTCTCTGGCAGCAGCTGCTCTGCCTCCATGATGCTTACCCTAGGAAATTCTGTCTGTCCACCTCATGCCCTTCCTTATATAGGTATTAGCTCCTCCCTGTTAAGCCCCTTCATGTTATGTCATCAACAGGCGTTCATACCTCCTATTTCTTTACAGAGGCTTAAGTTGAAAGTAGGTGCTAAGTATCTGTCAGCTTTCCAATGCAAAGGGATCTTCAAATTTCATTATCATTACAACCTTGTAAGTTGTCTTTGGCATTTGTGGGTTGAGATGTCCAAAAATCACCACAGTTGACAGTGATTAAATCCTAAAGCTTGCTCCAGGTTTTTGGGGTTGGGGAGCATTCTATGTCATGAAGCCAGTAATTCATCTGTGCTTTTGTCCCAGCCTGGTGCAACAGACCTTTCCTGTTGACCTTCCAGGTTGTCTTGGGCTGAAAATTCATTTCTCTCTGTCATTTTGTGGGTTCTGCAGCTCTAGAATTTGTTTAGAATCATTTTTATAGGTATTTGGGGGAATTTGGGGAAGAATTCAAACAAGTCCTCACTTTTATTTAGGTAACTTGGCTCTACTCCACAGAGCTGATATTTGAAGCAAGGTCCATTCACTCCTCTGAATAAAAATTCAATGAACTTCACTTTAAACCACTAACTCTACAAAATCTCACCTTTCACCAAATCTTTGAGCACCTACATAATATTTTGTAAGTGTTAACACTTTGCTGACTAGTCCAGATCAAAACTTTGTAATTTCTGAGGCTGAAAAATGCATCACCTTGTGGCAAATGTGTTAATTAGCCTGACAGCACTTTCTTAGGCTAGTCCTTTGATAAAGCATATCACTAGGCTCTCATCAGCACTGTAGGACCTGTCAGAACTTTTGTTCTACTTGTAAAATCTTTAAAAAAGAAGTGATTTCTCTCTATGTTGTGATCAAACATCATGATAGAACTTGAGTAGAGAAGCCTGAATATATGCAGATAACCCACAGGCAATTTTTGCTGAACAGAAGATGATTTAATTCAAGCTGTACACATCAAATATCAGCAACATTTTTACCTAAAATAGTCATTTCTGGAAATATGTAGTTATGTACAGCTATCATTGTGCTATTAAATGTATTTTTGTTAAATACCTTCCTTTAGTGGGTCAAAGAGATACTTTTTTCTTTCTCCTACATTCCTCCATGACACTATCAACCCCTTAATAACAAAGACTATCATCCACATGGTAGATATTTAATAAATAGTCATTGACTGACTGAAATGAGGACAACATTTCTTTTTTCCCTTAGTTATTCAAATATTTGACATAGGCAGATCACCCTAAAGTGTCTTTTAATTATATTTATCCTACAATATTTATTGTTTTATATCCCTTGAAAATATGATTGGAGATTGAGAGACACTAAATTTGCCACCACTTACATATTAGGAGTAAATTAAAACACATCAAAAAACATAGTTATGTAAATTAAAAACTGGGCAACTAGTGACACATTTTATCTAAATTGTTAATATATTTCTACTATTTTTAGTTGTAACAGCAAGCACTAGCATACCCAAGGTGGCTGCTAGCACAGGTTCTTAGATCTGCTTTTCTAAAGGAAAGCAACTCAAAGGGGGTTAACAATTTTGCTTTAATCAATTAAACACATATCATTTACCTAGTTCAGGGAAAAAAGTCAGCACCCTGAACTTCAGAGAATGCAAACAGAATACAAACAAGTTACAAACAGAGTTATAAGGAGACAAAGAAACAGATCAGCAGATGGGCTTCCAATCATCTGACCATTACATCCATACCTATTCAGTTACCAGAGAGGGAAGCATCAACATCTGGGTTTTTCAAAGCTGGGGGCTCAACAGCTTCTCAGAATCTCGTATGGCCAAATCACACAACTCTTCTCCATGTGAGCCCCAAAGCAAAACCTCACATCAGGGTGTATATATAGCCTTCTCCTGGATCAGAGAATGTCACAGCCCTCTTGACCTACTGCCCAATCACAAAACTACAAGGCGAGGGCATTCCCATAAAACAAGCCTCCCAGCATAGGCTCCATGTGACCACATTCAGCCTATTAGGAGGCAGAGTATATTTTCAAATCAGGGAAGGTTCTCAGAGCCACTTAAGCAAAGGGCCTAGGGGCAGAGAAGATCTTCAGATTCCCATAACCTTAGTAGAGGTGGCATCATAAAGAGGAAGGAACACCGATGTGAGAAGAGATTCACTGAGAACCTAGCTTTGTTGGTAGCGACTCTCCCAAATGTTAGCTAAATTGGTATGTAGAAAAGAGGGACATAGAGACACCAGGATATATTTGAAGTCTTTACAATATGGTGGAAAGAATTGACAGACTTTATGTTCTACCAGCACAGCCAGCACATTAAATTATAAGATTTCTGCTTACTAAGACTCTAGAAATCTCAATAATAATTCTAGTATTTGAAAACCAAAATTCTTAGTAGAATGGTGGAACAAATGAAATTGAGAAATTTTTCACTGGAATGGATATCTTTAATGATTTGGAACAAAAGGAGTTTGCAAATTGTGTTTATGTTTATTATTTTCTGTATAGTATTTTACATGAAGTACTTAATAAATCCATCTTTAACTAATTTGAATATTAAGTGAAACCACTTAATAGAAATATCCAAATCATGTACTGCTTTATGTGTCAAGAGCTTAGCATACTAGCTATACAAAGAATGTTCATTTATTTTTTGTTAAAGTGAATTTTTTGATAATTATGAAGATTGTTGTGATGATAATACTAGAGAAACAAAAAGTAGACTAAGATGTGGTGGAGTGATTCATGTAAGTTATTGCTGTAGGATCTAATTTGAGGCAGCAGCCTCAATATGGTTGATATCAGCTGTAATTTTGTAGACTACAGAATTATGTGATTCTTTTAAGGCTGAATGCGGTCTTGACACAATTTTATATATTTCTATACATAAAATTATAATACCTTCTCTTGGTACCCTATGAGGATGGTAAAGATGAGATACTGCTAAAAATGTACTTTGAAGTAATTAAAGTATTTGGTTTTTTTTCTTTTTACAAATACATAATCATAGTGTTTTTGTCTGATTTGAAATATATTCTTATACACTAAAGAGGACTATTCTTAATTTTATTCACAAAATTAATTTGAGGATTTTTTCCCTTCTACTCCCTATTTGTGTATGATTCTTTTTTTTTTTTACCCCTAATAGCATAAAGTTCTATAGATAGTTGCCACCTGGATAAAATATTTATCTGCTTGAAGCAATATTGTGTGAAGATCCAATATTTAAAGAGCTATAGTATGATTTTCCTTCATCTTCTGAAAGGAGTTCATAAGGAAATAACTAACTAATCATTTAGACTATTTCCCCCTTGAGAAACTTTAATTCAAATGACAGAACATTATGGTTGGAAAGAATTTAGAAATCATCCAACAGCAATATTGTAATTATGATGAATGGTGAAAGACTTGGCTACTCTGATTAATATAATGATCAAAGACAATTCCAAAGGACTCATGATGAAAAAGTACTATCCACCTCCAAAGAGAGGACTGATGAACTTAGTGGAAATTGAAATACAGTTTTTTTCACTCTATTTTTCTAAGATTTTTTGTAAGGTAGCTTTATGGAAATGTTTTTATAATTTCATATTTATTATATTACTTGCCTTTTCAGTGGGCCAGGGGAGAGTGGTAGGGAGGGAGGAACGAATTCAAAATTCAATTTTTAATGAACATTAAATGAATAATAAAATTGTTGGAAAAAAAGAAAAGGAATGAAACCATCTAGTCCAAACCTCTTATTTTATAGATAAGAAAACTGAAGCTCTAAAGATATTGTGTATTTTCCTATGTTACACAGTTAACTAATAGTAGACTTTCTTTTGAATCCTGTTCCACCTAGATGGGAAGCTAGGTAGCATAACTGTGGATAGAGTGCTGAGCTTGATATTAGCAAGACCTGAATTCAAGTCTAGCCTCAGACACTTCTCAGCTCTGTGATCCAGAACACTTCACTAAATTTCTGATTACTTCAGTTTCCTCATCTGTAAAATGGGGATAACAATAAGATCCATCTCCTAGGTTTGTTTTGAGGATCAAAGGAGATATTATGAAATACTAACAATAAAATCTGGGGCATAGTAAGCACTTTATAAATGTTTGTTGTTGTTATTTTCATCCTGATTCAGTTGTTCTCTACATTGCTTAGGGGTACTTTTTTGTTTCTTCCCTACCTGTAAAATCTCAGTTCTGTCACTAACTCTGTTTTTACAATAGAGTTTTGTTATGAGTGTCTTTTTGCTTCATCTTTTAAATAGAAAACCTGATACTTGAGATCTATTTTTTCCTTTTGCTCAGTTGTCTTTGAAACTTCAATTCTACGTTTCTATATTTCTTTCTAGTCATCTTTCTAATGAAAGTTTTGTTACAAACCAAAGGGGAGGAAAAAAAAAGAAATTTGGTTGTGAAAGATGCAAGCTATTCAAGAGTAGGAAATGTCTCATTTTGAATTTTGAAGCAAAGCTTAGAAAACCAAATGACTTTAGGAAGCCATGCCTGTATATTGCCTGTTTCCATTTTGACAGTTTCCATCTATGAGTGATCTTGTCTTTCTAATAATTGCCAATACTTACTCAGGGGATGTATTTTGCCTGTTAAATAGATGTTGTATTCAGACAATTAGAGAAAGGTAGTATTAGAAATTATTTTTGTTTTCAGTGTGTGATACCTTAGAAGAAAAAAACATGTACATATACATATATGATTACATATTTCCATATATGTATCTCTCTCACTCTCTCAACTAATTAGGCTTCAGAGAGGTTGTGCCATGTTCTAGGTAGAAGAATAATTAATAGTGACTTTTCCTCAGTCAGTTTAGACCTGAGTTCAAAAAAGACAATTCTAGACTCTAGCTCATCAATGAATTAATGAGACCAGGAATTTGCAAATCAAAACCTAATGGTATGGGCACAAAATCAGTATTTGCAATCAAATTGTAGCAATATGGTAGATACTCTTTTTCCCTTATATTTTCATTGCTTTTTAGTCCAAAGAGTAAAAATAGTCATCTTGATCATTCAGATCAAGTAAACATAATATAATTATCTGGATATTTGCGAAGATTCTATTAAAGGCTATATTGATGAATACTTCTTTTCTCAACTTTATAACAACTATAATAAAATAGCCTCTTAGATTAAAATCTCCAAGAGTGAAGAGCCCCAAATTTTATTTTCTTCAAAATACATGACAATATTTAGTTTATAATGAATGAAATGTCACATTTTGTAGAGGTTACAGAAGTGGTCTTAGAACTACTAAGACTTAGTTCAAGTCCTTTCTCCAACATGTACTTACTGGATATGTCACTCTAGAAAAGTCACATAATCTGACAGTTCTCTAAGCAATTCTCTAAGATAAGAAGTTGCAGAGGAAAGACAAGTCTTCATTATTAAAGGAATTTTTCCTTATCTGGGAATTCCCAGCATTGATGAAATAACAGGGTCAAACCCTACCTCTACTTACATTATTGATTGACTTAATCATGTAGAAGGATATCATTTTGCAGCATTGACCAAAGTATAACTAAATTGTGTTTTTTTTTTCTTTTTAATGGGAAGGTAGGGTATTAAGCAAGTCACAGGCTATCTTTCTATTGTTTCCTTAAGAATCAAATTACTTTGGAAAAGTGTATGTTTTTTGCTTTCTTTTTGTTTTTTTCTTTGGTTTTGGTTTTGGTTTTCCATAATGCAACGTAAGATGACTATGTATCTATTTTGGAAATCTATATGGTAGGAACACTTTTTAAGTGAAATTTTGCTGGATTTAAATCTTTCTTTTTTGCTATTTTGGTAAGTCCAATAAGTAGAACAAATGCAAGACAGACTAAATTTTACTCTTTAGTTTCTTATACCATTGTGAGGTACCCACAGCTATCATTTTTTATGCAATTTGTTGCTTAAAATGCTTATTAGCATAAGGTAGAATAAACTCAAAAAACTTAGTCATTTAGAGAATCTGAGTTACTCAAAGGTTTTTATTCCATGTAGTATATTTTTCCTAGTTTCTAAATAATTAAGACAGAGACAATCAATAGCCATAAAGGCCAAAATAATATAAAAGCTTTGTCCTTTTCTGTTTGCTCCAAAAATAATCAGGCAATTGTCTTCAAAAATGAGTACTTGTACGTGCAATTAAAGATAATTACCAAAAATCTTTAATATCAAAAACACCATCAACAAAATGCCCACTAACTTCAAACAACTGTCTAATATGCTGTGGACAACTGTCATAAAAACAATGGTAGCTGATGATGATTTAGACATTTTAATTTACTTTTTATTTTCATAATCAAACTTTTAATTAATATGACAATCATAGACCATTTTTGATTTCCTTATTTTCTTCCTTTGGGTCCAAAGTTAAGGGGACAGAAAATTTGGAACGGGAAAAATAATCAAGAACCAGATATTGTCTCATCCAGAAATCTCCATCATCTGTAGAACTGGTATGTCAATAGATAACAGCTGCTCCCTTCTGGCTTTCTGCCACACATATGATTTTTAAAGGCTTTATTTTTAAATGTCGATTCAAGGCACTAGTTTTACATTAGAACTTACATTTTGGTAAATATGATCATCATGATAATTGCTCCAAATAACATTTAGCATTTAAGAAAGTTTCTCTTGAGATTTTCAGTACTCGATGAGCATTACTAGTCTGGCTCTGCCCAACCATACAATTAGAATCTTGCCAACCAACAAAAAGAAAGCAGCTACTGTTATTTTGCTTCTTGATTTTTTGAAAAATGCTGTGGCTATATTTAGCTCAATCCTCTTTATATTCAAGACTAAAAAGTTCAAGTTTAAAGTTATTGAGATTTGGTGACAAAGTTGATGAAAAGAATCTATCACATCTATGCCCACACCTAGATACAAATTAAGACCTTCAGTAGACCACTCAGGAATGTTTATAATTCTTTCATGTTGTCCATCAATAGCTAATGACATCACCCACTGATGCCATGGTCCTCTTAAGAACAAAGGACAAACACTAACAAAAGAAGGCATTGTTACATTTTAGAGGTAACATAATGTCTTGGGAAAGAACATAGAACTTTGGCTCAGAAGACTTGTTCAAATTCTAGGTGTTCCAAGTCACTGTGCATCCTTCGGAAAATCATTTAACCTCTCCAAAGCTCAGACTCCTAGTTTGTAAGGTTGGGATAAAAATGTTCATCCTATTTACACAACAAAATTATTTTGAGGAAGATACTTTGTAAAATGTAAAGTCCTTCATAAACAGAGAGTGATTGTGGGCCTCTGATTTTATTGGTATGGGGAACTCTTGAGTTTTAGAATTTCTCCATACCACTGCCTCTCGGAACTGTCCCTGAAACTTCTAGGTTTAGAGAGTTGCCCACAACACTATTAAATTAAGTGATTTGAGAGGGGTCATACAGCAAGTATGTGCCAGAGGCAGGATTGAACTCAGTTCTTTCTGGCTTTGAAGCTACCTCTCTGAAATGTAGACTGTGAACTCCCAGAGAGCAGGGACTATCTTTGGTCTTTGTATTCCTAGCATTTAACAAAATGCCTGCAATGAATGAAGTAGGTGCTTAATAACTGTTTATTTACTTACAATGACATAAAGGAGAAATGTTATTATCTTTATAAATATGTTTTGTTAATGTATTTCTACATTATATATCAGGATATGTGGAGAGAACTACTTCCAGGTGACTCTTCACCGAGGATTGTTTTCCTCACATTGTCTGGCTTTATTGGGATGTTTATCACAAGCCCATTTAGAGTAGAGAGAAAAAGTCAACATATCAGTGATTAGTATGAGACTGTTCACACCTTGTGTTTGGTCATACCTAGATAAACTCATGGTACAATGTGGGGAGCCCTGCCATCCTGCAGGAGGTCTGAGAAAGAATTACCTACCCAGAGATTGTGAGAAGGTGCATAAAAAGAGAAGGGATGCCCAGAGTGGTGAAAAATAGAGAGCTGCTTTTATTACCTTGCATACAAGCTTTTACAGGACTCTTTCCTAATTGTTTTCCCCTGAGGACATTGCACACTTCTTTGTTCCCAGGCCAGGGGTGTAAACCTTGATTATCTTGAGGACATAATCCTCACACCTGTGTGTTTGAGCTCCTTCCAGGAGGATGGTGAACTGCTCCAGGCCTGGTAGCAGGCTCTTCAGCTGAAAGAGCTTATTCAGCCATCAGGGTCAGAGTCTCATTGACCTATGGTCCTCTACAGTACAAGAAACAGACTCTGGGGAGACATTAGCATACTATAGGGCAGCTGTGGATCACAACCCCTTTTGGGGTCAAACAGGGTTGCCTAAGACCATTGGAAAACACATATTTCCGATGGTCTTAGGAACCAAGATACTGCTCTCGATCTGTCTCCAGGTGACTCCTCCCACATGCAGATACATCCACATACAAGTATTAAAGGAAGGTTGAGAACCACTACTATCCAGGAAAATAATTGAGGTACTTCAAAGGAAGAGGTAAATAATTATCTATGAGAGAGAAATACAGAAACCTGTTCAGAGTTCTGCTCTATGGTAAAAAAAAAATCAAATGAAACAATGTAGTATGCAAAGGGTATATAAAACTCATAGCATAAAAACTATAAAACTATAGCATAAAACTTAAAATCTTAGATAATGTTTCCATATTTCTAAAACTTGATATTTTTCATGAATGTTCTCTCCCGCAAAAGGGAAAACAGACTCAAGTTAGACATCTATAATCCTTGGATTGCTTCCAGATGTCTACGCTAATTTCAGCTGTTCTGGTAAACAATGTAGATTGTTTTAGAAGTGGGATATTATTGGGATCCTTCCAGAGATTAAGTGGTTCACAGCCATTTGTCCTCTCATCTTTTACTCCACACTCTTGGTATTTTTTAAATATTGCACTAACAATAATATCTTTAATAATAATATATATTTTTTAAAACTCACCAGAATTACTTTCAGTGATAATATTTCTTGCCATGGAGTATTATCTTTTTTCAAAGCTGAATTTTTGTGCTGATTAAAACTTCTAGTCTGATGACTGAAAAAAAATCCTTCTGTTTACATATAGAACAAAAGCAGGTGAACTATGTATATTTCTTCACATTGACAGGAAAGACTAATTCTAAAATTAAAAGTATGGCATGTCATTAGTTCCCAAGGGATCTTTCTTTTCTTTTACAAAAAAAATTTGAAACATATCTTTTAAAATATTGTTACTGGGGGTAGATAGGTGGTGCAGTCAATAGAGCACCAGCCCTGGAGTCAGGAGGACCTGAGTTCAAATCTGACCCCAGACACTTAACACAAAAACTAGTGACCTTGGGTAAGTCACTTAACCCCAATTGCCCTACCCCTCCTCCAAAAAGTAAAAAACAAAAAGCACCAATAAAATGTTTAAAAAATATATTGTTACTGGACAGTGAGATGATACAGTATATAATAATTCAGCAAGCAAATCTGTATTAAGCACCTACCATATGCCAGACACTATTTTCTGCTGTGACTACAAACAAAAGAAATGAAAAAAAATGTTGATTCACAAGGTGCTTTGAATGACAAGTAGAAGTGAGGAATGGGAAGGGTCAACTTCCAGATGAACAAAATTATAATGAAAATATGGCCCAATTCTCTATTATATCCTAGGTGGACTTTAAGACTGAAGGAGTTTAAAAGAAAGCTAAAAAGGAACCAGAAAAGAATCCAACAATGAGGCAAATTGTTCAGAACATAAAGCCATCATTGTTCCAGTTACTTAAACCTCCAAAGGGCAGTAATATTTTATAAAAAAAATTCAGAAAGAAAATTATAACATATAAACTTCATTCCACTTTTGATTTGTTTGGTGTTTCTTCTTTGCTGCAGATAGTGATTTGTTATGCAGCTCTATTAAGAATCTAAAGATTTAGTGTTGAGGGCAGGGGAAATGTACATGAAAATTTACATAAAGTTCCTTCTTCTGAAAGGGGTCCTGAGATTCCTTTTTTAAAGACTTACTCATAACTCTGAGTTTCATGCTTAGAACTTTTTGCTGACTCTCCTGATTTTAGAAACTTCATCTGCTTATGTGATACTGATGTTCATCTGGGTATACAGCCTTCGAATCACATTCTCTATCATCATTTTGCATTTCTTTGATCATCTTAATGCAACTCACTTGCAAACCTTAATAAACTGACCATTTAAAGCTCGATAGAGTTTGCAAGACATCATTCCATTTGAGCCTCAAAAAATTCCTCACTAGGTACTTTTATATGTGTTCTCTCCATCTTACAGATAAGGAAAATAAGACAGAGAGCTTCAGGGACTTATTGAGTATAGAAAATGTCAGAATCTCTATTTAAATACAGGTGTTTTTGATTCTTAAAGGCTGTTCTGTATTCTAGCAAGGCTTGACTACTAATGGCTAATAAAGTTAGATCCTAATAAACTCTAATTATGAATTGTGAATCAGTTAATCTCTTTTAAGCCACATTGATCCTTACTTCTGGTCAGTAGGCAACAGAATTACCACTCATACTTAGCTCTTAATTTACCAGAAGATTTCCATAGGTAGAGCACTCTGATATGATCCAGTAGGCCTCTTGCACAAGCCCTTTTTTGTTCAAACAAATGAACAAACAAAAAAGCATGGTTGCCGTATTTCTCTTTTTGACAAAGAAATCAATCATTTGCTTTAACTGATGTGGTCTCTAGTCTCATTTTATTTTCTCTGGTCACAATTAATTGATCTTGTTTAAATTCTCTAAGGAAAAGGTGATAGGCTGTGTTAATGTGTTCTTTCTGTTTTACTTCCACTCCTCATTTTAGAGGATCAATAATTTGTTTCAATGGCTTGCTCTATAGATCTCTCAATGACAATACTCATAAGGACCCTAACATTTGTATCATACTTTACATTTTTCAAAGAACTTTATAACAGTATCTCATCTGAACCTCTCAACAAATCTGTGAAGTAAATGCTTTATTATTAATTACTAAAGTTTTACTGATGAAGAAACTGAGTCTGGAACAAATAGAACTATTTTCCCTTGATCATACAGTCAATAAGCATTAGGGGTAGTATTTGAACCCACATCTCCCCGATTGAAATCTCAATAATCTATCCCCTAGAAAATATTGCGTGTTTTGCCATATTTTCTTCTTATTTTGGAGGGAAAGAGGAGGTACAATTAATTCCAGTGGAGAGGTTTGATAGTTTAGCCTCTACTTTTCCAATGATTAGAATAAACTTAAGCATAAAATTGTAACAGTATTGTTTCAGTATTTAATGAATTATACAGCTTTAGAAATACTAAGGTGTGAGCTGTCAGAATATTCAACAGAGGAGTGGATGGGCAAAGCTTCCTAATCAAGTCTCTCCATTGCCTAAAACTCTTAATACGAATAGGAAAAAAAATTAGAAGTCACTGAGAAGAAAAGAGTTATGCTGTCCAGAAACCATCATCTTAGAATCAGGCCAGGAAAACTCCATCCAATATATACAGTAAGGAAAGAAGAGGTGTGATGGGCAGGTCTGTAGTCTATAGCCTTTACTTCCATTATCTGAACCCTTATACAGCTTCTTAAGATAAGAATATTAAGGACCTGATTTTCATGGGACATTTTTCATCATATTAATCCAGAAATGGGGTTCTTTCTGGGGTATTCATTGGAATGAGTAAACCAGCAAAACTGCCATTGAAACATTCCATTCCTTAAATGATCATTTCCATACAAAGTTGAAGCAAGGAGACAAAAAAGTGGAATTCCTATTTTGCTAAAACTTTCAGGAAATATTACCTGCCTAAAGAGTCAAAAGAGTAATCTCCTCTCTCATGATTAATCAATGAATTGGCTCCTTGATAACACTGTCATTCAAGTATCCAGTCACTCCTTAACAATGCATAGAACCTAATAACATCATTATTACATAATGACATTTATCATTAATTAAGAGCCTCATGACAGTGATCATCATCTTCACATAGGGAAGAGAAGTCATACTCAAATCCCCATTGTTATCACATCTTTTCCTTCTGTATATCACTAAAAAAATCAGGCAAATAAAACTGAATGTGATATTCCTCATATAATCACAGTAGCTCAATTCAATAAAGGTTATAGCTGGTAGAGAAGTGAAACTCTGTTCTTCAAGACTCTGTTATCCTAGAGAAGGTGGTGAAATGCATTGATTAGAGTAGTAGTTCTCAAACATTTTAGTCTCAGGACTCTTTTACTCTCAAAATGATTAATTTTAATGTTTTTGTTATGTGGGTTATATCTATAGATACATGCTGTATTAGAAATAAAAATTAAAACTTTTAAAGTATTTTAAAATTTATTTAAGAATAATGATAATAAATCCATGACATATTAACACAATGACATTTTTAATGAAAAAATATTGAATTCCTATCACTAATAAGTTTCAAGTGCTATGCACAATAGTGTGGATGGACCACAACTATAGAAAGACAGTATATGGTCAGGTTCACACTTTGTCAAGGGTGGAGTGGGGGGAGAAAGACAACATATTATTAGAAAGTTTAGTTGCTAGGTAAATTAAAGTATATTTTAAAAGTTCTAAATCCTAATAGTCATAAGAATGCACCAGAGGGGCAGATTGCATGACCTAGACAGGTATCTTGAGATTGTCAGAAAGCCAGATGATATTGGAATACTATAGAGCATACACACAGGCAAATGGTAAAGCCTGGAAGTCCTTATAAAGTAGTGTCAGGATAGATAGCAAGGTTTGTTTCACAATCCATTTTGCCTGAAGGAAAAGCTGGTGACTCCCATCAC
>CM053580.1:124912765-124931528 GCA_028627135.1 Pseudochirops cupreus
AGACCACATAGTTAACTTAAATAAGCTACATGTTCAGCTAAAAATGAATATGGTCCATAAATAAAATAATTATGTATGTATATATGTATATATATATGTATATATATACGTACATATACACACACACATACACATATAGAAATGTATGTGTGTATATATGCATGTATACATTTATATTTGAATTTACATTTCTTATTACTAGATCTTAAATCAACATCACTCAATGAAGAAGAAAAGTATTCCATGTTTGCTTCCTTTAAGGATATAGAAGTTCAATGTCTAACAGGAGAAAAAAGATATCAGAACAGCCAGATATCTGTGTTACCTTTAAATGCAATGTGGAAAAGTAAATTAGAGACTTTTGTTTTACTTACCCCTCAGACTTAAGTGGAAGAATGGATTAGATACAAATTGAAACTCCTCTTCCTCTGTAAGAGATAGAAACCAGGAAAGTGACTTGAACCTGAGAAGAAAATAATTTATCATAGACTAGTGTAGTGTGTGTGTGTGTGTGTGTGTTCTTGTCTCAGTTTTTCAAGGCCAGGCCATTTCTGTCTTACAGTTCTGGTGCATAACCCTGAGAGGTTGTGATATGTCTCTTCATTTCTACTTCAGCTCGAATCCCCAATGGCTTTGTTCTTATTGTTAGGTAACAATTACTAAAGTTCCAGATCCAAGTATCTAGTTAATATCATTTAGTTTTTCAAAGGATATATCCCTGAAAGATATAGCAAGAAAAAATGTACAAGCATTTCCTCCAATATTTCTAGAGCATACTCTCTTTCACAATTAATCTCTAAGGGAATAGATCCAAAACACACCTTGATTCATACATAATTCATGTTCAGAAGAAACATGACTATTAGGCGAGTCTTTCTGCTGAGTTATAGTCTCCAAAGTTACTCTTTGTTCTTCATGGCATTTATATTACACTGGTTGCAATATCTTGCCTAGACCCCAGGATCTAGAATGTCAGGATGCTAGAACACATTTATGATGGCCTTTTGAATTCACTATGTTGTGAAGATTCAATCACTTACATCTGGAAAGGAAAAGATCAAGTGAAAAGGGTATATGTGTATTGTACATACAGGTCATGTGTACATTACATTTTTAATTTATGAAATATTTTATTAGAGAAAAATTATATATACATGAAGAATGGAAAAAACAAATCTTTTAAAGTAAAATAACACTTTTGTCAGCAGTAAAAAATGTCTTAGTATCCAGAAACTAAAGTGTATATGCTATAGACCACATATGTAACTAAAAATAAACTACATATTCCACTGAAAATGAGGATGGTGCACAAGAAAAATAATTTCATAATGTACATATATAAATTTATATTTACTATCACTAGGGCTTAAATCTATATCAATTAATGAAAAGATAAGCATATCATGTTTGTTTCCTTTTAGAATATAAAAGTTCATTGTCTAATAAGAAGAGGAATAACTTTACAGCTCAGTCTTATGTTCAAATGCAATATAGATCAAGTAAATTATAGCTCTTTGTTTAACTCGCTCTTCAAGAAGAAGTGGATAGTTGGATTAGATATGATATACTACTTCAAAAAATATAATCTATTACCATTTATCAACAAATCCTACTTATACAAAAGACCATAACTAATACTAAATTGCAAGGAAACCCATCTTTCCATTCAGGTAACATATAGAAAACAGAGAAAGTATATAGATTAGAATACACTTGGTGATATGCAGACTGAACAACTTCTCTGAATGAAAGCAATGTATCTCAGTAAAATCAAGAGAGAATACCTGTTATCTCCCAAAGGAAATTTCCGAAAGTTGTTAGGGAAGAATGGTAGAAATCAGGGACCTATCATGGAGTCAGATTGGCCAGTGCTTGCTATTTTTTCTTTCCATTTTTTTTTTCTCCAAAGGTAATGTAAAACCATGTGCATTCTCTCTAAACACAGGAGAGAATCAGTCCTCTCTCCTGCCAACTGACTTCTCCCTCAAATAGGCACACAGTCACCATTCTCTCCCCAAAAGGAGACTCATGCAAATAATTTAGACCTGAACCCCATGATTGTTACTAGGAAAATCCCCTTTGTCTCATTGTGTAATGCTTTCTGATAAATGTAAATGACAAATAAAATTATTGTAAAGGTCTGAGATGATCACAATAATATTCATTATTACCAAATATATTAATAATTAATAATAATATACATTTAAATAATAATTAAATGCTTCATAGGATAATTGATAGAGCATTGGATTTAGAATCCAGAAGACCTTGGCTCAAATTCTACCCGACTACTAACTATATGACTTTGGTTAAGTCTTCGCATACCTATTTGTGCCTCAGTCAATTACCTAGGATTTATCTAATTAATCAGAGATGTAGCCATCTCCTTTGGTTGCACAGAGTTCCCCATGGAGAAGAAATCACAGATTGTTGCATTGCTCAGAGTACTTTTAATACATGAGCTCATTTTATGAATTTCACAATGTACCTCCAATCTATTTTTCCAGACTTATTTTATATAATTTCCTCTCATGTGTTCTGCATTCTGGTCACATTTTCTTAATTATTTTTTTTTTCCTTTTATACAACATTTTATGCCCTTCCCATGAAGCTTTCTAAAGATTGCCCCCTCATTTCTTGAGTGCTTTCCTTTCTCACTTCTATGTCTTGGCATTTACACTCAATACATACTCCATTCCCATAAATCCTTTCTGGATATCTCAAGTACTAAGTGTGTTTATGTTTGCTTCATATATAGTGTGTATTTATCATTCTGTAAAATACTTTGAAATTGGTAGAAGAGACTGGTTTTGTTTTGATCATTAGAGCCTCATTGCCCAGTACAAAACTATGAATAGATGCTTAATAAAGTGTTCATTGACTTAAATTTGGTTATCTCAAAAATCCTCTGAAATTGATTCTCCTGGTATGTAAGAAATTGTATTTCAGGGAAGTGAAGTGAATTAACCAGGTCTAAGCATTATTTCAACATAACTCCCCTTATTTCTATGCTGTTGTTTGCATAGGGACTTAGTCAAAATGGAAAATGTTAACAAATTTTAGAGTTATGCTTAAAAAAAATTATCTGCCTCGTTCTATTCTCTTAAACAGTAAACAGCAGCAATAATAATAACAATACATGTATGGGCAGCTAGGCTGCACAATGAATAGAGCACCAGCCCTAGAGTCAGGGGGACTTGAGTTCAAATCTGCTCTCAGACATTTGAGACGTTTTCTATCTGTGTAACCTTGGACAAGTCATTTAACCCCAACTCCCTTGTCTTCCCCTCTCAAAAAAATACATGTAAAGCATTCAGTTAATCCCTATTTACTCAAAATGCTTTTATAAAATCAAAGATAGATTTAATGTAAACTTTACCTTCTTTTCTGATGTTGCTTGTACATCTAAACACTACATAAAGCATCTCTACTGATGACCTAGCCACCTGTCACGATCAGTCCTGGCATGTCTGGCATCTGCTGTCAATTCATAAAACACCAGAAAAGTTCAGTGGTTCATGTTTAAAAAAAAGGCAATTCAAATTAAGAAAAAAAAAAACCCTCAACACACAAAAACCCAGACTTGTAGTCATTCCAGACCCACACATTTTGGTTTTGACAACTATACTGGGCATGTCATTACTGCTGTCATCACAGACTCATCAAATGCAGGTCAAATAGATTCAGAGCAACAGAAAGAGACATTTTTTTGGTCAAGGCAAGTGTTTTCACTCAGTATTTCTTTTGAAGTTTATTTCCAAGAAGAAGAATAAGCAGCTATATCCATAATATAACAATATATGTATGTGTATATGTATGTGTGTATGTATGTATTTATATGCAATGAATTTAAACATAAGTATTAATAGAAATATTTATATACCTATAAATACATATATAGATATGAAAGGTATAAATGTATATGAATATTTTAATGTGCTGTATACATGTAACTCTACTTGTGTGTCTGTATAAATGTATATATTTTATGTGTACATATTCTTAGTAAATAGTCTGCCACAACTGAACCATAGATTATTCAGGAGTGATTTGTTCATGTTATAATGTTTTGGGGGGAGGCAGCTATGTTGTGCAGTGAGTAGAGCACCAACTCTGGAGTCAAGAGGATCTGAATTCAAATTCAGCCTCAAACACTTTAAACTTTCTGTATGACCTTGGGCAAGTCACTTAACCCCAATTGCCTTGCTTCCCCTCTCAAAAAAAATAAAAAAATCCCTCCTTCATTTTTGAAAAACTTTATATCTACAATTCAGTGATGAACTGACATCATGATGACCCAATCCTTTGTTTTCCTATGCTTTTGCTCTTGTTGTCTTCTGTCTTAAAAAAGAAGGAAAAAAAGATGCATTTCAATATTTCACTTTCTTGCATAATCTAAGGTGACATTCTAGATTATTGGTAGCTTCCCCATATGTAAATTATCATAGTATCACTTAAAAGGATGTAGTACACTGATATTTTTAGCCTTTTACCTTTCTTCATATGCTCCTTCATAGTGGTATTACTATTACAGAGCCCATTAGAGAGAATATAATTGATATGAATGCACATTGTTTGTAATGTATGTTAGGAGTCAGATTTCTAAAGACATACATATTTAATGAAGCCAGTCTAAATACAAGGTTTAATAGCCTGAAGTACCCAGGAAAAAAAAGTTACAAATATATGGGACATCCTGTCTGTTTTTCAGTGGTAACATTAAAATGAGAGGAGAGGGAACTTATAATTTGAGGGGCTCGATAATCCTCAAAGTCCCTTCCATCTCTACATCCCAAAATCTTTTTGATGATGGAATAAAGAGATAGAATTAGATTCACACACACACCCATACACGTATACATGTGGATATATATGTATATGTATGTAGATATGTATATATATGTATGTATATACACAAAAAATGATTTAAATGGATATGTACATGTACAAGTGAATAAACACACACACACACACACACACACACACACTCACAAATGGATATATGCACCCACATAAAGACACAGTTTTATCCAGGTTAAAAAATGGAATGGAGAAGTTGGAATTGGAGTTAGAAGATCCATAATCCTGGCTTTGCAATTTACTCTTCCTGACTTTGGGCAAGTTACTCTTAGCGCCTCAGTTTCCACATTTTCAGAACGAGAGCGTGGTATTGAATGAAATTAAAAGTTCCTTCCAAATCAAAATCATTGGTAATTCTCAGCAATATTAATTTCATTTTCAAATAATTAAACTAATTAGCGTATGGTGATATTGATCAAGAAAGTAATTACTGTTTAATTATGCTGCACTCAAATATCAGATCGATCTAATCATTATCACCCATATTTTGCCCAAGTGAAACTGCTAGGTGGAAAGCAAAGCCTTCAATGCTTCACAGGTGTCTTGGATTGGCATTTGCATATTGTAAACTCCCCCTGTTTCTACTTTTCTGTCCTCTGTGAATGATTATAACTTTTGAAACAATGGCATAGCAACCAAACCAGCCACATCGTCATTCGAGTGTTTTCTATTTGTTCCACGAGCAGGGGGGTGTGGAAATTTAAGAGGTAAGGCTACTAGACTCTTTGAACAGCAACCTGTTTAAATCGTGCTTTTGTAGTTTTCTTTTTTGATGAATCCATTGACACTATCACAACAATAACACCCAGCATTTATACAGAGTTTTAAGATTTACAAAGATACTTGCCAATAGTCCTTTCATTTTTATCCTCACAAAACCCCTGGAGATAAGTACTGTTATTATATGCATTTTACCTAAAAAGAAACTGAGGTAGAGATTAAGTGACTTGTCCAGAGTCACACAGCTGATGCCAGATGTGAACTCAGGTATTCTTGATTCGATATTGGTCCAGTATTTTATCTACTGTATCACCTTGATGTTTCAATAACATAAACGTCATTATGTGATCATAGAAACACATGCAAACAGGCATATATCCATGTGTGCACATTCACATGTATACCAGCATGCATGAGCTTATATATACATTGTGTACACATATGCATGTGTACATATATGAACATAAACATATATAGTCATATACATTTTTTAAGGATGCATTTATTTTTACTTTATTATAGCAAAAGAAGGTTCCCATGTTTTATTAGAACACTACCTTTATTTTACTCTCTCCTGTATGGTCTTATATAGATGCCAAAATTAGTTCTGCTCAATCCATGGTAATAAATTAAGATCATGGAAAGTTGGAATAATATACATCAATGACATTTATATAGTGCTTTAAATATACAAAGCTCTTTAAATTGATTTGATCCTTATAACAACCATTCAAGTTAAGTTCCATAGCTACCATTATTCCCATTTTACAGATGATGATAATGGGCCTCAAAGAGGTTGAGAAACTTTCCTAAGGTCACCTACCTAAACATAATATAAATGTAAAATTGTCTCATATTAAGTCGAATAATCAATCCACCATAGTACCTAGCTACCTACAATAATATTCTATTTCCTGGATACAGGTTAGAGTTATCTAAAATTAGAGTTAATAACTTCTCAGAGCATAGGACTCCAAAGGGAACATGCCAAGAGATAAGTCATTTCCAGGTGAAAATTCTATGCAAATTTTCTCTGTCTCTAATGGCTGTCTTGGGAAATGAGAACAGTGTTATATACGCAGAAAGTATTCTCTAGGTAAAGTACACTGAGCAACAAAGATGAATCAGATTTATCTTCCAACTCTTAAAACTATCCAGTGGTTTGCCAAATCCACATTAGCTTCAAATGGAGACAGAGGTGTTTTTCATATGTCCTGTTAATCAAATCAGCTGGTTTTGCATCATTTCCCTTTATCGACATGAATGTGGATGCCATTCTATGCTGCTATCCAAAAATGTCGCTGAATGTCAGTGCTAATGCTTTTGCAATAAGTGCTTTTGCTGACATAGTTTCACAGAGATAAGCCACAAGATTTTTGAGAAAGAAAACTGATTCTTTTTGATGGCATGTGAGATATAGGGGAGAAAGTAAAATTTTATTGAAGGCTCCTTTATTATTAAACAGACATTTACTAAACTCTCAGATATGAAGAAAACAGTAAAATTTTCACTTTTCTAGAATAACCATTTTAAAGCATGGCTAGTTAAGTTCAATCTTGAGATATTATCACTATGCAATTAATCATTGTCATATTTAAAGTCTTAGAACACAATGATTATTATGTTTTCAGTCTTTCATATTTCATCCTTTCTCATTTACACCACACACACAATCACATAAGAAGTAGAAGCAAGAAAAAAGAAAATGAAATGCCAAAAAAAAGAACTATCAAAAGGATTATGATGTTGGAAACAGTCTTGAGAGTAATTTGTAGCTGAGGAAAATAGCAGAATATGAAACATTATAAATTATATTGTTAGAAGTAAGAAAATTGAAATCAAATATGATTCTATGAGGCCAACTGTTTATGTTCTTCATATATGCAGGTGTACTAGATTATTTTTTTTCTTTTACACTGCTGTCTAGTTAGCCAGTGACTACCTATATATATGTCTACAAGTATAAATTATTTCCTTAGAGTATTTCTTTTCTCTTGACCCCCTCATACACCCTGTAATAAAATGCATACATACATACATACATATATACACCATACATACATAATACAAAGTCAAATAAAGTTACTCATAGGACTGAAAAAATACAACCTAGAAGAACAAATGGTTTAGCTTTGAATTTGCACAGCATTTATGAAGTACATTATATTAAATTATGGGAAAAATGTTTTCCCCAAATGGCTTTTACAGTACCAAGTCTGAACGCTGTGCTTTTGAAATTATTGGTTATAGAAAAATTGTAGTTTAGAACTGAATACTTTACTGTATCTACAAAAGTAGATCATATACCAGAAGACCCACAGCAGACCTCTAATCTTTTATTTTCCTTTGGGAAAATTGTAGGCACCTTCCAGGACAAAACAAGAGGGACTTGATAGAAATAAAAGACTGAGTACCTCAGTACTTCCTCCCACTGACTTCCTTCCCTCCATCTTGATACTGTCTCTTTAACCCTCCACTGGTTCCACAAACACCACTCCTTACACCACCAACTCTATGCATTTAGTGTTAAAATTTTAAGGAATAAAAGCCTAGAGAAGGAATGATGTAAGGCAAGGTAGGTTTTTTTTTTTTCAGATTGGTTTATACCCTGTCATAAGTGACAGGTCAGAAGGTCACTTTATTATTTGGCACACCCTGGTTGGGCTTGTAGCCCCTCTGCCTCACCCACACACACACCTCCCCACCCATTCAATTAATCCTCAAATATTAATGTGCAAGGCACTGTGGAAAATGCAAAGCACAAAGCATGATTTTTTTCCTTGAGGAGGGAAAAATAGAGTTGGAGTTAACCTGGGAGTGAGCATAATGTAATGAAAAACACTGCCACTTTATCACTGTTATATGTTTGAATTTATCTCTTCACCTTCTCAGGTGCCTACCTGCAATGGTAATGTAATTTGAATCTGAAGATCCCTTTGTATAGACAAAAGTAACAGGTACTTATCACTTAGTAATTAATCAAGCCTCTGTTAGAGAAACAGAAGGTATGAATCCCTGTTGCTGATGTAACAGGAAGAAGCTAATGCTATGTGTATTTAAGGAGAAGCTCTACTGGGTCAGACAGATCTTCTTGGAGCAAGCTCCATGGAGGCAGAACTTGATGTTGCTGGGGAGGTTAAAGAAGAAAGCCCCATCCCCACCCCCAGGCTAGAGAGAATGGTTTTGATTTTGGGAAGCAGCTGAAACTTCTGCTGAGGCTGAGGGATAGCCTGAGCTGCTGAGGATTTCTGAGGGCCAGTCAGAGCTGAAGGCCAGCTGGAGCTGCTGAGGATTTTGGTGGGCCAGCCAAGCTGTGAAAGACTGAGGAAGCATGACTGTGATGCTGGTACTTTGTATGAACCTGTTGGTGGCTCTGTTAAGCCTTGACTTTCTGAGAACAGAGACTGCATGAAGAGCTGAACAAGGACCTGGGAGCTGTCTGCCTTTGAACCCAGGTGACAGTTTGGTGAATCCAGGTAGGAGCTGGGACCATTTCCTAGTGACCTAGGGGTGGAGGGTTTGTGTGTTTTCTCATGATTAAATAGTGAATGGTGAAGGAGGATTGAATGATTGATTGACTAAATGATTGTACTTAGTGGTTGATGACTGAATAAATGACTGATTTGTAACTTAGTATGCCCCATGAGTGGAAAACTTTGACTATTGTACTTTAGAGAGGCAAAACTCCTTAAGGATGATTGAATGATTGAGATGATCGAGTGCTTGAGTTATTAAATGATTGTTATTTGTTGAAAACTTTGTGACTACTGTGGTGAAAACTATGTGGCCATCTTAGTGTTTGAATTCTGTATTTTTATTTTCTGTGATAAATTGTAATTTTGTGAATGCTGTACCTTGATTTACTGTGAATATTTTGCTCTGATTTGTTATGGAATAAATAGAGTTACAGTGTGATCAGAACCTTAAAAGCTTAAAAAGCCATCCTCTGGAAAGCTGCTATTGCATGGTTTTACACTACCCCACTCCCCACTCCCATTCTCCAAGTCTTCCTTTTCCACCTCTAAAAAAGGAGGGTGAAAATAATGCATGTATATCAGTTTCACGGGATTATTGCATAAGAAATGCTTTGTAAACTTTAGAGTCTCATGAAAAAACAAATTCCAAAATGAATGAATCAATCAATTGATAAATGATGTGTACAGCAAAATAAAAGTTAGGAAAGAGCAGCATAATTCAATTAATTTCAAAATACATTTTTTTATTTCAAAATACAACTACTATTGGCAATTCATTGTACTCAGTGCTGCAGATGCAAAAGTATAAAAGGATACATACCCTGCTCTTAAAGAGTTTACAGTATATTGAGTGACAACAGATGAACAATATTATATGTTAGTGTATTTGGGGCAAAATCAACATCCAGACAAATAATAGGAGCTAACATTTACATAGTACTTTCTATGTGCTAGTAATTGAGTCATTTTAGTCATGTCCAATTCTTTGTGACCCCAGGGTAGTTTGTCACTTCCTTCTCCAGCTAATTTTACAGATGAGGAAATGAGGCAAATAAAGTTAAGTGATTTGCCCAGGGTCACACAACTAGAAAGTGTCTAAGGCCAAATTTGAACTTACCAGGAAGACTTTTTTTCACTCCACACCCAGTGCTCTATTGACTGCACCAGCTAACTGCCATCTATGTGACAAGCATGGTACTAAAGATTTAAAAATATCTCATTTGTTTCTTGCAACACTGATGGGAGGGAGGTACTATCATTATCCCCATTTTATAGGTCAAGGAAATGAGACAAATAAAAATTATATGACTTATCCAGGAACAAAGTATTTTAAGAAAATTGGAGAAGGCAGAAAATACCTTTAAATGTAAAATCTAGAGAGGTTTTGTGAAAGTAGTCCCAGAATTGATTCTTGGAGGAAGAGAAATATTTTTGATAAGCATAAAAAGTAGATCTCAAGTCATGAGAAATAGCTTATCTGAAGGCACAATGGGGACAGAAGGACAATAGCAAATTTTTATAACAATTTAAAGTGTCTTATATACTTTATGTCATATCGTCTTCACAATAACCCTCTGAGGTAGTAGCTATGGATTCATTAGCTTTCTTTTACAGATGAGGAAACCGAGCCTTGGGGAAGGTAAATGACTTATTCATGGTCAAACGACCTGTAAGTTACACATAGTCAACCTACCTACTCTTTTCCAGAAACCTACAGAAAAAAAAAATTTCCAGCCCAAGACAAATTAGGGGGTCCCTAGGAGTGGTCACAGGCCCCACAGGCCAGGAAGGTGGCCAAAGTAGCAGTGGTGGGCCTTGGAGGTATTCATGGTTGCAGGCACTGCAGTAGCAGCAGATTCAAAAGCTTTCATCCGAGAGACAGTAATGGCATCGGAGAACTGGTCAAAGAAATTACAGGGGACCCTTTACTAGCATTGGGTGCAGGTGGCACTAACTGGTAACTCTATAGTAAATAAGCAGTTCTGGATCACAATTCCAGGGAAGAGAGGATCATAAGGAAGTAGGGGCCCTGGTCACAGTTTCAAGGTCAAAGTCTTGGAGGGAAGGGGCATTTCAAAGGTAGAAGGAGGATGAAGAACAAGCCCCTCTCCCCACAAAAATACAAATAAAGGCTTTGTTAAGCCTTGACTTCCCAGGAACATAGACTGCACGAAGAGCTGGACAAGGACCTGGGAGCTGTCTGCCTTTGAACCCCAGTGACAGCTTGGTCAATCCAGGTAGAAGCAATTAAAGATTAGGAGACAACAGTGCTATGGAAGAGAGATAAAAACACGCAAGAAGATGAGTTTGTCAACAGTGCCCAGTACAGTAGATATATAAAGAATAAAGAAGGAGAAAAGGTCAAGTGCAGGTTTTCCTTTCCCCCCCTCTTTTTGTCTTTGTATTTGGAATAGAAAAGGCCAAAGTGTGTACTCAGTGGCATGAGTCGTCAGAAAGAGGAGAGGGAGGAGAAAAACCATCAAATGGCCAAAGGAAGGATTTCCACATTTAAGAAATGACAGGAAGAAGAGGTGATTATGAAAAAGAGAAATAAGGAAAAGAAAGAACAGAAAATTGTGGTCATTCAATATCAAGATAGAAGAATATTCCCAGATGTCATGGGCTGATGTGTGTGAGACAAGGAATGAGAGATTGATCACCAAGTGCCGAAAAGAGTGCAAGGAAAATGAGGACTGAGGAAAGGTCATGAGATCCATCAATAAAATGGCCACTGATTATTTTGGGAATAGTAGTTTTAGTACAGTGTTCAAGACAGCAGTGATATTACCAATGTTACAAAGGGAGTTGTAAGTGGGGAAGAAAGACAGCAGACACTTACAATACTCTTATAACATATTATTCTTACACTACATATAAGAATGTTGGCCGAGAGAAAAATGAGACAATAGTTTAAAAAAGAGGACATATTCAAGCAGAACAAAACTTATATCTAACTGTACTTAGGAATGAACCAGAAGCCTTTTATTTTCAGTCCTTCAGACTTTGTAGCTGTTCAGTGCCCTATATATGAATCTTATATGTATGGTTGATATTTGATCTGGAAGGATTTTGAGTGGGAGAGTTTCAACACAGATCAGAGGGGGTGAAGCTTTCTGTTTTGACCTGGCCCTATTCAACCTCTGCCTTGAATTCTTCTGAGGTCCTGGGTTTTGCATTGGTGCAATTAATATGTCTGGTTTCACTTCACCCATATGCACATTGACTAACAATTCTGTTCACCTATTATTCAATGAAAGTAAAGGATTACTTTTATTTTGTCCTTGTCATGGTCACTCCTAGAGTTGTTAAGAGGTGAACATGATCTGGTTGTGCAAGGTGTTTAGATGGGGTGGGGGGGTTGGGAAGTAACCATTCAACAGAGAATGCAGCAAATGCAGTGTTCAGTAAACTGTGGTGAGGTGAAAAACTTTCACCTGGCTGCACAGAGAAAAGAGCTGATAATTTCTAAGGACTCCTAGATCATGACATTGTTTTGTCAAAGTCAGACTATCTTCCTTTAGTCATTGTACTAAGGCTAACAAATACTCCTTCTGCAGCTGCTGCCCTTGACCCTTTTGACAGTGTGCTGATGCCCTATCTTTCTGTCCAGAGGGAGCTGTGGAAACGCAGCTTTGAAAATCTATGAAATTCCTGATCTTTTTTGCCTCACTTCATTTTGAAGCCCACTCATCTTATGACCTATCTATGGCACTTGAAATCAAAGGATTAAAAGCTATACCCTTCTGGACGACTTGTTCAAAGCTTTAAATTGACATTTTCTTTTCCACAAATGTTTTCTTTACCCCATTTTGGGATATTATTAGAGATATGTAAAGCATCCTATTTGTATCATTTCCCTTTTCCCCCCTCCCCCATTTCTCCCTACAGAGTTCTGTCACACCATTTCCAAATGCACTGGGAGCATTTTTGAGAAACAGGAAAATTGGTTCCCTCTGTTTATAATTCTCTGGCATTTTCTCATGATGTGGACTTCAACCTACAGGATCAATCCATGTTAAGCTCATCAAACTATATAAATATCCCTTCCTTATTTAGGAGAAAAAGGTAGTTTTAAAAAATCATGTCCCTGATGTCTCCATCCTTGCCTTTCCCATTTGGCTTCATGTTGGAAAATTAATTCTGAACTCCCCTAGGATCTCTGATCTCTATTAGTACATACCCAGATGGCCATATACACCCCACTCCCCCCACCTTTGATGGCAGGAGTGTATCCTACAAGAGCTAATGGAAAATGCACTTTAGAGAAAGGCAGAACACCTGGGTTTCCTTTCTGTCCTACGTAAGTATATATTCTTAAGAAAAATAATTCACTTTTTTCTACTTCAGGTTCAAGTGAACATGATAGCTCCTGGATTATATGGGATATAAATAAAAGCATTATTTGAGGAATCAAGAACATCAACACTTTTATTCTTATTACCTATTGTTGTTTTTTTTTCAGATGAAAGTAGAAAAACTCTTTTTTTCTCCTGCATCATTTTATTTTCTCACAGTTTTTTGATAATCATGAGGGCAAGGGCTTGGGAAAAA
Source organism: Pseudochirops cupreus (assembly GCA_028627135.1). Taxonomy (NCBI): domain Eukaryota; kingdom Metazoa; phylum Chordata; class Mammalia; order Diprotodontia; family Pseudocheiridae; genus Pseudochirops; species Pseudochirops cupreus. The sequence continues at coordinate 124,926,373 of CM053580.1, forward strand.
ATAAAGGGAACAGACTGAAAGCTGAAGCTTACAAAATCAAACACAGCAGAGGCCAAGATAATGCCACCTCTGATCTCTGAACTCTGACCAAAATCAGCCTCACAGATATTTTGGAGTAACACCTATGGAGGCCACAGAGTAGCTCTGTTTCTGGTCCTCATTTGTCTGCATGCTGACCACCATCAAAAGTGGTAATTTGTGATGGTGATTTCTGACAGTGAACAACACTAGCTATTTCAATGTGACCTAACCTCAATAACATCAAACAGCTTCTTTTGGTTACTGCTAACCTGGGTCAAATTTAGATAGACAACTAGGAGGTAAAAAGGTCTATATTTCATTCCCAGACCCATGCGCCATTTATTCCTGAGAACAATATTGTCTTTCAGGAATGCTTTGGTATTGTTGAGTAAAGGTGTATACCCCTTTGTCTATTTGCATCTGTACTCATTTATTTTCCCCGTTATATTCTCTTTTGAATACTGCAAAACTGTCTCTTCTCTCCCTCCTTCTGCCCCACTTTACACTTGTGATAGCTACTTTACAGTTTCCACTGACATCTTCTAAAATTTTTAAGCATTTTCATTAGGCATTAAAGCTGTGGAGAAGTAAATCATACACAATAAATGAAGAATTTACAGATTATAATTTCTACTCAGCACATCGGAAAAACAAAGTAAAATTCTGCTCTGGATTCAGTCATATCTAGGTTTGTGGGTCTATTTGTTTTTCTATTTGCCCACTTAGGATCTAGTATTTTTCTTTCTTTAAGCCCTTGGTTATTATCATCCGATATTTTTTCTTAGTATCTTGAAAACACATTTTCATCTTCAGTGTTAAGTGATTGTCATTTTTAACTGTTCTTCTAGGGTCGGGTGATTCTGGATATTTCCAACAGGTCAGTAATGATTAACCTACTTTAAGTACTATAAGGTATACCAGGTGGAAGGACTGCTGAGATTTCTGAAGGCAACTGAAGAAAGTGTGACTCATTACTTAGACTTTGACTTTCAAGCATAAGACATTTACCATAAATGAAGAGTTTCAATTATTACGTTTTTGTTTTGTTTTGTTTTCTCCTAGTCATGCCAGGAGTCAGGAGTCAACTTCTAAGTCAATGGCAAAAATGTCTGTTACTGTGACATGGGAATGGAACTAACAGCATGATGAAATCTTCAATATGATAGCTCCCCTAATTCCTTATTTCCAGTTACAAGGTAAGATTGAATTATTGTACCTGAATATGATATATCACTAGCAATTTCCCTAGGCTTTTTGAGAATGACTATGTATGTCATGTATAGCATTGTGCAAAAGAGAAAGTTCAGCAAAGTTAGTGCAGTAGAAAGAGTGCTGGAGCTGGGATCAAGAAGACCAGAGTTCAAATTTGGACTCAGACACTTAAGAAATGTTACCCTGGGTAAGTCATTTAGTCTCTTTCTGCTTCTGTTATCCTTATCTGTAAAATGAAGATAACAATATACCCTATCTCCTGTAATTGTTATCAGGATGAATGGAATAAAAGTGAAAACTTCTCAGGTAACATTAAAGTACCAAAGACTCAGTAACCTGGGCTGGGAGCTTAGAATCTTTGCCTTACTTCCCTGGTCATAAGTTGAAGTATTTGCTAAGCTTAGCTAACGTGTAGGAGAGGGAAGTACAGACCCTGAAAATCTGATCACAGACCTGAATGTTCCAGACTTGTTTCCACTGACCACCATCTGATCTGTACAAACATAAAATTTGAATTCCTATTACAGAACTCTGGGCAGGTCACCATGCCCTAAAATCCCCCTGATTCATAAAATATTGTCTACTTTCATATTTAAGTTGCTACTGATGACATATTTTGTCTGTTTTCATGTCCTCTAGACATGTACCTTCTGCTTTTTGATATTACTGACATTTTACCCGCAACGCTAGCAAATTTTTGCGGTTACCTCAGTTCCTGATTAACAGGAACAAGATAGAACAAGGGAGGAGGAAAAGGGGTGGTCTTTTGGGTATATAACCAAGCTTTGCATTTTGTATTTTGCCCCTCCTACTAGACTGCCTCTAGTAGAGAGACCGCCCTTCTTGCAAGAAGAAATAATTAAATAAAATCCTTCCTGCCTCTACTTGGAGATATCTCTGCTTATTTTATTTTGGGCAAGGATCATCTTTGTCCCACACAAGGATATTTTTGTTTGTTTGCTCAGTCACACATATGCCTCATTATAATCCCACTGTGGCTTTTTTGGAACAGAGACTGGAATGGTTTTCCATTTCCTTCTCCAACTCATTTTAGAGATGAGACACTAAAGGAAAGAGGGTTAAGTGACTTGCCCAGGGTCATACAGATAGTAAGAGTCTGAGACTGGACTTCAAATCATTGTTATGCGAATCTAAAGATCTTCCCAGTCCCTAGGCCCTTTGATAGGCTTAAATGACTCTGAGAACCTTCCCTGATTTGAAAATATACTCTGCCCCCTTATAGGCTGAATGTGGTCACATGGAGCCTGTGGGAAGAAGTTTGTTCTTTAGGAATGCCCACATCTTATTACTTTGTGATTGGGCAGTTGGTCAAGAGCAGTTGTTCTCAACCTTCCTAATGCCATGACCCTTTAATACTAATATGTGGGTGTGTCTGCATGTGGGCAGACCCTTCTAGAGATGGATAGAGGAGCGTGGTGTCAAGCACTAAAATATGTGTTTTCCAATGGTCTTAGGTGCCCCTGTGACTCCTGTGAAAGGGTCATTTGACTCCCAAAGGGGTCGTGACCCACAGGTTGAGAACCACTGGTCAAGAAGGTTGTGGCATTCTCTGATGCATGAGAAGGCTATACATACCCTGATGTGAGTTTTTGCTTTGGGGCTTACGTTGAAAGAGTTGTGTGATTTGGCCAGATGAGACTCTGAGCAGATGTTGAGCCCTGCAGGCTTTGAAAACCCAGGTGTTGATGCTTCTCTCTCTGGTGACTATCTAGGTATGAATGTAATGGTCAAAAGACTGGAAGCCTCTCTGCTAATCTGTTTCTTTGTCTGCTTGTAACTTCTGCTTGTATTCTCTAAAGTTCAGGGTATTGACTTTTCTCCCTGAACTAAGTAAATGATATATGTTTGATTGATTAAAGTAAGATTGTTAACCCATTTTGAGTTGCTTTCCTTTAGAAAAGCAGATCTAAGAACCTGTGCTAGCAGCCATCCTGGGTATGCTAGGGTGCTTGCTGATAAACTCATCAAGATGAATCTTCCTGATTCTAGCCCAGTGCTATATCTACTGTGCCACCTTGCTATCTGTTATGAAGACACAATGGGATACTATTAGTAAAGCATTTTGCAAACCTTAAGTGCTGTATAAATGCTAGTCATTCTTTGTTATTGGCGATTGTTAGTTGTTGTTAGATACCCAGAATGGTGTAATGCTAAGAGAACAGGCCTGGAAGTCAAGAAGATAAGGCTTCAAACTAAAATCTCTTATGTTCTGCCCTCTTCCTAAACTCTTTGTACCCCAGACAACACTCTCTAATGGTAAATTGAAGTTGATCTCCTTTGGCCAATGAATTCTCCCCATCAGGAATTCCCCATAGCTTTGAAACTGCAATTCTAATACATACATGCATGCATGCGTGTGTGCATATATGTGCATACATGTATTGTGCATATGTGTGTGATCATGTATGTGTGTGTATTTATCCTTTCTCATCATTACCCTCTATCTTGAATTTCCTGGGTCTTTTTTCTGATACATGCCTCTAAAGAACAAGAAGCCACATACATGGAAACATACACACACATATTTGTGTGTAAATATACACATGTGTATAGATTAATATGCATGTGTGTGCATGTTTGTGTCTACATATGCATGTATATATGTGCACACATGGATGTATATATATGAATATACAGATATGGATGTAGATATAAATAAATCTACTGGTCTAGTTATCCTTATTACTTTAGCCTCTCTGCCCCTCCATCCCTAAATCCATCATCTGTACACTTTCTCATCACCCTCCTCTATCCTGAATTTCCTGGGTCTTTGTTTCTAATATATGTCTCTAAATATGAAGAAGCTACATGCATGCATGCACAGACATACATAAACACATGTAAGAATACATACATGAAAATACATGTGAAGCCATAAGCATATGCATGTGCATGTTGTTGTACATATATGTATACATGCGTGCATACTTGTATAGATGTATATATATATATATACTTGTACACATATATATGTAAATGGATATAAGTAAATTTGTTGGGCTAGTTATCCTTATTACTTTAGCCTCACTCTCCCTCCATCATTAAGTTTGTCATCTGTATTCTTTCTCATCACCACCCCCTGCACTAAATTTCTTGGTTCTTTTTTTTCCCCCAAAAAATGCCTCTAAACTTCAAGAAGCTACCCTTCCCTGCTTGCTTTCCTCTCTGAGGCTAAATGTAGACATCTGTTATGAATGAACCTCTTATCAACCATCAGACTTGATGAGATCATCAATCTGTCTCTGTAATTTTCCTAGGATATCTCTCACTGCCACAATTAACTGAGGATACATCTGAAAAATGCTCACTTACCTTCTCAACCCTGACAATCAAAAATATTTTTCATTCATTACAGTGGATTGCATCTGTTACTAAGACTCTTGTAGTTATTTATCAGAAAGACATTTATCAGAAAGAATGGTATTTAAAATCTACTTTATAAATTAAAAATAGAATAATTCCTAAAACCCACTGGGAAATTTCCTATTGTTTTCCTTTGTTACTTCTCTATAAGTAAAAAACATATTGTTTTCCATTCCATGATATGATTGAAAGGATTACCATGGACCAAAATACTTGATTTTATTCTTCTACCAAGTAACTATTCACCATCTAACATGCAATTTTCTTTATGGATCTCAATTTACTTTCTGTTTAATCTTCCTTTCCCAAAATTTTCCCTGATTAAGAATTTTTATTTATTGTCTTCATTGCATTGTATTTTGTTTGCTATTTTTCTAGTGCCCTTCCAGAACTCTCAGAAAATTTATATTCTTATAAAAATAAAGAATTCCTAGTACTGTGCAACTTTGTTATTTATATGACCTCAGAAAGGTTAATCACCTTTCCACAGAAGGAAAGAGAACACTGAGATTCAAATTCAAGCCTTTTTCTGGAAATTC
>CM053580.1:124932028-124956149 GCA_028627135.1 Pseudochirops cupreus
ATAAGACTTTGTTCATGGCCTGGCTGATCCTTGAGTTCCAGGCAAGAGAAGTGGGGAAAAGTTTGAGATGTGCTGGACCCTGTGAACTTCAGTGTGTGCCAGGGACTGCCCTGAGGACTGGAGAAGGACCTGGGAGCTGTGTACTTCTGAGGATTGGACAAGGACCTTGGAGCTGTCTGCTTCTGAATCCAGGTGACTGTTTGGTGGATTCAAGTAGGAGCTGAGACCTTGGAAGGGGATCCAGGGAATCAGAGAGACCACCCAGAGTCAAGATGAAGTAAAGGCCTCCCCTTGGATGAAATTGATGTTTTCTGGACACCAAGGGGTAGAGGGTTTGTGTGGTTTTCTAATGACTATATTTGTCATCAAGATGTTTAGTAATTGTGAATCTAGATTAGTGACTGATTAAGTTAATGGTTGCCCCATGAGTGGAAGTTTCAGTATTCTATTGTGAATTGATTGAATGATTAAGTATTGAGTTGCCCCATGAGTGGAAGTTTGATTCTATTGTTCCTTGTTCTGAATATTATGGCCACTGTAGTGAAAACTGTGTGGCCATTTTCTGTGATAAGCCTTGTTCTAAATATTGTGGCCTCTGTAGTGAAAACTGTGTGGCCATTTTCTGTGATAAGATGTAATGGTTTGAATTTTTGTCTTGATTTGTAATGGAATAAACAAAGGGTTCACTATATTTTGTAATCTGAACTATAAAAGCTGTTCACAGTAGCATTCTTTTGGGAATCTGTTGGTGCATGGCATTACAATGCTATAAAAAACAAAAGAGAAGTAAGTTTTTCAAAACACAGTAGTTTCATTGTTGTTACTTCTAATGTAATAAAGACCATTTCCCCCTAATCATTTTCATAATTAAGAAGCAGAATGCTGTCATGACTAGAGGATCAAACTTGGAGACACAAAGGTCTAGATTTACACACTTTAACTCAACTGTATTCTCACTATGTGACCTATTGCAAACCACCTAACTGCTCAATGCCCAATTAGATAAGTTACAGATCAGTTGCTGATCTACTTTGATGGAAGAAGTTTCCATATCAGAATTTCCCCATAGCAATGAGATCACAAATCTGGACTGTTCCCTCCCCCCAAACAAAAATTATATAGTTGCATACTATACTTATATAATAGTTAGTAAATGCCTTACAGTCAGCAAAAGGCATTTTTGTTGTCTACCATTATAAATTTTGTTGTCTACCATTATAAATCCACTCAACTGATCAAAATGAGAAACTTCTATAGTCAACACTTCAGTCTGTTGAACTGAATTTACAGATTATACAGCTGCTTCCCTTTCTCTTCCCTGTTTTTTCTCTTATTTCCTTTTGAAAGTACTACTGCTGATAACAGAAAAATTAATAAAACGAAATTTAAAAAAATTTCATGTTTTTAGCAAATTTGCTGTACTTAAATTTAATGAAATAATTCCATACACAGGTGTAGTGAACATACATTAATATCCATTGCATTTTTTGGTTTTGCTTTAGTCATTGTCAGCTTACATATATGACTATAACAATTTCTTCTTTTTGAAGATTAAAGTATGTTCTTATAAATTATTTAATTATCTAAGAGCTGGATTTTTCTACCCTATTGTGCTCTATAAACTTGCAGCTGAAAAATGTTTTGTGGTATTTTTTGAAAGTTGTAATTGTTGCATTTTTAGCACTTTGGAATAAAAATAAATAAAATATAAATATGGTTACTTTGCATTTTAAACACATGCTTTCATACCATGAGGTTTCCCAAAATACCACAGATATTCAGCAAAAAAAAAAAGCTGTCGTTGCCTTAAAATATATTCCTTTGTTGAGTTCATACTGCTAACCCTTTAGGGTATTGACAGCCTATTATTTTTCATATGTTCCATCTTTATCCAGGAAACTGAAAGAACAGCTAATTATATCCTTTTGCAAATGAGTGTAGCAGAATGGCTTTTGTTCAACAAAATTCTTAAGTCTCTTCAACATGAATGCAGAAGTCAGTGTGGTATGTTTGCATACATGTATACACCAATGAGTGTTAATGCACAGCTACTTTTGTGGCATATAAAATTTGGCATTTGAAGTTGATTGTATACTGTGCTTTGGCTACTGAAATCCAACCATTTTCCTTGCCTGAATTACATATGAACTGACTCTAATTGCTTGTTTTTCAGAGGTCATGTGTGCCCTCTCCCCCATGTTTCTGTTCCAGTGTGTATTGCTTTTTTGTGTGTGACTGACATTGGCACTATTATTCTTAAAAGTTGTACAAGTGTTTCTGAAAAAGGGCAGGGTAATAAGCAATTAAAATGAAGGTCACTAAAATAAGTCTATTAACAAAAGCAAGAATGTTTGCCGGAATGATTTTTGAATCCCTTCCCCAAATCATAGGGCATTCTCATAAATCATTTTTACAAATAAGTACAGGCATGCCGTTGGTTTGAAGAACTGATACAAAAATGCCTTTAACTTGCTAAAATTGTTAACAGTGGTCTGGACTTCCAGTGATGGTTCAGGGTGAAACTGTTGCTTCTAAAGTCTTTCAAAAAGAGTAAGAATGTAATACATAAAGCATATTTTTCCCTCTAGAAGACTATCTAAAATAACAGGCAAAAAGACATAATGGAAGATAGCATATAGTACCAACACAATCATGCTATACATGATCTAATTCCAAATATAATTCTTCTTCCACTCCTGTCCCACCACCTTCTGCACATTTTTTTTTCCAAGTGTGGAATTGTGTTTTCATAGCCAATAGCCAATTTTCATAGCCAACATTCTTACATTGAGGAAGCAAGCATAATCTTTCTGATTATTTACAAAATAAATTTTATCAACTTTAACATTAGTAGCATCATCTAGCTTAAATACTTTGCCAAAATAATGAGAAGGTAAGACTCACTGGAAAAGATCCTAATGTTGGGAAAGATTGAAAGCAAAAGGAGAAGGCTGTGGCTTAAGATGAGATGGATACATAGTGCCATGGAAACGACAAACCTGAGTTTGGAGAGACTTTGAGAGATACTAGAGAATAGAAGGGCTTGAAGAGCTGTGGTCCCTTGGGAAATGAAGAGTTAGACACAAATGAATAACAATATTAGTCATATATATGTGTATGTGTGTATGTGTGTGTGTGTGTGTGTGTATGTGTGTGTGTGTGTATCTTTGGGTAACCAGTCAGAAGGAAGATTCTCTTGATTTTTACCTTTGCAATGCTGCCAAGAATGTGGGCCACATGTCATATGATTGATAAGACAAGTGTATACTTAGAATATACTGTTTTTTTGCTTCAGGGAAGATTTTGTAAAAGGGAGATTTTTATCAATTTGAAAACCACTTTATTAAAGTAGAGGTTTGATGTTATCATTACTATTTTGTATTTCTTCATGGTAGAACAGATTAAAATCAGTTTTACTTAATTAATATGTGACTATAGTTTCCATTGACAAATGTCAATGTTAGTGTTTATCCTTTTGTGTTGTGAATTTTTTGGAAGTCTGATGTTCTGTCGACCTCTTTTTGTAATAAGATTTTAAATGCATAAAATAAAATATTTGGGATTATAAAGAAAATCATCAATATTGAAACAAAAGCAATTTTTTTTCCATCTAAGTTCATGGGTGCGCTGAAACATATATACAATCACAACAAATCAGCATTTACTAAATACCTACCCTATGCCTACTGTTGTGCTAAGTGCTGAGTACACAAGATCAAAAATGAAATAGTATTTGACCTTCAGAATCTCACATTTTATTCTGTTGGCACATACACACAAGCACACATGCATGCAGACATGTGTGTAAGCATGCATGCATATGTTTCTATCTGTGCATGCACATTTGTGTACATTTACACATTGCATACATATGTGTATGCATTATGTATACATGAAATACTTGTATGTTTGAGTGTATGTGTGCACACATATGCATGCATATATACACACAGACACAAGCACATATAGTCACATACACATATACATACACACATATATGTTGGCCTCGAAAGTGAGTTTCTTAAGGTCAAGTACTATTTAATTTTCTTACGTCATATACCCTGCACTTAGCGCAATATGGTGCATTTTAACATACACACATACATACATCTACATATATATGGGTGTAATGCATTCTCATATATGTGTGTATTCATACTCACATCTGACCTCAGGTACTAGCTATATTTCCCTGGGTAAGTCACTTAACCCTGTTTTTCTCAATTTCCTCTTCTGTAAAATGTGAAAGAGAAGGAAATGGCAAAATAATCCAGTATGTTTGCCAAAAACTCTCCACAAATAGGGTCACAAAGAGTTGGACATGACTAATCAAATAATCCCTCTCTCTCTCCATTTGTCTGTCTCTCTATCATTCACACACATATGTATGTTTATGTATGTATACCTATGTCTCAGTATATCTATATATATCTTTATCCATATATTGGTATATCAAGATATATCTCTCATTATGTATATATAATGTATGTATATATGTATGTATCTATGTACCTATCTATGTATCTATATATCTAGCCAGTTTATCTATCTATCTATCTATCCATCTAGGAAGCTAGGTGCCACAGTGGAAAAAGTGCTGGACCTGAAGTCAGAAAGATTTGTCCTGCTGAGTTCAAATCTGGCCTCAGACAATTACTAGCTATGTGACCCTGAGGAAGTCACTTTACCATGTGTGCCTTGGCTCCTCATCTGTAAAAGGAACTGGAGAAGAAAATGACATATCACAGTAGCATCTTTGCCAAGAAATCCCAAATAGGATCACAAAGAGTCTCACATGACTGAACAATAACAACAATGATAATGTATACGTGTGTATGTGTGTGTGTATGTGTGTATGAATACGAATACAAACTTTTACAAAATAATTTCAAGGCAAGAGTAACAGTAATCCACTAAGGATGGCTGGGTCAAGAAGAAGGAGGTCATACATGAGACATGTTTTGAAGGAAGCAAGGGATTCAAGGAGAATAAATGATGTGTAAGCATATTACAGATATGCTGGACCACAACATCTGCTACAAGCATGTATTCAGGAAGTGGGATGCAGTGAATGTAAGAAGTCTTCTTGAAATGTTTATGAAAAGGGGAATGATACTGGGTTAGTTCTTAAATGCTACTGCGAAGATTTTATATTTAATTATAATGGCAATAAAATGCCACAGATAACTTTGAGAAGAGAAGACATAATCATATATAAATTTTAGAAATATCATTTTTGCATCTCTATGGAGAATGGACTTAAGGAGGGGACTTAAAGCATCCTTTGGGACTAATGGGAAAAAACAAACAGAAAAATAAGAGAATTGACTAGATAAGATAGAGAGGGTATCAAAAGAGGGAATAAAAAGAAGCATTGCATCATGGTTAATGATAAGTAGCCTTGTCAATGCCCACATATTTGGGTAGTTTGTCTTTATTTTTGTTTCAGCTGTTTTGTTCATTATAATGGTGATGACATTTGAAGATCCCTTTCTATTGGAAAGCTGACAGGTACTTAGCACCTAGTTTCAAATTAAGCTTCTGTAAAGAAACAGGAGATATGAACCTCTTTTGCTGATATAACAGGAAGGGCTGAAAAGGGAGGAGCTAATACCTGTATAAGGAAAAGCACAGGCAGAACAAACAGAATTTCCTAGGCGTAAGCATCATGGAGGCAGAGCAGATGCTGCTGGGGCTGGGGGGAAGGAGAGAGAGACAGAGACAGAGAGAGAGAGAGAGAGAGAGAGAGAGAGAGAGAGAGAGAGAGAGAGAGAGAGACAGAATTTTTCTCAGCAAGCTTCTAGAGGCTGGGCTGTTACTGCTGGACCAAACTGAGAATTGAGAAGAACTGAGAAGAGAAATGAGAACTGAGAACTGTGTAAAGCCAAGCACAAGCAGCTTTCCAAAGGACGGCTGCTGTGAACAGGCTTCAAGCTTCTGATTACATAGTACAGTGAACACTCTATTTATTCATTCACAAATCAGGGCAAAACATTCACAGAAAATCAAGGTACAGCATTCAGAATGTTACAACTTATCACAGAAAATCACAATATAGCATTTACAATAACTTATCACTAAAATGGCCACAGAGTTTTCACCAAAGTGGTCACATAGTTTCCAACAGAGTATAATCATTTAGTCAATCAATCACTTAATAACTCATTCACTCATAAAGTACAAAAAGTCAAAGTCTTCCATCCATGGGGCACACTAAGTTACAAATCAGTCACCATTCAGTCATCAGTCACTATTCAATGATGAGTCACTACTAAGTACCCTCTTAAGGGGTAATGGGAAATATACAAGCCATCTACCCCTAAGTCTCTAGCAAATTACAATTTCAGTCACTAGTCAGTACCCTCACAGAGGTCTTTTCATCTTGACTTGGGGCAGGCAGCTGCTACTGTATCCACCTAACTGTCACTTGGGTTTAAAGTCAGATGGCTCCAGCTTCTTGTCCAACTCTCCATGTAGTTACTGTTCCACACTGAAGCTCACAGTGTCCAGTCCACCTTAAATCCTTCACAGTCTCTATTACTGGGAAACCAAGGCTTAAAAAAGCCACAAACAGACAAAGTATTGACACCACAGTCATGCTTCCTCTGGCAGCTCTAACTTGCCCTTGTAAATCCTCGGCAGCTCTTCAGCAGCCCCCCAGCAGCTCCTTAGCAGCTCCTCAGCAGAAGTTCCCAGAAGAAAAGTCTCAGCAGAAGCTCTTGTTCTCAAAATCAAAATCACTTTCTCCCACTCCCAAAATCAAAATCACTCTCTCCACAGAAGTTCCAGTCCAGCAACACAGCTTTCAGGTGCTCATCCCAAGAAGTTCTTAAATAAGTTCTGACTTTCCCCACTGGCCTTTTTCCTTAGATACAGTATTTCTCCTCCCTGTTCAGCCCTTTCCTGTTATGTCAGCAACAGGGGTTAATACCTTCTGTTTCTTTAAGAGAGGCTTAATTTGAAACTAGGTGCTAACTACTTCTTAGTTTAGCAATACAATGGGATCTTAAAATTTCATTACTATTACAAACTGACTCAGAACTTGGACTTGTGCTAGCAAGACTTCAAAGGGCCAGCTGGAGCTGCAGAAGACTGAGGAAGCATGACTGTGGTGCCAGTACTTTGTACAAATGTTGTTGTGACTTTGTTAATGTCCATGAATGTTATTGGGGCTTTGTTAAGCCTTACCTTCTCAGGAACAGAGACTGTGAGAGATGTGAGGTAGACTGGACACTGAGCTTCAATATGGAATGGGGACTGCATAGAGAGCTGGACAAGGAGCTGGGAGCTATCTGTCTTTGAACTCAGGTGGCAGTTGGTAAGATTCACGCAGGAGCTGGAGGCATGGAATAGGAACCATGGAAGCTGAAAGCCTGCCTTGAGTCAACATAAAAAGACCTCTCCATGGGTACTGAGTTGTGACTGATGAAATTGTGATTTACTTGTGACCTAGGGGTGGATGGCTTTTGCACTTTCCACCACCCCCTTAAGAGGGTACTGAGTAGTGACTACTGAAACTGTAATTTAATTGCACCCCATGAGTGCGGGCTTTGACTTTTGTACTTTGTGTCCCTTAAGGAGGAAAGCCTTAAGGCTTTGTTGTACTTTGTTGAAAACTATGTGACCACTTTGGTGAAAACTAAGTAGCTATTTTAGTAAGAATTTGTTGAGTTGTGACATGGTGAATGCTGCATTTTGATTTTAGCTGAGAAGCTGTTACATTGTGAATGCTGACCTTGATTTTCTGTGAATGTTTTGCTCCAATTTGTTATTGAATAAATAGAGAGTTCACTATACTATGTAATCAGAACCTTGAAAGCTATTCACTGCAGCAGTCCTCTGAACAGTTGCTCATGTGTGGCTTTACATTAATTTGCTTTAATTTTTTTTTTGTATTGTATGCACATGTGGACATGAATGAGAAAGACTGACACAGACAGATGTAGAGAGAGATGTTCAAATTGTGTGTTCTTAGTTTTTACTTCCATTTTTATTTTCCTAAAGGAATATATAACTCATTATGTATCATGTCAACTGTTTTCATGAATCTTGCTCCTGTTCAAGTTCCATTGTCTTCTACCTCATCAGACAAACAAAAAATGTGTGTGGGAGAAGTTATTAGGAAGTTGCATAGAAAGGGAAAAAAGAAATTCAAGTTTCTTATAGGAAAAGTGAATATTGCATAGGTAAAAATAGGAAGTTTCTGAGATTGCACAATGATGAGAAAATAAAGTTTTGCCTTAATAAAAAATATAAATCAATTAATTCATTATAAAATATCATGTGACTCAAGTAACCTTGGTTATATAATTTTATAAGGTTCCCAAAATTTTAACCTTTTGAACTTTGGATGCTGAATGAAAGGAAAAAAAAATAGATTGGAGAGGATTACATTTTCTTTTTACTATTGACATTCCCTCTCCCCAAGAGAATACAATAGGTTATTAAATATATCTTGTTTACTGTTATTTCTGTCTCTTTAATCGTTTGTAATTGATTCTTTTTTACAGATATTTTATAATCTTGTTCATCTTTTGGAAAGTACCTCAAAGCATTCCAATATGTTTCTTAGAGTATCTATCTTCCCACATTCAGATTCTCAAGCAGTGGGACTCTGAATTCAGGAACTCTGCCCAAACTTTCAAGTTTGACTTCATAGTGCATTGTGAGGTTAAACTGGGGTGTAGCAAAAGTAGTTGCAGAGGTAAAGTTTAGGAAATGGGAACAAGGAGGATGCCAGCTTATCATTTCTATTTTTATTTTTTCTGGAGGGTAAAGGTATTGCTCTGTGAAAATGTTTAAAGATGACAAAGCTGCCTGTGTTGTCACAAATCCTTCAAGAAACCATAATAGTGGAATGGATTAAATGCAATCCAAATTCAAAAGCCATCTCTTCTACCTCCCTAGGAAGAGATGCAAGAGAGTTGAAAGTATTCATCAGGAATTTTTTTTTTGACATGGCTTGCAATTTGGGAAAGGCGTTTGAGGAGAAGAACAATCATTGGGGATGGATTGCAAGGAATGAGGTAATGTGTTCCAGATGATACACATTATTAGGGGTGGGGCATTTTGTAATTACTGGAGGCTAAGAAGACAGAAATGAGAGCTTAACAGTACTGCAGCTGTGTTCAATGAATAAAAAAGGACTTCTGCTTTAGAGATTTTTTTTTATGTGAACTGACCCATACATGCTGGTGGTAAAGCATGGCAGGTTTATGTATAGCTACTATAAAGTTAAAGCTTAATATATTTCTCTCTCTCTCCCCTTATTGTGATTAAAGAAAGTAATGTGCAGTCAAGAAGGGGAGCATTAGGCCCATGGGAAATGGTGAAAATGGTGATTATTCAGTACCAAAAAATGCTGTGCTTTGTGGGGTCAGAATCCTATATGTGGTAAAAAGGATGTGTGGTGAGGAGAGAAAAGACATTATTTGCAAGCTACTTCCCTGACCTACCATTCCCAAGGCCCATCATGGTCAAGGTGACTTCTTTGACTGTGTAAAGAGAAGCAGAGACCGCGAGAAAAAAAAAAGGATGTGGCTCTTTTCAACCACTTTTTGAGGAAGAGAGGGCTGTGCAAAGTCACTGGCCTCACTTCCTCCTCCAGCACCATCTGGGTCCAGTGACCAGATAGAGATCAAGATGACTGGAGATGGCCCAGAATTCAAGAAGAGAATTTTAAAGCTAAGGTCTTCCAAATTCTCACTCTGAGTGAGGCAATGCCCATTCAGTGATTAGGCCAGTTTAAGAAGTGAGTCAAGGGATGGTCCCCTTAACAAAAAATAAATAAACAAAAAACAAACAAACAAACAAATTAATGAATGAATGGATGGATGGATGGATGGATGAATGAATGAATAATAACTGGGAGGGGAAGACCCTCAGAGTTGCAGGCTTAAAGGGGAACAATACATTCACTCTGTGCCATCCAGGCCCAAAAAATAGTCACCAAGTGGTGGTTGGGTAGGTACCTATTGCTGGCCAATCAATGAGATCCATAATGAATTGGGCTTAAGGCATAGTCTTTGAGAAAGAAATCTAACCTGTAAACCCCAAGATGCCTAGGTAGGTTTCAGCCATCAAAATTTACCTTCCTTTAGGCAGAACACCTTTAGGTAAGGTCATGAAGCCCCATGTGAGGAGAAAAGAGGAGAGGAGAAGGAGGAGGAGCTGAGTTTCTCAACTGGAACTGGCCAGCTGGGTCCCCACTGGAGCAACTCAGAGTACTCATGGATTGTGTTTTTTTTTTCCTTCATTCTTGAAGAGGACCATGGCATCAGGAAGATTATTTCATTGCTTGCAACTAGCTATGAAGCAAGAGGATCAAGGGTCACAGACCAACTCTGAGACTTATTATCTGAGTGAAGTTGGGCAAGGCATTTAACCCACTGGGCCTCACTTTTCTCATCTGAGAAATGAGAGGGCTGAACTATATTGACCTTGAGGTTCCTTCTAAGTCTAAATCTCTGAACCTATAAAGCACTACTGGGAATTTTAGGGATTCAGTCCAATACACTCATTTTATAAATGAGAAAACAGAGGCTTAAGAGAGTGAGTGAAATGTTTTGCCCAAGATCACAAAGCTATTTACTAGCATTATTGTGACAGATATTTGGATCCCTCTATCCTCAATTCATCTACTTTAGAAGTGGTGGTACCATCCTCCAGCTTGGTAAAATCTACTTTTAAAACTGAATCATGAGGGAAGGTGAAAGAAGATATAATTCTTGTATTATAGCTTAAATTTGTTGTACTTCTCCCATTATGAAGGAGATCTAATAATAGACAAGTCCATAAAGACCAAACCAGAAACCTTTAGGCAGTAGTAAGAAGCTTGGTGCTCAGTGGCTAAGTGTTCTTCAAGTGTCTGAAGTTTTATCTTTTCTTCTGTTTGTTTTGTGGCCAGAAACATATCAGGAGAGTATATTTTGAGTAAAATCCTAGAGGAAATAGCTGATAAAAATATCGCTGTTGTATATCTACTTAAAGAAGATATATATCTGTTCTTTCTCAAGCAACTGTTAAGCTGTCATCCATACACTTATCATAAGGAACAATTATCTCAAAGTAGTTTTATCTCCAGACTCTTTCCTGACCAGACAGAAAAAAATCCCTGGAAGTAGACAGTATTTTCGTTTGTTTAACAGAGAATTGTGTTGGTTCTCATAAGAGGAATTCACTTCATAG
This sequence comes from Pseudochirops cupreus, assembly GCA_028627135.1. Classification (NCBI taxonomy): domain Eukaryota; kingdom Metazoa; phylum Chordata; class Mammalia; order Diprotodontia; family Pseudocheiridae; genus Pseudochirops; species Pseudochirops cupreus. Next base: position 124,943,216 of record CM053580.1, read on the forward strand.
GACATTAAGATCTGTAAACACCATGATTCCAAGTATATATTATATAGTTGGCACGTACCAACTAGACCAAGATTTGTATTATTCAAGTAAACAGAAGAGTGGTGAAGAAAGGGATACGTGAAATTCTTGGCAGCTTGTTTTTCACTAGTTTTCACAAAAATGGCACTTCCTTCTTCAATTCACATAATCGTCGCTAAATGCTCAAATAGTTCCCTCTAGAATGTTTGCCTTCAGGATGTAGATTTTATGCAATTTGATGAGAAAAGACCCATTCATAGATGATCAGAGAAAACTTTCAAGTGATGAAGGTGCTGAAAAAGTAGGGCATGAATGGGGTGGAGAAAAGCTTTTAAGATAAGGTGGCAAATGGTGTTGAAAACAGCAGAAGGCATTCAAATGGCTATTTTAATGACTGTTCTTACATGAAACTGTTGCAATGCCTTCTTTAAATATCTTGCCTTTTTAATAGATAACTTTTAAACAAATTTTCAACTGTCCCTGTTTGTGTGTAGATATAAGCTGATGGAAGGTAGGAGAGGAGGGTAAAGAGAATTGTATAAAAATCAAGATTCTTCAAACTTAAAAAAAAATAAAATCTTAATTATCACATAAATTAGGGAAGATGAGTGTCACAGTGGACAAAGTGCTGGCCCTGGAGTTAGAAGAACCTGAGTTCAAATGCAAGCTCAGTTATTTACTAGCTATATGAACCTGAACAAGTCATTTAGTCCTGTCTACCTCAGTTCCTCATCTGTAAAATGAACTGAAGAAGGAAATAGAAAACCACAGCAGAATCTTTGCAAAAAACAAACAAACCAAAAAACCCTAAATAGGCTATTGCAGATTTGGATATGAATGAAAAGACTCAACAATGAGAGAAAATGCAAATTCAGACAGCACAAGATTAGGGAGAGAATCAAGGACTAGAATTTGGAATTAATACTAGTTTTACTGTGTCATATAATGGGAAGATGTCCAACCTTGATATCTTGTCCTTCATTTCCTTCTCTCAACTGGCAATAGCATGCACCTTCCAAACCAGATATTCAGGGAATTCTATCTCCTTTCCTTGATGAGTTAATTTACTCAACTTTTAAATTCTGCCCTGGGATTGAATGAGCCCTTTTACAAAATCACTAAAATGTGACAATGTTAATCTTCTATATGAAATCTAATTTGTAAAGCACATAGTGCCTGTCATTTCGTAGTGTCTTAACCAGTGGATTGCCTCCCACCACCTCTTATTCATTCCAGTGTGTAACTGATCCCAAACTCACTCTCCATACCCTTGTAATTGGGAAACCTTCTTTCTAATTGTTCTGTACTTCTTATGCTAGTAACATTTATCAGATCAATACTACCATTTCTTTTGGCAACGGCATAGCAATGTATGACTTTTCCTCACTCTATGTTTCATGTGGATCCTTAGACAAAAACTTCCCCACTCCTCTACACACATATACATGTGTATGTGTAGACACATGCATATATACATTATATGTTTGTATGCATATATTCATGAATGTGTACATGCATATACATACACATGCATGCATATACATGCATATACATGTATTGTGCATGTATATATAAAATAAACTCCTCAAAGGCAGGAATTGTCTTACTCTTATATTTTTTGCAATCCAATAGAATATGGGATCTTTGAGGGCAAAAGTTTTATTTTTCTTTGTTTCTGTAGTGTCTGGAATGGTAGTAGACACTAAATATTTGTTGATTTGTTAATGCATTTTTTCATTTATTTCTGCAGTTTATCACTGTTATGCTGTGCATACTCACTAATGAAAAACAAGTCCATCAGAACAAATAGAACGATGAATATCAATTCATAAATGAACACATTTGGAAACAAATTTTACTTGTGGACAAAACATCTTCTAGCCCTGTATTTTGTGTATAAAATTTAGCTGCTAAAGAAGGTTCTGGTCTGTCCTACAGTTTCTCTATTTCTTTGTCACTTTTTTGTCTGTTTTCTTATTCTGTCTCTGTGTCTTTTCTTCTCTTTGTTCCTGTCTGCATCTCCCTCTGTTCCTGGCTCTTTAGTTTTCTCTCTTTTTCCACCTCCGAGTTATCTCTTTGTCTCTACATCTGTCTCTCTGTCTCTGTCTTCTTCTCTTTGTTCCTGTCTGCATCTCCCTCTGTTCCTGGCTCTTTAGTTTTCTCTCTTTTTCCACCTCCGAGTTATCTCTTTGTCTCTACATCTGTCTCTCTCTCTCCCCACTTACCCTCCCCCCGCCCCCATGAATCTCTCTTTTCAAAGTGTATCACTTCTTATTTCTGACAGAGAGCTAAGGCCGATACAAAGTCAAAGGATATGAGGTGGTAGTGAAATGAATTCCACAATTCAATTATTGTCACGACACTCCTTCCTGCCAATTCAATTAAACAAATGCTTAATAAATGGTTACAAGATAAGAGAGAATCAAGAAAGGAAGGCTTGCTCAGTGGATTGGGAGATTTTGAGTCAAGAAGAAGTTTCAAATCCTACACTAGTTGTGTAACCATGAACAAGTCACTTAAACTTTCTCAACCTGCTTTCTATCTTGAAAATGGGAAAAATAATATCTGGATCACTTGTGTCACAGAATTATCATAAAAACCTAATGAGATCATTCATGTAAAACAACTTTATAAACCTTACCCTATACAAAGACCAGTCATTATTATTACACACAAATTGTCCTAGGAGGTGGAAAAAATATAAAATAACTACATTTCCATATCCCCTTATGATTTATGAGACATTTTCATACCATACCTTCCTAATGCCACAACCCTTTAATACTCTTATGTGGGCGTATCTGCATGTGGGCGGACCTGTCTGGAGATGAACAGAGGAGCGGTGTCTCGGTTCCTAAGACCATCGGAAATATGTGTTTTCTGATGGCCTTAGGCAACCCCTGTGAAAAGGTAAATCAACCAGCAAAGGGGTTGCAACCCACAGGTTGAGAACTGCTGAGTAGGTGGAGAATAGAAATATGATTCATGAAAACACATATACACACATATACACACGCTATTTATATACAGAATTCATCTCTATCATCTATTTCTCGATTTACAGAAACAGAGACTCTTCCTCCACAAGAGGTAGCAAGTTTCAAAGCAAGTGTCTACTAGCAAGTAACAAAGTCAGAATTTGAATTCATGACTACCTGAAATAAAAAAAAAAATTCATAATATGCCAGGGTTCCTTGTTATCTAAAACATGTTCAAAAACACCTGAAAACAATCTTATCTCTAGGTGCTCATATTTTTGTAAGAACATGATACAGAAAGATAATGCATTTTGATTTCTTTGGATTCTTAAAAAACTTGATTTAAAAGGAACACTTTGGCACTCCATTTTAGTGATGTCTTAAGATAGAGGAAAAAAGAGAAAGGATCACACAATGTGAATAAGAGAGTGTGTTTCTTCTGAGGAACTTTGGTCGAGGATAGAATTTTCTATTAATAGTCATACAATAGTATTTCCTCCATGTCTAGTATTTTTTTTTTATTTTAAGTTAACAGATATTCCCTGAAAAATGTGCTATGTACATGCTTGCAAAACTGATGGCTCTTTATGGATAGACATCATCTTTCCCACCCTGTTTTAATTGATTCAGCGTTCTGGTGACATGTATCCATGTGAACAATCATTTCTCTTACAACACAAATGAATTTGGGGTTATCATAACTATCCCATTTTGAAGACAAACCCCAAATCCTCCTTTTCAGGCAGGTGTTCTGTGTTCCTCTATTAGAATTTATTTAACTTGAAGGAAGGCCTGGAGAAGGAAATGACAAACCACTGTAGTATCTTTACCAAGAAAATCCAAAATAGGGTCATGAAGAATCAGACATGACTAAAAAATGACTGAACAACAACAACAACTTGAAGGAAAGGGTTTTCTCACTTTTCTATTTGTTTCCATGTTGATATTTGGGGCTTAAGGGTGCTGGAGATCCCCAAATACCAACACACTGGGTCTTGTTGATTGAATTTGACCCAAGCTTTCTCTCAGCCAAAGTAAAACAAAGTTTATTAAAGATTCTTCATAATGGGTAGATTCTTAAGGAACCTATGTATTTGTGAGGCTTGTATTGACAAGCAGGCTGGAATAATCTGTCTGTCCTAGATTTAATTTCAGCACCTTCATGGAGGCAAGGTGTATCTTATATACAGAAAGATTGTGAGAGGGATCTATTAGTAGTGTAGAGGAGGAGTTTGGGCAGAGTCTTGAGGAAGAGTCTAAGAAGGATCTTGACTACTGAGGTCAGACTCCAGGAATTGGATTAAAGGTGGGGAATAGCTGAAGGCTACTTGGAGATGACAGACCATCGAGGGGTAGGCTGTGTGTGTGTGTGTGTGTGTGTGTGTGTGTGTGTGTGTGTGTATGTTATTTTTTGTTTGTTTTTGCCTTTTGGAGGGGGGATGGTAGGGCAATTGTGGTTAAGTGACTTGCCCGAGATCACCAGGCTAATTTTGTGTGTGTGTGTGTTGTGTCTGAGGCTGGATTTGTACTAAGGTCCTCCTGCCTCCAGGAATGGTGCTCTATTCACTGGACCACCTAGTTGGCCCTGGGCTAGGGTAGTTTAAAGCTAACAGATTTAGGTATAGATATTTTGATAGGATCAAGGATGGGAAGTGGCTGGACAATGGAGGGCTAGGTTAGGTTAAGAGTAACTGAGATTTGGGCCCAGGATAATTAAAGGCTTATGGACCCAGGCAAAGGCTTCATCGAGTGGAAAGATTCAAGGGGGTTCCTAGAGCTTAAACACCCAAATCCCTAGTGATTAAAATAGTGTTGTGCATTATAATCACTCAACAAATATTTTCATTCATTCTTTTATTCATTTAGATAAATTTTTCTTATTCCTACTGACTAGAGAGTGGGACCTGGAGCAGAAACTTTTTTATCTTTTGTTTCTAAAGAACCCTCAGAGATCCCCTTTGGAATTACTGTGATCTCTGGAACACTGTTTGAAAGCCATCTGTTTTGGAGATACCACTGATCTTGGAAATTCACTCAAGACTTCATTTTCCCATACTATTGTGTAGTCTTAAATAATGTAATGGAATGGAGTGCCACTGACCTAGATTTTTTTTTAATTCTTTAGAATCCATAAGTATGAATTGGTATAGTATTGGTATAGTAATTGGTATATTGGTATAGTAATATACCGATTGATGTTTTATTGGTGTAGTAATATTGGTATTGTAATATTGGTATAGAAATTGGTATAGTAATATTCATTATTGATATAGTAATTGGTATAATAATATTCATTAAATGCAAACTTAAGGAAGTGAATCATTTTATATCCTATTTTCTCCATCTCATACCATTCCCACAGTTGGTAATCAAAGCTAACTTTATACCAGAAAAAAAAAACAAAACTTTTTTCTTCTGAGGTTCCCAGCTGTTGACCTTGATCAATTCACTAAGTCCACACTTTCAGGTGCTCAATCTTAGAACATCCTAAAACACTACTAGTAGTCTGGCTGCAAGGTATGGAAACTTTCTTATTCTTCCTTATAATTTGGATGGTTAAAATGTCTGTTATTGATGTGTAAAATAAGTTACAAAAAATACACAATAAACAGAGAGAGTCGATGACATATTACTTCAGTAAAAAATTTGACTGGATCCAATTACAGAAGTAGTTGTACTTTTATTGTTTGCTAAAAATGGAAACATGAGACAAACACATTAAAGCTGGTCAGAGACTGTCCTTAGTTCACCTCTTTTGTCCAAGCATTACATCCCATATGGTATGTAAAATTTCCAACTGACTAGAAGGACCTATAATACCTGGTCACAATGGGGTAGATCAGTGATGGAGTGCCAAAACAGATTTTCTGCTCTAGCTCCTGGCCCTTGAGGTTGAAATGAAAACTTTAAATTTATTTTTTTTGTAAATAATATTTGGGACAGCTTTCTGAAAGAAACTAGCCTATGGGTCAGAAAACCTTGGCTGACATCCTTGGTTGCCTTCTCACCATATATCCTTGGGCAAATCCCTTAGCCTATCTAAGTCTCAGTTTTCTCATTAAGTAAATGTGAATAATAATCGCTGTTGTGAAGGATTGTTGTGAAGCTCACATAAGTTAATGCATAAGGAACAATTTTAAAACTTTTAAAGCATGACTAAAATACAAGATAAATCACTTTGCATTATGGAAATATATAAAAAATAATAAAGCTCACTGGCTTTTTTTTTTTTAATACTTTCATCCTAAATTATACTGCTCAACTTCTTAGAATGTGAATTTTTAAAATATGAGACTTTGGGAGGAAAGATCACTGATAAGACTGTACAAACCTATTAATTTCTTCTTTATACATAACGATAATTTTCTACTTTAAGTGGACTTGCTGTTTTGAAAAAAAAATAATGTCTTGTCAAAGGAAGCCCACTCTCCACTAAAAAAGTACAGTACAGAATACCACATTTTCAGTTTTGATTCATCCTCTGCTGGAAAGACAACTAGTTCAGTAACAGTAGCTAAGTCTGAAGAAATTAGAATATAGAAAAGAATTTCCTCCTCAATCAATCCTGTGATATAGGTGGTGCAAATTTCAGTGTTCATCTTTTACACCTGAGCAAACTGGCACACTTCAAATTGTCTTAGTGACATACCCAAGATAATATATCTAGTCAATGGAAAAGTATACGTTAGAACTCAGTAGTGTTGCCTCTTAAAGTAGCACCTATATTGAACAGCCTCAATAAATGTAAAGCATGGAAAAGGACTCAGAAAACTATAAATCATTCTCCATTTTGCAAAAAATTAATAATAAGTAAAAACAAAGACTAAGTAAAAAAAAAACCCATGATGTCATGTTTTTCTTAAGTAATGACCTAAATGATACTGCTTAAATCCTTAAAATGAGAAAACTATTGAATGAATAATGAAATTATGTATTAAGGTAAGCAAATTGATTGTTCTTTTTTCTTTATATGCTGACCAACAATGGATCAAGTTCAAATTCTTCCAACCCAGAAAACATTTAAAAATTTAATTGTTATCCAATTCTTGTTTGAGTGTGGAGCCAAAAGAACTGGGTCTCAGATCCATTATTTACTAGTTGTGTGACCTTGATCAAGGTGTTTCATCTCATTTGTCCTAAAGTTCTTATTCTGCAAAATGAAAGGAAAATAGTAGAGAATCCCGGAGATATTTCCCAGCTCTGACATTCTATGCTCAATTCCCATTAGTATCTGCCTTTTATTCATTCAATATTCATTAGCAATTTCTGGGGTAAATAAGGAGAAAGGGACATAAAACTCAAAGCTGTAACTTTTCCCAATTTGTTAGCACCTCTTATTTAAAATGAAAAAATCAATTTGGGAGGTAGTTAAAACTAATAGAGTAAAGATTTTGAAATATCAGTGAATCTCATGTCCCCTTTGACCATGGCAAAATGGTTTTATTGCAGGATTTCTAAAACTTTTTCTTCCTGGGACTATTAAGACACTCCATATCGTCTATTACATTTTGTCAGTGACTTGGAGAATATGCCTGAGCTGTTGAGGAAGGATGAGGAATGTAAGATTTTAATTGTTTTGACCTAAAAAAGGATGGGACAATGATGAAGTTAGGAAGAAAAAGAAAAGATGGTTGGGTGATGGACTCAAAAAACTCCATATACTGATGAGAGGTAGGAGATGACATGGGCATAGAGACTACAAGCAAGGGAGGAAAAAAATCTTGACTTCTTTTGCTGTGGTACTCTCTAGGAGGTTTCTCTGCTATCTTTTCCAGAACAGGAAATAGCTATTTGGAGACTGACAACTGTGTCTACTCGGACTTTTGGGAACTTTCTTTGGGTACCTAGAAGATTATGAACATGATTTTGAAGAAAAGCTGGTCTAATGAATATGGATCAAGCCTAGGGAAAGTTGTTTCCACTATTTTCTCAGTATAATTTTCTTATGGTCCATGCAATCTTGGACTAATCAGATGACTTTCTATATTTCTGTTTCTTTATCTATAAATTAAATGATACTATTAATAAATCCTGTCAAAGTAAGTCCTTGAAACATCATGGGGATAGTGATATATCAAGTCAAATAAGGAGGCATTTTACTCACTCTTTCCTTGATGAACTCTGTTAGTATGATCTCAGTTGAGTTATCAGGGAGATCATTGAGGATATTCTTTAATATTATGAGGCTGAGCCAGATCAAATGTATTTGGGTGGAAAAAATCCATATTGGAAGGAACACAATCTCAAAAAAATCTGAAGGATTATTTTATAAGATAACACAGGGAGAGAAAGATAAAAACAATAAAAAGGTGCATAATGTAAGATAGAATATCCTATAAGAGGCAATCAAGGGAAGCTTAGATATCATCTGGTGCTCGGTAAAGAGTGATGGACTTGGATTCAGGAAGACCTAGGTTGTAGTTTTGCCTCAGACTTAAATTGTGTGATTTGGACAAGTCCCTTAATATCCTCAAATTCTCATCTACAAAAGTGGAATAATAAAAGTACTTACTTCTCGAGGTTGTTGTGAGGAAGAAATGAGATTGCAAGTTAGCAAGCATTTATTAAGTACCATATGTGAGGCACTCTAGTAAGCTTTCAATAATAAATTTACTAGTATAAAATTATTTTTATGAAAATGAGAAGAGTTGTAGATGCATACATAGATTTAGAAATGATTATATATGTAAGTGCACATGCACAAGTCATATATATATATATATATACATATGTGTGATAAGTTATACATCTAAGTTATTGGTACATAAAAGCTATCAAGATTCTGGTGGAATGCAAAATTTTGGGTGGGACTTGATTGTAGCCAGGAAACAAAGATAAAAAGAGATGAGGAAGGATAATGAAAATGAATAGACTCAGGAGATGAAATATCTTCTTCAAGGAACAAAAAGGAGGGTGACATCACTGAACTGCAATTTTCATGGTGATTTGCAATAGAATTTAAAGCATTCATTATGTCTCTACTATAGTGGAGATATTATGCTAGGTATCAGGGATACATAAATAGAATTCATATGGTATTCTCAAGAAACTTGAAATTTGATTCCATAACACTTATAAGTAAATAATAGACTCCATAGTGGTATAGAATCTAACTGTAGGAAAAATTCAATATTTTATAAACATACTTCAGGAAACCTTGATGACATAAGGAATACTATATAAAATCTAGTGAGATCACTGCCAAATGGAAAAGTTGATAATGGTGCATGGAACTCAAGAGTTTACCCTAAACAACCAACATGTTATCAAATACAGAAAAGCTATAATTTTTCTGAAGTGTTAATGAATGGAAAACTATAAAGTCATTTATCTTAGAAAGGGATCATTTTTAAACTAACTACATATCATTGTTCATGAATAAAGAAGAAGAAATGAAAAGATGTGTTTTTCTTCTTTTTCTAAAAGTGGCCAGAGAGAAGTAGACTGGGAGTGTAAATAAGTAGAATTTGAAGGGAGAATTAAGTTGGAAGAATTATTTATAATTGGACAAAAGATGCATTCACAACTGAAATCTGCCTTCACTGTTGAGGCACTTATTTGAAAACAATGGAAAGAGACAACAAAGGGAACTTAAGTGGATCTAACAATGTTCAGTTTTATTTATGTTGAATCATAGGGTTTCAGAATTGAGGCCTGAATTAATCATTGAGCAATCAACAAATATTTATTAAAAACTTACTAAGTACCAGACTATAGGCAGTTTGGCATATTGGATAAATAACTGGTCTTGGAACCGGGAAGACCCTGCCTTCAGGTTCCACATTGGACACAAATTGTAGAAGTCACTTATTCCCAAGACAAGTTGTAGGAAAGACATTAAAGCTCCTTTTTAGGAGCTCCAGACACTAATAAAAGTATAGGTTATGTGTCACAGTCTGTACTACATTTTGGATCAAGGAATTTCTAGTTGTGAAGCATTTATTACATTCTTACTGGATTCCAGGAACTGTGCTAACTGCTAGTGATACAAAGCTAGGAAAAATAATCTCTCTTCTCAGTATGCTCACAATTTAGTGGGATAAACAGCATGCAAATAAGTAGGTAAAAGCTATACATATATCGAATAAACTGGAGATCATCTTAAAGGAAAAGCACCAGGATTAACGTGGACCAGGAAAGGCTTCTTGCAGAAAGTGAGATTTTAGCTGAGACTTGAGGGAAGCCAAGAGATAAATATATGGAAAGAAGGACTACTAGGAATAAGATCTGTCATTGAAAATCCAAAAGAGTTGAAAGCTGGAATCTTATATTTGAGGGATAGTGAGGAAGTTAGTATCACTGGATTGTAGAGTTATACATAGAGGGAAGTAACATATAAGAAAAATGGAAACATGGGAAGGGGCCAGCTATGACTGACATTAAAAAAAAAGAACAAGTAAAGGAGAGGGAGACACCATAATTTATTAAATAGGTGTGTGGCATAGTCAGAACTTCACTTTAAGAATATCTTTTTGATATATAGTTGAATGGAGTAGGGAGAGATCTGAGACAGGGAGATCAGTCATAAGAATTTTGCAATTGTACAGGTACGAGGAAATGAAAGACAGAACCAAGGTGAAGGAGATAGAGTAGAAAAGAGGATCTTTGCAAGAGATATCATGAAGGTAGAACTGTCAGGACAATGCAATAAATTGGAGTTTGAGATGTCAACAGAACCTCCAGTGTGATTTCTATTATTGTTGGTGAAAGATGAAAGATGAGGCCACAAAAGAGGTTAGGGCTGGAATATAGGTTATAAAAATACGATGAATGAAATAATCTCTACTCCCAGAAGTCACTGAGGCATCTTGTACACACAACAGTCACACACATGTAAACAAAAATATATATGCACATACATATGCACACACATATGTGTGTATAAATATGCATACAATACACAAATTCATACATACAATACACGTATCAGGAAAACAAAATATGGATTCCTTTTCCAAAGAGAAACAGAGTCTTGGGATTCATTCAATTTTTGATAATATTTTATTTTTTTCTTAATTATATGCAAAAATAATTTTTAGTATTTTTTAAAAAATTTTGAGTTCCAAATTTTATCCCTCTACCTCTTTCTTGACCTCTCCCTGAGCTGGTACACAATCTGTTATAAGTAATCAATGCACAATAATGTAAAACATTTCCATATTAGTCATGTATTTAAAAAAGTAAAACTCCAAAAGAAAGAAAAATGGGGAAAAAAGAAAGAAACAAAGTGAAAATAGTATGATTCAGTCTGTATACTTATAGCATCAATTCTTTCTCTGGAGGAAAATAGTATTTTTTTTTTTCTTCATGAATCCTTTTGGATTATCTTAGATCATTATATTGTGAGAATAACTAAGTTATTCACAGTTCAATGTAATTATTACTGTTACTGTTTACAATGTTCTCTTAGTTCTACTCACTTTACTTTGTACCAGTTCGTCCAAGTCTTTCCAGGTTTTCCTGAAATCTGCCTGTTCATCATTTCTTACAGCACAATAACATTCCAGCCATTTATCAATTGGGAAATGATATATACTCTTATAAATTTGACATAGTTCTCTATATACTTAAGAAATGAGGCCTTTATTAGAGATAGTTTCTGTAATTCCCACCACACCTTCATTTTTCTGCTTTCCTGCTAATCTTGCTTGCATTTGCTTTTGTTCAATTTTTAATTTTATGTGATCAAAATTATTCAGTTTACATCATGTAATGTTCTGTCTCTCTTCTTTGGTCCTAAAATCTTCCCTAATAAACAGAAATGCCAGGTGAACCATTCCATGCCCTCCTAACTTTCTTATGGTATCACCATGTATATCTAAATCATGTACACATTTTGATCTTCTCTTGGCATATGATGGGAAATATTTTTTTTAACTAACTTTTGTTTATTTTTAGTTTACATCATTCATTTCCATGAGATTTTGAGTTACAAATTTTCTCCCCATTTTTCCCCTACTCACCACCCCAAAACAGTGACCTCGCTGTATACACCCTTTTCCAATCTGCTCTCTCTTATATTCTCCCCCCTCACCCCTCTGACTTTCCAGTAGGGCAAGATGGATCTCCTTACCCCAGTGCCTGTATATCTTAATTCCCAGTCACATATAAATAATAAACAAACAAACAAAAATAAATAAATATTACATATATATCTATATCTCTCTATATGTATGTATGTACGTTTGTATGTATGTATGTATGCATGTATCTATCTATCTCTCTCTCTCTCTCTCTCTCTCTCTCTCTCTCTCTACACACACAGACACACATATTTAACATTTGCTTATAAATCTTTAAATTCTAGATTCTTTCCCTTCCTCCCTTGTCACCCACCCCCACTGGAAAGACAAGCAATTCAATACAGGCTGTACATGTGTAGTTACGCAGAACATCTCTACAATGGACGTACTGTGGAAGACTGACTATATTTCCCTCCTTCCTATCCCACCCCCCCACCTTGTTCTATTCTCTAATTTGTCTCTGTCTCTTTACAGAAGTGTGTGCTTCTAACAACTCTCCTCCCCCCACACACTCTGTTTCATTATCCCCCCTCTCATCCCCATCTCCCCTACTCTCCTATACAGTAAGATACCCAATTTAGAGTGTATGTCATTCCTTCCCTAAGACAAATTCGGTGAGAGTAAGGTTGACCCATTCCCTTTTGCTTTCCTGTTCTTCCCCTCCATTGCAACAATTATCCCTTGCCTCTTCTATATGATATGATTAACCCCATTCTGTCTCTCCCTGTCTCCTCTCATTCTATTCCTCTTCCACCTCACAATTTCACCTTTTATAATATCATCCCTTTCTATTAAATCAATCAGGTGCCCTCTGTCTATGTACACATAAATACACATACGTACATATTCATATGCATATATATACCCTCCTATATAGACATATGTGTATGTATGCATGTGTATATGTGTTATATG
>CM053580.1:124956649-124980187 GCA_028627135.1 Pseudochirops cupreus
CCCTCTTAACACTCTGAATGGATGAACATCCATCCTAACATCTTCATGATATTCTAGAAGACAGAATATTTCTTGAGATTGACATCCATCATTGAGGGGGGGTGGGATAAACAGATCTGTGAAGTGTTTAAAAGGAGGATTTTTTAAAACATGTTACAATTGTACAAATGACCCTATATTTCTAATGGTTCAGTTTGGGATCACAAATAGATTTCTTTTTTTTTTTTTTTTTGCTTTTTGGAGGGCAATTGGGGTTAAGTGATGTGCCAAAAGTCACAGGGCTAGTAAGTGTGTCAAATGTCTGGGGCCCAATTTGAACTCAGGTCCTCCTGACTGCAGGGCTGGTGCTCTACTCACTGTGCCACCTAGCCGCCCCACACAAATAGATTTCTAAAGAAAAAGGAAATCATTATAAGCCTAACAATAAGTATAATAATAGCATCACCAAGAAAAAAGTGCAAAGTTACTATTTTAAATGACCTCAGGGCAACATAGATAGCAAAGCAACTAAAGAAATGCAAAGAATGAAATTGTTTTTATCCTTTAGTGGGGAAAATAAACACACACATGTGTGAGTGTGTGTGTATAAAGAAAGATATTTGGTTAAGTTTGCATATTTTATTCCAATTTTTGAGCTTCTTTCTCAGAAGACTAGTTACATGTAGTTTTATTTGTAAAATTCCTCCTCTTGCAGGTTCCTTTTTGGTAATAATTCTTGTAGGGTATATGGAAAAATTATTTTTGAGCCATTTAAGTCAATATCAGCTGAAATGGATTTAGCAGAAACTTTCCAAATATTCACCTTTGGTCTACGACCAAGCTGAGAGTTTGAGGCCAAAAAGGAGAATTTTTGAGAAAGTTATAAATGAACGGATACCGGTTTACTGTGGAAGTGCAATTGTAACCAAGCACTATAATGTGTCTAGACATGCAGTGTTAGTTTGCCAAAAACACTGTACTCAAGCTTTAAAAGGAAAATCTGTCTAGTGAGTACACAAGATCCCATAGTTTGCAAGTTCTGTAGAGCTCCTATTTATACTTCCTACCACCATGTGAAAAAGTTCTTTTTATGAAGAAAGTTTGATGGATAGAGATTTAACTAGGTTGGGATGACCATTGCTTTACCTCAGTGTTTCAAAAACTTGGAGGAAGCTTTTCTCTATACAATCATCCAAACCTGTGGCTTTGTTCCTTGAAGTTTTCTGCTGTTCTCACACCAGGCAGCACTACATCTGGGCAACATGTATCCCTTCTGAATCTCACATTCCTCACCTCTCCATGCTGGCCCCTTCTCCTCTTCTCTATGACTGTGGTTGGGAAGTCTGAAGTCAGGAGACATCATTCAGCCTTTGGGGGCTGGACCACTTTCTAGGGAATATGCCATCACTTTTCCAAAAGTGATTGCACCTTGAAAAAAAAAGCAGACTGGCCTCCGCACTTTTTTCCCCAAATTTTAATTTGACCTAGGTACAAAAGCTCCTAATTATGTCTCTGTTTATGGACACAGTGAAAACTACAGAAACATTTTCTTCAAGTATTAGCATTCATTTGAGATAAACAATGCAATAGAAACCAGTTACCATCTTTAAACATGATTCATTAGTTTTCTTTTTTTTTTCCCCTCAGAGACAAGATAAAATAGATGCTGTAATTTGGTAAATTCTAAGAGACCAATCAAAGGAAAACCTGGCAATCCATCCTATTTATCTGACACATTTTTTTTCAAATGGTTATATTGCATTACGTAGTTCCTTACCAGCTCCAGAGTGAAAAGTTTAACTTACCCTAAAGACCAAAAACAAGCAAAAGATGCATTATGCAATTATTGACAAGGCTAATGAGGATTCCTTTCAAGTTGGTAAGCATTTAGGGATACTCAGTATAATGGTATGTAGGAAATACTACTTTCCAAAGTTTTCTGAACACTCTTCCAATTCTGATTATTTTCAAGATCACCTATAAGAGTTTATTTGTGAGGATCTGATCCTCTGCAAATCAACTCTCTGCAGCTCTAATTATTAATAATATTGGTGTATAAGATATCTGACAATCTAATCCACTTCCAAGCACTTATTTTTATAAATGACTTTATAAGGTCTGAAAGAAGAATTATTCTCTAACGTTTTAGAACCACTTCCAGCCATGTGTCTCTGGAGTCAAATAGAGCTGTCTTCATCATTCTTACATATAGACTTCCTCTAACACTAAAAAGAATGATAATCGCCTAATTATAAATTCACTGTTAATATAGCCTTAGAGCTGAGAACATTTCACTCCAGTAGTTAATTTAGTCTGTGGTAAATTCTCACTGTTATTTAATGTCATTTATCACCTGCTGTTTTGTCTTACTGTGAACATCCTGCCTGCCCTGTACTGTCTACAGTACATGGACCTTCTGTGACTTTAATGTACTCAGAACAAAGGCTCCAAAGTGCTTCTATCGGGAGGATTTTGGCAACTTGCCTTAGATATATTCAAGCCATTTTGCTGCCTGTCACTCAGTGCTTTACAAATTGAACTCAGAGGAGAGGTAAAAAGGGTCTATGAGGCATTTTTTTCTGGGAAGAATATGCTAATAAAGCGCCATCAGCAGGAAGCAGGTTGTGTCTGAAAGAGTTTTGTCAACTCTGAATTAATTTTGTGTGTTAAGAAACACGGGGGTGCTTCTAGAGCCAGTCTGTGGTAATTAATCCTTCCTGTTTCTGGAAGAACAGAACTGTAATAAATGCAGCCCAGATTTAACAGATGTGTGCACACAATGTCTGCTTTATGAGGAGTAAAACAAAATGATGGGTACAGAACAAAAAAATGTTGATTTTAAAAATTAAAACAGTATGGAAAGCACTAAGCCTGGAATTCCCAGTGTTTATGCAAATACTGTATTCCTTTAAATGTTCGCAGACAACGTGGTTTGGGAAACATCTGTCCATGTGGTTGGATGCTGTGAAGAGACTGAAAAAGACAGATGTTTCTCGTTCCTTAGAAAATTGAGTAAAAAACATGGATATGGTGTAATGTAGGGGACACAGTTTGATGAATCTGGGTGTGGTAAGAATGGTACCCAAGGAATCAGATTATGACCTCCTCAATGATAAAGCTGTCATTTCTCTTTTTTATGAAGGGATTTTTACGAAGGGGGTTTTCTTTTTACAAAGGGTGGAGATTTAATCTTTAGGAGAATGAGATATAAAAGCAATGTTTCCACAGTGTTTTGATTATTCTCTCTCTCCCTCTGTCTTTCTCTGAGAGAGAGTGAGAGAAAGAAAGAAAGAGAGAGAGAGAGAGAGAGAGAGAGAGAGAGAAAGAAAGAGAGAGAGAGAGAGAGAGAGAGAGAGGGAGAGCACTGTTGTCAGTGTTAGGCATGTACATTGCACAACTATGCTTGCAATT
Source organism: Pseudochirops cupreus (assembly GCA_028627135.1). Taxonomy (NCBI): domain Eukaryota; kingdom Metazoa; phylum Chordata; class Mammalia; order Diprotodontia; family Pseudocheiridae; genus Pseudochirops; species Pseudochirops cupreus. Next base: position 124,960,040 of record CM053580.1, read on the forward strand.
TGATTTGTGCAGGTACCACTTTCCCATGAAGGTGAATAAGGGCAGGTTGACATGGCCCTCGTTAAAATAAATTAATGTAGAAAACTAATTTTCAAGCAAGAGCTACCAAAGATAGGTCTGGCCCATTAGACTATTTTCCTTGTTAAGCTGCCCCTGCCATCATGGCAAGAGGCAAAGTTTGACATGAGTAAGAGAAAATGCAGTGAGAAAAAAATACTCTAGTATGCATTTTTATAGGGCAAGTAGCTTTTTAACTTTTTTTTTCTTTTATCACAAATAGAGATAAATAGAGGGATAGCAAGCTAGTTAGATATACTTTCCTAAATAATTGCAGAGAGAACAGATTTTAGAATTTTATTTTTTCATACATTTCTAATAGTTTGTCTTGTGGAGAAATGCAGCAGGTAACTGAACTCTTTGGAAGTGAAATAAAATATTCGTATAACATAAAAAGACTAGGTTTTTAAAAAAATTATGTGACAAGGATGGAGAAGATATAAAACATCAAAGTTATCACTGATTTGCCTTTAGAATTTCCTATCCACTTTATTAAAAAAAAGTCTTTTCCAAGATTGGTTTTACTCTTGGTAGTATTTTCCTGAGATAATTTTCAGGACAATATGTGAGAGCTCTTAGATTAAATTCTTCAATAATTCTCAGACCATTCACTTGAAAAATAACTTAAATATTGATAAATGTTAGCATGCTTAGTGTTGCAAAGATGTAGAAACAAGTTCTGTTTCTCTTGAGGTATCCATTGAGAAAACAAAGCATGTGAAAGAAATGACTTTCTTTTAAAGCTTCTGTTAATCAAAGTATTATTAAACCATGTTCTACTTCACACGTATCTGCAGCCAAAATCTAATCATGGGCCAGACTAAGAGGAAACTTTCAACATAGGTAATTCCACATTTGTATGTATGTATGTATGTATGTATGTGTGTGTATACACACACACACAGAGTTAAAATTTATAGAGTTGAATTTTAATCCAATTTCATTGGTACCAACTGACTCCCAGAAATAGTGGTAGTTGGACATAGTTGCCTATGTCAGTACAATCATATGTCCTATATAGGTCGAGGAGGAACCAGAATAAAGGAAAATTATATGTGAAACAAAAAAAAATTACATGTATGTGTACATAATATACAAATATACAAACACTTTGGTTTCATTTATTTCATATTTTCTTTTTGTTTGCTTTCTAGCCTGGAAGTATGATTTTATTGATATAGGGAAGCCCTGGTGAGAAACTCCCCTCTTCCTCCAATCCCCATGATGTAGGTTGATACCATGGAGGTTGAATTAATTTACTTAGTTCAGGGGAAAAAGTCAGCATCCTGAACTTCTGAAAATACAAACAGAAATTACAAGCAGACAAAAAATACAGAGAAAATAGCACAATTCAACAGAGCAAAAGACAAGAGTTATACCTGTCTGACCATTACATACATATATACATAGTTACCAGAGAGTTACCACTAACATCTGGATTTTCAAAGCTGGGAGGCTCAACGGCTGGAATCTCATCCGGTCAAATCATCCAACTCTTCCCATAAAGAAGCCCCAAAGCAAAAGCTCACCTCAGAGTATATGTATCCTTCTTCAGGGTCAGGAGATATCACAACCTTCATGACCCACTGCCTAATTACAAAGTAACAAACTGAATGAGCCTTCCTGAAAAACAAGCCTCCCCCCAATCAAGCCCCTCCTGTTAGGTTCCACATGAGGCCCATGAAGGAGCAGGGAAGATCTTCAAATTCCCTTACCATTATACTTCCTTCCTTTCCTCCTTCCTTTCTTTCCTTCCTCCGTCCTTCCTTTCTTCTTTCCTTCCTTCCCTCCTTTCCGTCCTCCATCCTTTCCTCCCCTTATTCTTTCTTTCCCTCACTCCTTTTTTTTCCTTCCTTCCTTTTTTTTTTCTATTTCTATCTTCAGTATCTCACAAAACAACTGGCTATGTATGACTATGCTCTTGATTAATGGTTTTTGAATGCATATGTGAATGAATGAATCCATCTCATTTTAATTTTTGACTCTTTACACAGCCTCAGGAATTTTCTTCTCAACTACAGGTAGAATTAGAACATCTCTCTGTTTTCTCTGTATTCTTCTGTAGAACATGGTATTTTCTTGTGACAAGCAATCAGATACTGTCCAGTATATAAAATAAAAGTTAGAATTCCTTCAAAACTCTTTGAAGCAGGCAATCTCAAAATCACTGCTAACTTTCTCAGTCTTCATCTAATGATAATAAACAATGTCACATCAGTTACCGCTAACTGTTTAAAGTAGCAGACAGAAGGTGGCCACTTCAAGTTGCTATCAAACAAAGCAATAACAACATAGTTATTAAAAGCACACAGTGCATCTGATAATAAATCTAAAAGATTTAGTAAAACTGTCAAGCATTCATTATTCTGGACTCCTGCTTAGGAATGTTCTCAGATCCCAACCTGACACTGCTGTGGGTAACATCCCTGGGGCAATGTCGTCCAACAGGAGTGGAATGAAGTGTGAAGTGTGAAGCGTGCTTATCTCAAGGCACTGATCAGAGTGTAGCTGAGATGACATTTATTAAATGCAAAAGAAATCTTCAGGAGGAAAAAAAAAACATTGTAGCAATAGCAGCTATCCAATAGTGTGCTGTCTAGTGAGGAATCATTCCAAATCTGAGGGCAAACAGAAATGTGACTGAATGTGGATGCTTTTTATGCCCTTCTCTACCCTGTTCTGGTACGCAGCTTCCAGCCCTCCCCACCCAAATCCAGCCCCCCATGTAAACTTCAGTATAAAGCTATTTGTCAGGGCAATTGAACACCTATGAGGTGGGATGCTCCTAGTAATTAAGGTTTATAACTGCAGCTGTTTTGTTGTGTTTTTTTTTAATTCTGGCTTTTAACCTTATGCTAGTAAGGGAAGCCACCCTTAAAACATCTGGGTGCCTTACTGAAACAATAGCAGAGTTTTCTGTAGTAATCTTGTATAATTTCTAGTGAATACTAGGGTACATTTAAACAGTTCTAATGGAGTGAGCAATACTATTTTAAAGAGCTTTGATCATTACTTATCTTTCAGCTGATTATAGGAATCTTGTTGGAAGCTTTCAAAGGATTTTTAATTTTGAATCTCTTTATGTCTTCAACCGAGTGATGACATTAATTTCCCCTATTGCCTGTGAAAGGAAGCATAGTTTTGTCCTGAGACGTTTTTTGTTCCTTGTGTCATGTCTTTTGTGCATGCAGATGGGACTGATTAATTCCAAGGCCTTTGCCACATTAAAAAAATAATTTAAATAACCAAGGATGAGTGAAGACAACTAAAGTGTTTCTGTTTAAGGGTAAAACTACTGATGATACATAAATAATTTTTTTTTCCTCCTAAACAACAACAATTCTACACTGCTGCCCACTTAAACAAGCTGACTTTCTATCACAGGCAGCATAGTTTTTGAATTAACAAGACAGTTCTGTCGTGTCTCTTTTGCTTCTGAGTATTCACTATGAAGGGAGGAGATATTTACCCAGACAGACCACATTTGAGCAGAAAAGGGAGGGATAGAGAAAAAGAGCAAGCAAACCAGTTCACTGTCCACCTCCTGAGGGGCACTTTTGACACTGTGGTTGAGGAGATTTCAAAAGGGCAATTTAACTCTGAGGTTATGTTCTCCTCGGTTGGTTACAAAGTAAATGTGAATCTAAACTAAATAAATATCTTTCAATGCTTATTGTCTCCCAGCAAAAGTGAAAATTTTGCCCCTACAATACATCAGAAGTTATATATGAGGTTTTGACATTTTTAAAATATTTTATTGCATTTTCTTAAATTGTTACACAATTAATATCCAAGAATTAAATACAATCACAGAGAGGTTAGATGGTTGACATATTTTTAAAACCTCCCTCTGTTGCTTCCTGGCTTTGTGATTCTGGAGAAATCACTTAATCTCTCAACTGCTCAAGACAACATCCTAAAACTAGTGACTTGCAAAACTGATGCAGATCTGCTTTAAGAGGTGAAGTTTCTTCAGTAGGAGCTTACAATGCTAATATATTCACAGGTCTAGGCTTTTCTCATCCTTCTTCCCCATTCCCAAACAATAAAAATATTGACAAATGAACTAATAATATAATTCATTTAGATAGTATTTTAATGACGTATAGTAACACTAAAATAAACGTATTTTGACCTCCTTGTCACTTACCAATTAAATTCAATTTAACAAGTTTTATTTCCTATCAAAGTTAATAAATGTTAAGACAAAGTTAATAAATGAAGTTCAATAAGCTTTCAGAGAATAAAATAACTAAAATAAGTTTAGGAAACATATGAAGAATCATAATTGTTGATCTCAGTAGGGACAGAAGAGAATTCACAGGTACCCAATTGCTTTATAGAACTAAGTAGAGAATAGGTTGATGGATCCAAAAATGATCAGCAGTCTTTGTAGGTTACTGAGTATCATTCTAATAAACACCTTTGGCTTACAAGTGGAATGAAGGACTATAGTTTCTTGATAGTCTTTCAGAACATTACCTAGAATAATGTCATAAAGGAAGCAACTAATCCATATATAAGTTGAAAAAACATAGAACTATACTGAAGGCTGTAGCTTGAAAAAGATACCATAGGCCTTTTTAGTTGTTGTTCTTCATGCTCTAAGACAGTGGTTCTCAACCTTCCTAATGCAGCAAACCTTTAATACTCATATGTGGGCTTATCTGCATGTGGGTGGACCCACATGGAGATGGATAGAGGAGCCGTGTCTCTGTTCCTAATACCATTGGAAATATGTGTTTTCCAATGGTCTTAGATGACCCCTGTGACCTCTGTGAAAGGGTAGTTCAACCCCCAAAGGGGTTGTGACTCACGGGTTGAGAACCACTGCTCTAAGAGAACCAAAATGACATCACTATGTTGGAGTCAAGGTATAGTGTGTGTGAGTGTGGATGATCAGACCAATATGAGTTCAATATTAAATATTAAAGTTGGACACAGATAATCCATATGAACATGAAAAGTGAAGGTGACTAAATTTGTAGATCACATCCTTTTTTTGAGCTACTGAAATTCTGCTTTGTTCATAGAACACAGCTCCTACTTTGATGTAGACTTGTCATACTGGGTAGACTGTGCCAGTGTCTCCCATGTCTCACCACTGATTTCAAAGTTCTTCAGAGAGTGCCCTTGCATTGCCTCTTCTGAACTCCATATAAATGCTTGCCTTGTGTGAGTTCTCCATAAACTAGTCTTTTAGGCAAACCTACATTTAACATTTGAACCATATGGCCAGCCCATTGGACTTAGGCTATCTGCAGTAGGATTTGAGTACCTGGCAGTTCAACTCAATGAAATATTTCAGTATCTGGTACCTTATCTTGCCAGATGATCTTCAGAATCTTCCTAAAACAATTTAAATGGAAGTGATTCAATTTCCTGCCCTGGTGCTTGTATACTGTCCAGGTTTCATACACCTACTACAGTGAAGTAAACACAATGCTTCCATAGACCTTCAGTTTAATCGACAGTCTAATACCTCTTCTTTTCCTCACTTTCCTTCAGAGGCTCCAAAACACTGAGGTAGCTCTGGCAATGCATACATCAACCTCATCATCTACGTGGGTCTCCCTCAAAAGTGCATTGCCTTCTCAGTTTTCTGTAACTGATGGTTCCACATATGGATGATATGGTGCTGACTTGTGGAAAGTTTCTATTTTCTTGGTGTTAATTGTCAGGCCAAATTAACAGAAGTGGCAGGGAACTGATCCATGATCCATTTCTTCTCAGCTTCAGAGGCTTCACTGAATGCACAATCATCTGTGAACAAAATGTCATGCACCAATTCTCCCTCCACTTTAGTCTTAGCTTGCAGCTTTTTCATTCTGTGGGTGACTGAGAAAGCATGAGAGCATTCTAAATTATCCAAAACCTATGCAAGCATGCTCTTGTGGAACTGGTGTATAATACTAATGAACTTCTCCAGACAACCAAATTTTGCCATCATTTTCTTTAAAAGTTCATGACTGACAATATCAAATGCTTTGGTCAGATTGAGGAACATTGTAGATAGAGCTCTTTTCTGTTCCTGTCATTTCTTCTGGAGTTCCTTGGACCTATTTGAAGTCACACAGGCTTTCAGGTAGATGACCATCTTCCAAATGAAGAATCAGGCTAATGAAGAAAGAAATCTTGCAAACAGTGCCTGAGAGAGACTCCTCCCCACCCCCCATGATTGTCACAGGACAGCCTATTTCCCTTTCCTTTATAGATGTGGGCAATAGAGGCACCCTTGAACCCCTTGGGGTAGGTACTTTTGCCATATAACCCACAAGATTTCTCTGCCCCTAAATTCTCTTGGCTCACCTCCTGGATTACTCATGTAAATATTTAACCAAGGAATGAATAATTTTCTTGCTCAAGAGGTCAACCCTGACCAAATTCTATATCATCTATTGGCTTAGTGTATATTGTTTTTAATTTTTTTCTTAGTGTATATTTTTGATACAATACAGACATTAAGTTAGGAAAAAGGCATTAGTTAAAGTTTTTCAATTTGATTTAATTTGATACTTTTCATTATATAAACAGAATGATAGACTGTGGTGAATATAATGAGGCAAAAATAATCAACACTTTACCAAAAACTTGGAGGTCCTAGTATCCACAGAAAAGAACAAAGTTTAAACATACACATACACACATATAATTACATTATGTTTTTTATTTTCTTCTACAGTTGTTTGTTTATAGCAATAGTATCACTTCTGTTTTCACTGTCTACATTCTCTACCAGTCCATTAAAATCCAAACTGTTAACTTGAATAGGTATTTACTAATCAATAAAGATGAAAGTGTTTTTAAAAGGAACATGAGGGGATGTTTCCATCAATTAAGGAAGACTGGATAACTCAGGATATATGAATATGATGGAATGTGGCAGTAAAAGATTAAAATAAAAAAAGAAATGAAGAAAGTTTCAGAGATGCCAAGCAAGATTTGAATGAACTGATAAAGAACAAAGCGAGACAGAAGCAGAAAAATTTATACTATTAAAAAAACAGTAACAGTAAGTATAATTAAAACAGCTCTGAAGGACTTGAGAACTCTAAATGTAATGGCCAACTATGATGGCAGAGGACCAATGATGAAATAAGCTATTCATCTCCTTAAAAAAGAATAATGAACTAAAAAAGGTATATAGAATGAAATTTCAATAATAACAATGTGAAATCTGTTTTGTTTAATTTTTCTATGGATTTTTTTTTTCATCTCCTGTGGAGTGGAAGGAATGGGGGGATGGCAAGAGAATTAGGAATAGGTTAGCCAAGTTTTTCAAAAAGAAAAGAAAGAAATGAAGGACATAAATGTATAATTTATTTTTTTAATTCATAGAAGAAAGATCAAAAAGAATCATAGACATACAGGATAGCATTGAAACTTAACATGTTGAATTTAATACATATTTAAAAAGACAATCAAGATGTACATAATGGAGATTTATAGTTTCCTTGTAATTTTCTCTTTCTATTCTACTATGCATATGGAAATTCTCTTTTAACTTGGCGTTTGCTAAGTTCCAAATAATAAGAAAAGAAACTACAGGTATTTTTTTGGCAGATACTAAGGCCAGATGTCCAAGGGCTAGGAATGACCACAGGAAATAAGATGGTGTATATGTTTATATTTTGAAGTAGGCCAAAAATGAGCCTTTAAATCCCCCCCACTCCTTGTTGTCTGAAGGCCACATGGTCTTCCTCATTGTGATCAAATCCAGTACAGAACGTGATGAATGGAGGCATTTACAAACATTTCTAAAATATAAGCTGTATGAAATATACTAATTCACCTTAAATTATATAATAATCAATTATGTACAAGACTTGAAGAATATAAAGGCATGTATACATAAGCATGCATTTCCATACATATGCGTGTATAAATACAATTATACTATGTATAACATATACAACACAAAATACAAACATATTTTATATGCATCCATTATGCAAACAAAGATACTGCTGAGAGCTTCCCTCTGCCAATGCAGATCACATCAAATTTTGTAACTTATATGCTTAGAGAGTTACCTGGGGGTATTTAAAAGTTGGCTGATTTGCCTAGGGTATAATAATAACAATAGCAGTAATCATTTATATTCATCTAAAATTTGTCAGGGATTGTGTTCAGTACTTTACAAATATTATCTCATTTAAGTCTCATAACAACCCTGTGCAATAGGTGCTAAATCATCCTCATTTTACATTTGGGGAAACTGAGGCAAATAGAGCTCAAGGGATTTGCCTAGGACCACATAGTTTGTGTCTGAAACTGGATTTGAAGGAAGGCCTCCTTGACTTCAGGCTATGCACTCCATTCAGTGTGTTACCTAGCTGCCCCTGTGTTGATAGAAAGAAGATCTTTCTAACTTTGAGGCTAGTTTTCTACTATCCATTGTGTCACACTATATCAAATGGAAACTCCATCCAAAAAGGGGAATCCATATTTGTTCAATCTAAAGACATGAAGACATGAAATCTAAAGTCTTTATCAGAAAATACCGAAAAAAATGCATAAAAGGACATTGATTTCAACATAATTTCCAAAGCTATTTTTGTTTGTTTGCTTTGAAAGTTACATCTTTTTTCTCAGAATATTATGAGGGGAAAAAAACAAAACAAAACAAAACTAGAACTTACTGCAAAGGATGTTTACATTTTGCATACTGAAGAGTTCACAAAAAGGAAACCAGTTTGAGTTGTCTCTAGGTTCTGATTTGCAGCCGTAGGGCAGAATAAGAAGCCCAAGAGGTTCAGAATTACCACAGCAGTGTTTTAAATCTTAATCCTGGGACTACATTCTTATATAACTTTTTGCAAGCTATATCACCTCTCTGAGCTCAAGTTTCCTTATATGAAAAATGGTGGACTTGGGCTCTTTTGTCTTCCTACCTCTAAACTCTATGATCAAAACTGAGACCTTTCTTAAATAATTGGTTTGGGTAAAGAAATACAAACATTTATAGTTCATGATTTTCCCATCTTTCCATCTGAAAAATAAGATGGGCCAAAGTTTGAGTTTTTTACTTATATCTCATACCTACACATATAAGTAAGAAACAGCTTCTGTTGTGGTTTAGCAGAAAGCTTAATGTCATGATAATCATCTGTTTTCTCAATGCAATTCTCAGTAGAAAGATAGAACAAGACAAAAGCTCCATCAACATGAGGCATATGCTAATACTTAAATATTTTCCAAAGCAATTGAGTAGTTGTTTTAAAACAAAATTTCCCTGGTGAACACAATGTAATGCAATCAGAGGAAAGTGAGGAGATACCTAAAGATCAACTAATTCCAGAGAACTATATTCAACATCTAGACATATGGAAATCTATCCAAATTTTTATGATATCCTATGACTACTTATTGATTTAAAAAAAAATTAACTTTCTTAGTATTTCTCACATTGACCATTGTCTATATAGATCTGACAGCCAGGAAACTGGTTAGACTTCTCTAGTGCCAACACAATATTCACAGTGCCAGCGACAACTGTAAATATCTGTCATAGTTCTTGACTGCAAAATGTAACAGACTCTCTGCATAGAAGATAGAAGCAAATCATTTATTCAGATACCAGAAAACCAAATCCCAATGCCAGAAAGTCAAATCCAACATAGTAGCAAAGAAATTAATACACCATAGCACAACACTAAGCCACAGCATTCTTTAACCTTCCCATAAAAAGCACTCACAAGCCTAGCTGTCTCTCTGGGTGCATCCTCACATCCCTCCTGCTTAACTCCTCTGACTCCCAGCTTCCTATGGTCTCTGCTCCACCCTTTAGCAAACTCCTCCCCCAACAGGCTCCTGATTACATTCAGCCTATTATGGGTTAGGGAAAATCTTCAAAGCAGGGCAGGTCTTCAAATTCCCTTAGACTTATTAAGGGTCTACAGAGATCTTCTAATTCCCATTACCACTACAACTTCCATCTTCTTGCAACACTTCTCCTTTAACTAAGTCTTGATAGGAAAGAAATCCCACACTCAACAAATATGCAAGTTTCTTTCTAGTCATAAAATATCCCTTTATGTCTTCAATACATATATGCATACACATATACATGTATGTGTATATGTGCATGTATACATATATACACATACACACATGCATATGTGTACATACTTTGCATGCGTGTGTATATGTGTGTATGTATATTTGTATATATATGTATATATATGTGTATGTGTGTGTTAGTACTTTGTTGGCTTTAGATCCCATCTGCTCTTTAAATAGCCTACTTACTCTAGCAGAAAAAATGAAGTTTTGTTTTTTTTTATGTCTCTGTGTTTCACAAGTTGTCTAAGTACAACTCGGTATACATGTACACCATGAACAGGCTGTTAACTAGCTTCAATTGATAGCACAAGAGCATGAAGAGGAAAATACTACCACATCAATATGCGGAGATCCAATTGATTTGGCATGACTTGAATGCCCATTCTTTTATCAGTATAACCTTTTCTATATTATTCACTTACTGGTGTTGGCCAAGAAGTCAGTTGATACTACAGATCTACACAGCCAAGCCAATTGATATTTGATGTTTATTTGATTCATTTTGCCAATAGAGATAGCCAGGGTAGATAATTCTTCTTAACCTCCACTAAAGCCAGAATTCCTCTGACTGACATGGTTTCTTCTCAATATTTTTTGTAAATTTTCTTTACAGGATGTATACATATTTTGGCTCCTAACTGAAGAGAACGATAGTAGGCGGGTAGTTGATAAAACTCCATTTCACTGTGTGTTGCTTAAACATGGCTTAAATCTTCTACACCTATGAGAATATTTTTTCTTGTCTTACTTTTCAACTTCCTGTACCACTCCATTTCAATTCAAAGATGTGCTGGAATCAGTTCATAAAACCTTGCAAGAAACAATTGTAAAATTTTCAGTCTAGGCATATATACTTGGTTTATTGTTTTGTTCATATCTAAACTTAAGAAAGTGATAGATGAAATATCAGTAATGCATATTAAACATAAAATGTGTTTTGCATACACATGTATGCATACATAAGTATATATATATGTGTTTATGTAATACTGATATAGATACATTTGGGCATGTGTTCATTTTATATATGCATGTGTATATATGTATATTTGCATGTGTGTACATATACACACATATATCTATATCTATCTGTATATCTATATAAAATTTAAGGGAACTGGTAGTTATGCATTCAGTATATTTTGACTTTAAACACTACAGATTCTGAAAGGTTTCATTGTTGTCTCTACATGGGCGATTGTTAAATATCCACATTCACCCCCTAGTTTCTCTCCCAAGCTCCTGATGTATATATCTAACTGACTTCAGGCGATTTTCAAATAGATGTCCCACTGACATTCCAAACTTAACATGGCCAAAACTAAGCACATTGCTTTTCTTTCCAATCCATTCTCAACCTTCATTTTTTTCAAGGGCACCACTATCCTTCTAGTAACCCGGGGTGATAACCTTGGCATTGTGACTGATTCCTAACTCTCCTTACCACACATGTCATAAGTTATCAGATAATATATTTTATACTTCCATGGTATTTCTTCTATTTATCCCCTTCTCTCTACTAGAGTCAGCCAGGTGTATGTCGATGGAGCACTGAACCTGAAGTCAGAAAGACCTGAATTTAAATCCAGCTTCAGACATTTATTAAGCATATGGCCCTGGACAAGTCTGTTTGCCTCACTTTCCTCATCTGTAAAATGTTAATAATCATAGCAACAACGCCCCTACTTGATGTAAAGATCAAATGAAACAGTATTTGTAAAGTCCGTAACACAAAGCCTGGAACATAGTAGGCAAAAATAAATTATAATTATCATCATCATTCTCGTCACCATCATCTCATAAGAGTGAGTAAATCACACAGGCTCAAAACCTTCATCATCTCTTACCTGGACTGTTATAATTCCTTCTTAATTGATGTCCCTGACACAATCACTTCCGTTCCAATTCTTCCTCTATACAGATGCTAAAGTGACTTATTTTTAAGTACAAGCCTGACCATGTCACTTCTTTAATCCATGAAGTCTAATAGGCATCTGATTGTTCTGGGATCAGATAGAACCTCCTTTGTTTAGTTTTCAAAATTCTTCATAACTTGACCCCAAATTTACCATTCCAACCTTATACAGTACATTCCTTGTTTTCACACAACTTATAGTTTAATCTAATTGGCCTTCAGGTTTTTGTACAATGTCCCATATTCTAACCTCTTGCACTGATTGTCTGGGGGGGAAAATTTGTCTTACCTCATCTTTGTTTCTTTGAATACCTTAAGGCAGTTTTCAGATGAAGAAATTAATACATAGTCGTATAAAAAATGCTCTAAATCACTATTGATTAGAGAAATGCAAATCAAAACTACTCTGAGTTACCACATCACACACATGAGATGGGCTAACATGACAATACAAAAAAATGGTAAATATTGGAGAGAATGTGGGCAAATTGGTACACTAATACACTGTAGGTGAAGTCAAGAACTGATACAACCATTTTGGAGAACAATTTGGAAGTATGCCCAAAGGACTATAAAAATGTGCATACCTTTTGACCCAGCAATAACACTTCTACATCTTTATCACAAAAAGATCATACAAATGGGAAAAGCATCCCCATGTACAAATACTTTTGTACTATAAGAACTGATGAGAAGGAAGACTTCATAAAAACTTGGAAAAACTTATTTAAAATTATACTGAGTGAAGTGAGCAGAACCAGGCAAACACTGTACACAGTTAAGAGTCACATTGTGCAATGACTAATTTTTATAGTCTTATCTCTTCTTAGCAATATAAGGATTGATCCAAGATAACTTCAAAGGGCTCATGATGGAAAATTCTGTCCACATCCAGAAAAAGAAGAATGGAGTCAGAATGCAGATTGAAACACATTATTTGTTCTCTTGCTCTCTCATTCTCTCGCTTGTTCTTTTTTTGTTTATTTCTTCTTTCTCATGGTTTTTCCTATTGATTCTAATTCTTCTTTACAGCATGCCTAATATGAAAATAGGTTCAACATAAATGTAAAGCCTATATCAAATTACATTCTGTCTTGGGGTGGGAGATAATTTGGAACTAAAAATCTTATGGAAGTGAATGTTGAGAACTAAAACTAAAAATAAATATATTTAAAAAATTTTAAATTGTTAAAAATTTAAATCTAAAACTAAATTGTTAAAATTTTAAATTTAAAAGCGTACAGAATGACATTTCATTCAATTCAATTAAACTCTACTCAAGTGATAACTTTTACATGAAGGCTTTCCTGATCACAACTTTTCAAAAGGAAACACTTGCATTTATTCTACATATAATTTATATGTATTTGTCTATTTATATATTGCCTTTTACAATAGAATTTAAGTTCCTTACTGGAAGGAATTGTTTCATTTTTTTTCCTTTTTATCCCAAGGGCCCAGTTCATATTAGGTGACAAATAAATTCTTTTTAATTGATTGACTGATGTTAGCTGAAGTCCTGGAATGAATTTCTTTAATTTTGCACCATTTAATTTTCCTCTTTGTTAGTTTTCTCAGGCATTAATTAAAACTAATATCTCTTTTCCACTAAGTTCTTTATATAAGTGGTATTGGGACATCTACAGCACAGTATCTTTTTATGTTGTTGATAAAAATGGACTTTCATTATTTTCTTTCAGGGAAAGAGAGCATTGAATTGATTTAAGATAAAATAAATTTATAGACTTATAACTAAGAGAGGAAAGTTTATATTGTTCATAAAATTCATGGGAGACATGGTATTTAAAGTCTCAGTTTGGATTGAGGTTATTACCTATTTTCAGTTCCTAGCAAATCATTATCTATTTCTATAAGATGTTCATCTTTATATATCAATGGTAATAATGTCTGTAATATTTTGTGTGCTTGATAAAATAATGTCCATGTCATTAAAGGAGGATTTTCTCAGAAGTAAACATTTTAGCCTAAGAAATATTCACTGGCAAATTGGGTTAAAAAACTTATGAATCATCATGATTAAACAAAGGTTTTAGTGTTATAGATTTTATAATAAATGTTGCAAACTCTTACCACTGGTGATGAGAACATCTCCACTGTTAAATTTTAGTCAGAACAAAGTTCGAAATTAATTTAATCCTGAGTTTGTTTTGAATCAAAAGCAAAAATAAAGTGTATCCCCAAGATCTATCCACTTTCACCTACAGACACCCAGGATTTCTACTGTAATTTAAATATTTGGAACTTCTGCTTAAAAGGCAGATTTTCATAATAAATGTCAGTATGCAAAAAAAGGCAGAGACAAATGTCAAGGTCACAATAGATTTTTTTTAGCATTTTTGATGCCATAATGCTGTTTGATTTGTAATTATTTTTTTTTATTATATTCATTGTCATTCTACTCTTTTTAAAAAATCTTCTTGAGAGCTCTGTTTTCCTCTTTTATTTTCCCAGTATCCTTTATTTTATTTTATGTGTACATAGCTGAGCTACAAATATGGGTATAATATTGCCTTAAGTGATATTCAGAATACATTGTTTGGTTGAAAAAGCAGTATTAATTTTGATTCTTAAGCTCATTTGTAGTAATTAAGCATTCAAGCCTTTTGGTATTTAACCTTCTCTTAAAACCAAGAAAACAGCTATGATGCAAGAAAAAAAAGTTATCTAATATTTTTGAATATAAATTAAAATAAATAAACATGTGATTATAGAATTTTTTTTTCATTTTTGATTTCGTCATTAGGCAAATTCTTTCTGTATTGCCTTATGAAGCCCAAAAAAGACAGTGATAGAATTAAAAAAAAAATGAGCAAAAGTTACAACCTCTTGTTAAAAAAAATCCCTCTCTTATGTGATATTGTGTAGTCATGGGTTAGAATAGAATTTTAGTCAGCTTTTACTTACTAATCAATATATGATTCTTTCTTGATTCTCCATGCATACTAATTATTTTTTCATATAACATGTTAATTTTTAGGTTTCAACATGCATTTCCACAAGATTTTGAGTTACACGTTTCCTTCCTGTCTTTCACCTACCCCCACCCCCAAATAGTGATCCTACTGAAAACCTCTTCCCCTAATCTGCTCTCTCTTGTATCCTTCCTCACCCCCCCTCTGACTTTCTAGTAGGGCAAGATGGATTTCTAAACACCTGTGCCTGCATATTTTATTTCCCAGTTGCATGTAAAATAATAATGAAAATAATAATTATTTTTTTTTAACATTTGATTTTAAAACTTTGATTTTCAGATTTTTTTGTCTTCTTCCCTCATAACCCACAACTACTGGGAGGAAAAGCAATTCAATATAGGTTTACATGTGTAGTTATTAAAAACATTTCCATAGTAAATATATAGTGAAAAAAATTACTGTATTTCCCTCCATCCTATCCCACCCCCATCTTATTCTATTTTCTACATTTACCTTGTCTCTTTCCAAAAGTGTGTGCTTCTAACTACTCTTCCCTACCAATTTGCCCTCCCTTCTATCATCCCCCATTTTATCCCCTTCCCTCCTACTTTCCTGTTGGGTAAGATACTAAATTTAGTGTGTATATTATTACTTCCTTAAGCCAAATTCAATGAGAGTAAGGTTGACCCATTTCCTTTTGCCTTGCTGTTCTTCCCCTCCATTGTAACAGTTTTGTCTTGCCTCTTTCATATATGGTAATTTACCCTATTCTATCTCTCCCTATCTGATCTCATTATATTCCTCTCTCACCTCTTAATTTTATTTTTTAGATAACATCCCTTCCTCTTCAACCGATCCTTTGCCCTCTGTCTCTGTATGCATGTACACATGTATACACACATATGTATTTATATGCACATATAATCTCTTATATTAACATATGTATGTATGTATACATATGTACATACACATATACATACACACACACATGAATACACATATGTATTCCCTTCAACTATCCTCATACTGAGAAAATTCTCATGAGTTACAATTATTATTTTACCACGTAGGAATGTAAATAGTTCAATTTTAATAAGTTCCTTATGATTTCTTTTCCCTGTTTACCTTCTCATGCTTCTTGTGCTTCTTGTATTTGAAAGTCAAATTTTCTATTCAACTCTGGTTTTTTTCATCAAGAATGCTTAAAAGTCCTCTATCTCATCAAATGACCATATTTTTGCCTGAAACATTATTCTCAGCTCTGCTGGGTAGGTAATTCTTGATTTTAATCCTAGCTCTTTTGAACTCTGGAATATCGTATTCTAAGCCCTTTGATTCCCTTAATGTAGAACTTGCTAGATCTTGTGTCGTCTGGATTGTGTTTTCACAATAATCAAATTGTTTCTTCCTGGCTGCTTGTAATATTTTCTCCTTGACTTGGGAACTCTGGAATTTGGCTAAATTTTTTTTTTGCTCTTTTATTTTTTTGGAGGGGGGAAAGTAGGGAAATTTTCCCAAGGTCACACAGCTAGTTTTGTGTTAAGTGTCTGAGGACAGATTTGAACTCAGGTCCTCCTGACTCCAGGGCCAGTGCTCTATTCAATGCACCACCTAGGAGTTTTGTTTTTGGGATCTTTTTCAAGAGGTAATCAGTGAATTCTTTCAATTTCCACTTTTCCTTCTGGTTCTAAAATATCAGGGCAATTTTTCTTGAGAATCTCTTGAAGGATGATTTTAGGTTCTTTTTTTGATCAAGGCTTTCAAGTAGTCCAATAATTTTTCAATGAGCTCTCCTGGATCCATTTTCCTGGTCAGTGGGTTTTCCAATGAGGTATTTCACATTGCCTTCTATTTTTTTTTTTCATTTGTTTGGATATGTTTAATATTATCTTGATTTCTCATAGCTTCCATTTGTTCCAATCTAATTTTGAAGGATTTATTCTCTTCAGTGGGTTTTTGAAATTGCTTTTCCATCTAGCAAATTCAAATTTTTAAGGCATTCTTCTCCTCATTGGCTTTTTGGTACTCTTTTGCCATTTGAGTGTGTCTATTTTTTAAGGTGTTATTTTCTTCAGTGAGGTTGTTGACTCTCTTTTCAAGATTTTCTTGCATCATTCTCATTTCTCTTCCCAGTTTTTCCTCCACTTCTCTTACCTGATTTTCAAAATCCTTCTTGAGCTCCTCCATCACCTGTAACCAGTTCCCATTTTTCTTGGAAGCTTTTGATGTAGGAGTTCTGACTTTGTTGTGTTCCTCCTGTTCCATGCTTTGATCCTTTTTGTCCCCAAAACAGGATTCTATGGTCTGTTTGTGCTTCCTCTGTTTGCTCATATTGCCAGTCAATTCCTTGATCTTTGAACTCTTCGCCATGGTAGAACTCAGCTTCCAGAGAGGAGAGCTTTGTCTCAAATCACTGGGGTTTTTGCAAATGTTGTCAGAGATCTAAGGAGAACACCCTCTCTACAGACAGCACTCTGGCAAACTGGTGTTTCTTACCCCAGGAGTACCACCCAAGAAAGTGCCCCAAATTCAAACAGGTTAAAGCAAGTGCAATTACCCTCTGCATGGTCACTTGGTCCCCCTAGAATATATAGGCCAATTGCTTCAGAGGCAGCCATGGCAGAAGCTGTGGCCATCCCTCCTCTGACATGTCTCATCCTGGGGGAGGGGCTGGACCAAGCCCTTCTTTTCCAACAGAGTTCTGGACTGGCCTTTTAATTTCTTTTTGGTGTTTATGGGTTGAAAAGTCTGGAAACCACCACAGATGCTGGTGATTCACTCTCCTGAAATCTGCTCTAGCTGCTGCTGCCTCCCTGCAGCCATGTGGCTCATGGGGGACTGTGCTTGGCTCCCATCGTGCTGTGATGAATCCTCCCTTTTGGCCTCCCAGGCTGCCTTCAGTGGGAGATTTGTTTCTTTCTGTCACTTTGTGTGTTCTGTAGCTATAAAATTTGTTTAGCTTCATACATTATAGGTATTTCAGGTAGTTATGGGGGAAGGTCATGGGATTTCCTGCTTCTACTCTGCCATCTTACCTGTGCCCCCTTGATATTCACAATTTTTAATGTATAAAGGAATGTTTCTCCTACAAACACATAGTCAACAATATTCATGACTATTTTATGGAATCTTGATGATATTTAGCAGCTCTTCATCTGGAAACATCCCTCAGAGTTTCCTCTTTGTATGAAACACTTCAATGTTTCATTGAATCCATGAATTGATCTATGTAGGTATTACTTTCAGGTTTCAAATTGCAACCCATGCATAGTTGTCCATCCTGTGTGATTGTTGTCCATGTTTTCCAAAGAGAAATTTATCAAATGTGCCAGAGGGGAAAAGAGAGGGTGGGACGAGAAAGTTAAATGAATGTGCTGTAACTGGGCAGATAACAAGATGTCCATGAAGGATAAACTCTGGCATGTGGGAATTGTCACACATATTACACACATACACACCCACCACAATAATAGTACATTTAGAATATCCATTTGCAAGTTCACTTTAATATAATTGAATGTGAAAGTGTCCTTATCTTGCGAATACTAAAACTCCTAGTCAATGGAAAAGTATGAGGCAGAATATACCACTACTCTCTTCTGTGACAGGATTTTTTAAAGCATTTTAACATATGACTTCCATTTATATTTCCTGGCTTACTAGATTGGGCAAAATAGTATCCATGGGAGACAGAGATGATTGAAATTAAAAGCACATTAATTTTCATTCCATTAAAATGATGTGTGCCCCAGAAGTGCCCTGCAAGAAAATCCCTGGCTTCTTGCCTTATTGTCTTACACTGCTGGTGATTCCACTTAACTCCCTGCCATGACCCTCTGCAGGTAAGTTTCATGAATGCCTTTTGGCTATCCAACTGTCTTCATAAACAACATAATACTTGTTTCCTAGAATGCACTGCAGTATATAATGACACTGCCTGGATCTAGACTGAAAATTAGGGCAACTGATTGCTGACAGCCAAAATGAGCTTTTAATTAACCATGCCAACATCTTCACTATACTGAGCAGGTAGCCAAATAATATGCATTAGAAATAAAGGGAGCTCTACCATGGATTGTAAACCTCTTACATGTAACAAATACATACATTATCATATGGACTTTGATGTATAAAAGTGAGGCATCTGCTCAAGTGACTGAACACAAAAAAATATTTTAGATTGAATTTTCTGAGATTTCTAGTAAAATTCGTTGTGAGGAAAAAAAATTAAAAAATAAAACCAAATTTTAAAAAATGTTATGAATAGAAGGATGGCACAGTGAGTAGGGTGATGGTTTTAGAAACACAATGACCTGTGTGCCAATTCAATGTCTTCCAATACATACTGGTTCTGTGATTATGGGGAGTCACTCAAGTATTGAGAGTTCTAGGCAACTCTCTATGACCTGAAATTTTAGAAAAGGTGCCAACCTGTGTTAGCAGAGGGAATTTCTAATTTGTAAAGTTTTTTATACCAAGGACGTAATGAATCTAGTCCACAATCTCATTTTACTGACATTGAGATCACTGAACATATCATACTAACTTTATTTATGTTTCATGTAATTTATTTTTCTCAATGATAAAACTTTTTTTCCCTCTCTTATTTATCTATCCCTATTAACACACACACATACACAAATATGCATGTGCGCACTCACATGCATGCATGTGCACTAAAACTCTTGTGACATATGTACATGGGCAAGCAAAATAAATTCTGACCTTGACAATGTGCAGAAAGTATATTTGTCAATCTACACCCTGTCTGTCATCTTTCTAGCAAGAACTGGGTAGCATGCTACAATCACGGTCCACTGAAATCATGCCTATTTATCAGGGTTCTTAAGTGTCTCAAAGTGTGATTTTTTAATGCATTTGTTGTTGTATAAATTATTCTCTTAGATGGGTTCACTTCAGTTTTCAATCATTTTTCAGTCACATCCAAATCTTTGTGACCCTTTTTTTGAGCCTTCTTGGCAAAGATATTGGAGTGGTTTACCATTTCTTTTTCCAGATCATTTTACAGATGAAGAAACCTAGGCAAACAGGGTTAAATGACTTGCTCAGTAATGTTCATTTCATTCCATCATTTTATACAATTTCTTAGAGCATTCAAATATATCCATATACTGTAATTTGTTTCAACCATTCTCCAACTGGGGGCGGAGCCAAGAT
>CM053580.1:124980687-125004783 GCA_028627135.1 Pseudochirops cupreus
GTTGGGAGATCCATCCTGCCCTACCAAAAAGTGACATAGGAGAGAATAGACTGGGGGAGGGTGGATACACTGGGATGGCTGTTTTGGGGTGGTGGGTAGGAGAAAGAAGGGAAGAAAATATGCAATTCAAAATCTTGTGGAAATGAATGATGCAAACTAAAATAAAATTTAAACTAGCCTAGCAAAAATAAAAAAAATAAAAAAAATATTAAAGAATTGTTGTTCCCATTTTCCAAATGAGGAAACTGAGGCATTAACAGAGATGTTAAGCAACTTGTCTAAGGTTCCAAAGTAGAGACTGTACTTGAAGTTCAGAAAAGAAAGAATCTGCAGAACTTAGAACTACAAGTTACCTAAGACTTAAATACTACTCACAGTCTTTTCCTACTCCAATCCCCAAAGCAAAACCCCTCACTACTATACATATACTTCCCCAGTGGTTGCAAGTTAGCCATTTATAACTAACTTCTCTTCTACTTCAATGCTCTTGCTACTACTTTGATTTTTTAAATATAATATTAATATCTTACAAATATTTGTGGTTTGATGGATTCACAAAGTATTGTGATTTTCCGATAGTCTCACACTCTTTTAGAGGTAACGCAGGAAATGAGAACTCTCTTCCGTGTTGAAGTTCTCTCTCTCACTGTCTCTGCCCCTCTGTCTCTCATTTCTATCTCATCTCTCTCTCTCTACATATCCATGTATGATTCTTTTGATATATGTGACTATATTTGTGTATATATATATATATATATATATATATATATATATGCATATCTCTATATGTCAAAGAGAATATGAATTCCCTTATGAGGATGACTGAGTTTTTTTTGTGTGTGCTCAGAGTAGAATTGAAGAAAGCCATTATATGTCAGTATATACATGTATGTATTTGTATATGAGGAAAATTACGTTTTCCCCAAATTCAATTTTAAAAACAGTGTGAATAGTTCTTAGAATTCAAACTTTATGCAACATTTTTTCTATTTTTTAATAAATATTCTTATTTGTTTCTCTTATCAAAATAAACCCATGGTCTTTTTTGTTTTGAAGTTATACCTACTAGATCCTTTTTGCATGTTGACTTTGACACAAATGAGGCGGGAAGCATCATTCAAACAATATTCACAGGGACCAATAAAGAGTTGATCTACCAAAAGGTTAAGACTATAAACAGACTATAAGCTACATATACAGACTCTAAACTACAGGACAAATCCTCATGGAAAACAGAAAGTTCTGTATTAAAAAGGTAGAAACCAAAACATTAAATGAAATTATCCCAGTTCTGTAATCAATCTATTCAATGTTGACCATGGAAAAGCAAAGAGGTTTTTTCAAACACCAAAAAAAGCCTGTAATTTCTCCCTCTTGCCCCTAAGAAATGTTTTTCTTTTTAGGCATTTGAAGTGTAATATATTTAAAAAACAGAACAAAACAAAAAACCTTAGACATCCACTCATAGTTCTAACAAACACAAAGTGGTGAATGACTATTCTAATATTTTCCTATTCACGTGAAAAAGCTAGTCTCTGCAGAGGAACATTATTATTCCAAGAATATAACATCTTTTGATGAAAACAACAAAAATTATTTTTAAAAAATTCATTAAGTATATGAAACCTGTGTCAATGCAAGAAGGAGGACTGGCAAATATCAAAAAATTCACAGCATGAAGGGGCTCCTCTCAGCCATTTATTGAAGCAGTCTTTTCTAGTTAAGTGGAAGAGATATATGGCATCTTATCTTCTTAAAGATATTGTATTCCCACAGTTGCTGAGTTTGTCACATGTTCCAAATGCACTTTGATATTACAAGAATGTGTCCAGAATTTAAATGTGTCTAGACTTATAAGACGCTTGGTCAAAGAAAAGAGTCTGACTTGGTGTTTTGGGGGAGGAGGAATGATGTTTTTAGGAACAAAAATAATCACCGTTTAATTTAACTTCAGTCATTTTTTTGTTTTTTTGTGTAACAATAAAAGATAAAGCTCAAAAACATACTTTCTCATCTTTGTTCCTGAGAAAAGGCTGAGGCTTATTTTCTTGAAGATAAAGGTGTAAAGTTGTTCACATTTTGAATTTGCATTAACTCTTTAAGGATAAATAGGTTACTGATAGGTTATAAATAGACACATTAAGGATATTACTAATAGGTTATAAATAGGCACATTAAATAGGTACTGAATAGGCAGGATAAGAGCTGGACACCTGCCATCTTATTCATATCCAGAAATTCTAGAGAACATTCCTCCTATCAATGCAGGTTAACCCATTCTCTACAATTTAGAGTCTTAGAGAGTTGTCTAGACCAGGCCACTAGGTCTTAAAGCTTTCTCTTTTATGACCCCTTCACTGCTTCTCACACTGTGCATTGGGACCCTAAATGGGGTCACAACCCACAGTTAGAGCATCAAAAAGCCTAGTTACTTGCCTGTAGAGAACCAGTATGGTTCAATGGTAGGCCTTGACTTCAGGTTTTCCTTGCTCTGAAGCCGGCTCTCTGTCTCTCTGTGTCACAATGACCCCTCTGAAACAGACATACATGCTTTTTTCTTCTATTTTTAAATTCTTTTCCCAAATGATAGGTCAAGAGTCTAGCAGCAGTACCCCATTTAGATTGTATTTTGCTATGAAATGAATTTAACGCAATTGAGAGAAAAATTTTTTTTTAACTTTATTTCTAAGAACCAATAGAGAATTTCTCATCCATCAAGAGAACAAGGACTCCAGTTTACAAATTCCAGGACAAATCTACAAATAATTTGGAAAGTAGAAACATCAGTACATTAAATGAAGTGATCCCAGATCTATAATGAATCTATTCAGTGCTGACCATATTAAAGCTATGAAAATTCTTTAGTTGTTGAACAGTAAATCTGCCCAAACACAAAAAGAATATGCAACAAGGTTATGGTGGCATTCAGCCATACTATAGACATGGTCCACCTCATTTCAATAAGGAAATGCATTTGATTAGCTGAACAGATGGGGTGACTCACATGATCTTTAGAAACCAATTGAGTTTATCCCCATTTGTAAAAGAGGATTAGACAATGATCATAATCAATCAATAATTTTCAACTTTGGGTCTCTGAAAAAAAAACCTAAGTGTGCTTAATATAATTATGTTCCTCTGTAATATTATATATTTTATAATATGCATTTAAATATTATTCTAAGAAGGGATCTGTAGACTGCATCAGACTGTCAAAAAATTTTCAAGATATGAAATAATCTCTGATTTATAAGATTTCTTTCATCCTTAAATCTTTGCTCAAATATAGTTTTAGCAAGTTCAGTCTCCACAATAAAAAGTAGGAAAGCATCTCTAAAGATGATGCACTCCTGTGTTGTCATAAAGTACTATATTATCCAAAGAATTGAAACTGACAATGATGCAAAGGGCAGTGATGAGGTGAAAGTTGAACATGCTGTGGCAACAACATATTCTAAATAAGAAATTGCAATTGAGAAGTGGAATCATGGAATTCTTCCAAGATATATATCAATGTAAAAGAAGATTAGTTGATAACATGTCAAGAATGGAAGATAGACTTTGGAGAGTAAATGTTTAGTATTTGTAACCTCACAATGTTAATGGAAAAATAACAAAACTCCCTCCCTTCCCAAACTAGAAGAATCACCTTTGGAAATTTCAGAATGGTTGTGGATAAAATTTGTACAAGATAGTTAGATATGGATGGGTTGTAAGTATTATTGAAGAGAGTGATTAAAGATTCATTTCAGTATTTGAGATTATTGTTCTATTTCTTTGTATATATTCCTCTGTCTTGGAACATGTGTATCTGACTTCCCAAATGAACTATACGTTATTTGTTCTACATTTTTGGGGGGGTTGCCTCTGCCTCCATAGTACGTAATAAATAGGTAATCAAAAATAATTACTTATAAAATATTTGTTAGTTTTGCTTTATGCTAGTCCTTGTTAAGTTGGCTTCCAGTCTGAGTATAGATTTATATAAGATACCTGTATTTCTGTAACTTATCCCCTTGACTTTAGTTTCAAAAGTGATGGTCTAGTTCTGATTTTGTCATGGAGTTGGATTATATCTTCTCTGAAATTCTCTGTAATGCACAGGATCTTGTGCCAAGCAATATTATAAATGTATACATATTCACGTACACATATGCATGCATACATATACATACATGTATGCAATATGCACAAATACACATGCATGTATATGTGCATGTATACATGTTGATCTGTGCATATACGTGTGTGCACATGTGTACACATATAAGTGCACGTATAAATATATACACTTGTGCACACGTGTGTCCATATGCATATACACAAATACATATATGCACATATATAAATTCACATTCATAAACAATACATACACACAATATCTCATATAGAAACAATATTATATATGTATACACACATATACATATATACACACAAATATACACAAATATACACATATATATATACATGTGTGTATGTATTGTGTGCACACAGATATGTATATATATATATACATATATATATACATATACACATACATTTATATACACATATAAAAATACACACACATATCTATATATACATACACATATATTCATATATGTTAATACCTCTCTTTCTGTCCATCCCTCCCCCTCCTCTAATTTATTCTTTAATGTAAGAGAAATGTCCATGGTAAAAATGGTTTACAAAATTTACAAGGGCCTCTTACTACAAACTAATCAGGACAAGACCTTTATTAGAAGATGTGTGTATGTATATGGATTTTCCCTATTGCCATATGCTCTGAATAACAATGGAGTTTGATATGTCTTAAAGTGTAGCCAGGGGAATGACTTCTGATTCATAACAAAGATAGATGGACAGAAAGGCAGAGAAAAGAAGAGGCTGTAGTGGCAAGAAAATATGTACTTAGCACTTTGTTTCAGCTATTTAATTATTTTGCACCTTGTTTCAGTTCTAGTTTCTTTTGAGCCTTGACCATGATTATATCCAGTCTTTGTCAAGAAACAGGACTTGTGAAACTCACAGTGGGAGGAACTTGCCTTTGCAAAAGGAAGGGGCAGGACAGAGAGGAGCTAATGACCATATATAAGGAGAAGCCCAAGCTGGGAAAGAGCCGAAACTGAGAAGGGAACTCTTGTGGTGGCAGAGTAGAGAAGGAGAAAACTTGTGGTATGCCAACACTCTGTCTGTTCTGTCTGTGCTGATTTGAGCTTGTAGTACTTTCTATAGAAGCCCCAGGACCTTACTGAAAGCCCTGAAAGAGGATTTTCTTGTTCTCTATTTACAGAAGTCCTGGAGGAGGGTTTCAGAGGTTCTAGGACTATACTTACAATTTTTGTTGAGTTCTCAGACTTTATTAGTGGGCTTGTGTTGATCTCACAGGCAGAAAGTGAATTGATGCTGCTCCTGGCACTGTGCATGAATGTTGTTTTGACTCTGTTAAGCTTTGTCTTCCCAGAAACAGAAACTGTGAAGGACTTGAGGCAGACTGGACACTGTGAGCTTCAACATGGAACTGGACAAGGAGCTGAATGAGGAGCTGAGAGCTGATTACCTGAGAATCCAGGTGAGGATTGGGTAGATTCAGTCAGGAACTGGACCCATGGAAGAGGAACCATGGAATTTGGGAGCCAGCCTCAAGCCATGATGAAAAGACCTCTCCCTGGGCACTTAATTCTGACTGAGAAAACCATGATTTACTATGGCCAGGGGGTGAGAGAACTTTGTACTCTGTACCTTGTACCTCTTAAGGATGATAGACTTAAGGATTATTGTAAACCAATCTCCAATCAAGAAGAAAGAAGACTTTGACTGAAAGATTAAGACAGCATGAACTGGGGGTGGAGAACTTTGACCTTTGTATTTTGTGTCCATTAAGGAGGCTTGCTCCTAAAGGATGATTGAGTTAAGGACTTACTGAATGATATATTTTGTTTAAAACTATGTGGCCACTTTGGTGATAAGTTGTTTTGTTATAACATTGTGAATGCTTTACTTTGGTTTCTGTGAATATTTTGCTTTAGTTTACTGCTGAATAAATAGAGAGTTCACTATATTCTGTGATCAGAACCTTAAAGCTGTTCACAGTAGCAGTCCTCTGGAAAGCTGCTCATGCTTGGCTTTATGGAGACTGAGAGAGAAACTAATGCACAAAGAGGCAGACAGAGACAGAGAGAAACAAAAGGAGAGACAAAGAGATGGAGAGAGAGAGAGAAAGAGAAAGAGACAGAGAGAGAGAGAGAGAGAGAGAGAGAGAGAGAGATTTTTGAATTTTGGTGACAATATGTACTTAAAGAGTGGTAGGTGAATGAAATGATATCTACATGGATTTATCTCTCTAGTGAAGTATCATTACATATATCTTTTTGATACATACTGTTGAAAACTTTATCAAAGGTTTGGACGATGACTTAAATGAATTTAAGGGGAAGATGGTGCAATGGTGCGTAGAGGACTGCATGTAGAATCAAGAAGACCTGAAAATGTTTTACATAATTGCATATATATACAACATATATCTGATTGCTTACTCTCTTGGGGTGGGGGGGGAAGGGAGAGGAGAGGAGGGACAGATATAATTTGGAGATAAAAATTTTAAATAAAAGTTAAAAAAAGTTAAAGAAGACTCGAATGCACATCTGGCTTTAGACACTTGTTAGGTGTGAAGACTGGGAAATTAGACTAACTTCTGTTTGCCTCAGTTTCCTGAATTGTAAAAATGAAAATGATGATAGCATATCTGTGGATTGTTGTGAAGATCAAGTGAGGTAGTATTTGTAAGGTGCTTAGTACATTGTCTGGCACACAATAGATACTTTATAAATGTTTATGTCCTTCCTTTAGATTTTATACTTATAAAATATTCAGGTGATTGGAAGCTTAGTAGGATAGCTGACTTCCTGAATTAGTTAGGTGAAATTAAAAACAGTATCTCAGCAATCTGAAACAGTGGCTCATTTAATAAATTCCTATACTTGCATGAACAATATCCATTGTGAAAGTTACACATAGGAGAGCTATGATTAAAAAGAGTTGGTATTAAAAGGATCTATGCATTTTAAATTATATTAAAATATTTGATCAGGGTACTTGATCTGAAAAAAAGAGAATATTGTGCCAAATAAGATTGTTGACGGTCCTCTTATTTAGATCACATCTAGAATAGTATGTTCACTTCTGGGAATCAGATTTTAAAAATGACAAGGACAAACTGTTTAATGTTTAATGAATAGCATATAAAACTATGAGAACAATTGAAACCATATCTTATGAGGAAGAACAACAAAAAAAAAGATGAATCTGTAGGTCAAAGAAGTTAAAAAAAAACTTGAAGAAAGAATAAGATTATTACCTCCTGTATTTGAAACCTTATCCTATGTAAGGATTAGACTTAAACTGTCTGATTTGAAAAGGTAAAACTAGAATCCATGGCCAAAAGTTACAGAAGGGATGATTTAAGCAAAATAAATGTAACAAAAGTAACATACAGTAGTGAATACCTTGGAATATGGAAGACCTCACTTAAAGTGTTATTTCTGATACATAATGGGTATACAAACCATAGATAAACCACTTAACATCTGAGTGAATCATTCAGCTCTCTAAGACTCAGAGTTGCAGACAAGGTGCCAATCTGCATTGGTGGAAGGTATTTTTGATTGGGATCTCCTCACAAGCATGAAATAATAAATCAGAACCATATAGAAAAAAAAAATCTAGGGGCAGCTAGGTGGTGCAGTGAATAGAGCACCGGCCTTGGAGTCAGGAGGACCTGAGTTCAAATCTGGCCTCAGACACTTAACACAAAAACTAGCCATGTGACCTTGGGCAAGTCACTTAACCCCAATTTCCTTACCTTCCCTCCTCCAAAGAAAAACAAAAAAAAAAGGCAAAAAAATCTAAACAAATATGCCTTTACTGAGTGCCTATAATATGCCAAGTAACTTTGCTAGTTGCTAGAGATACAAATACAAAACATAAAGCAACTTTTCCTCTCGAGCGATACATTCTACCCTGAGAAACAATGAGTACAGATTTAAGCTTGTATAATACAAAGAGATTTTTTTTTAAAGGGAGTTGATAAGGGAAGATACTAGTTGTGGAAATCAATCAATCACTTAGTCAATAAATACTTAGGAAGCACCTGTTTTATGACAGGCACATTGTAAGAACTGGAAGACAACAAAGAAAAAGAAAAAAAAAACAACTGCAACAACCCTCGACCATGAGCTCATGATCTAATGAGAGAGACAAAGCAACCAAATAACTCGGCCATTTACATACAACTCAAGCTCCATGCTGGCTAAATAGGACATAGAGAATTAGTACAGGTTCAAATGCACATTAAGGGGATTGGCAAAGTTTTCTTGTACAAACTAAGATTTCAGCTGGAATTGGAAAGAATCCAGGAAACTGAGGAGGTGGAAGATGAGTTGAAAGACAATTCCAGGTAGGGGGGTAAAGTGGTAAAAATTCATGCAACATGGAGATGGAGTGTCCCATGTGAGAAACAGTAAAGCCAATATTGGTCACTGGACTACAGAATCTGAGAGTGAGGAAGGTACAAGAAGACTTGAAAAAGTAGGGTTGGAGAATGCTTTGAAGGGTTTTAAAAATAATTTTTTTTATATTAGATCCTAGAGGTGATAGTAACTAGATCTGATTGGATAAGGATATGACAATCTTTTATTTTTGTGGGGGGGGGTGAGGTCATTTTGACATCTAAAAGATGTCAACCAACCAGCTATTGCAATAGTTCAGGCGTGAGATGATAGCAACCTGCCCTAAAATAGAAGCAGTGTTGGAGGGGGAAAAATGGGACATACATGAAAGAGGTAAAATAGACAGAACTTGGCAAGAAATTGGACATATGCAATAGAAGAGAGTAAAGAACTGGGAACCTGGGTGACAAGGATGATGATGGTACCCTCCACCTAGTTTTGGGGATAGTGTATCATAAAATGGTGCTAGCCTTAATGATAAATTGGAATTAGAAATAATGGAAGGTTTGAGTGGGGAAAATATCAGGAAAAGATTCATGCATAAAGTGGTGTTTGATTTGTGCCTTGCAGGAAGAGAGGTTTTAGATTTTCTGTGGGAAACATGAAAAAGAAATAGCATCTCAGGCATGGTGAAGGAACTGTGCAAAAACATGGAGAAAGAATATGGAGTGCCATGTGTGAGGATAGAGAAGTATATTTTCCACTCCATTGCAAAGTATGAATAAGGAAGAGATACATAGATAGATAGATAGAGATAGATAGAGGTACATCATATCTTATCTCTCTATTTACGTAAAGACATACACATATATACAATTATGCATGCTTCTATCCATATAGATATATGCACATGCATGTGTGTATGTGAATGTATATGCATATGTATGTGTATATGTTTTTGTATATGTATGTGTTTGTGTGTGTGTGTGTGTGTGTGTGTGTGTGTGTGTGTGTGTGTGTGTGGCTGAACAGGCTTTGAGGGGTTTTTAAAAGTTCACATTTTATCCTAAAGACAACATGAGGCTTCTGAAGTTAATTGAGGAGAAGGTTATTGTCAGATCCACACTCTAGGAAAATTACTTTGGTAGCTGTGTAGAGGATAAACTGAACTGGGAGAAACTCAAACCAGAAATTCCACTTGCAATAATCTAGATAAGAGGATGAAGAAGTAACGATGGCATCTTCATGAGTAGAGAAACCAAGATGGATTCAAGAGACCTAGGGGAGGTTAGAAGTGGAAAGATTTAGTGATTAACTGGATAATAATACTAAGAGCTGCCCCAAAGTGGAATGGGCTGCCACTGGTAGTCATGAATTCTGTCACTAAAAATATTTAGGCAGAAACTGGAAGATTTCCTAGTGATGACACAAAAAGCCTTAACTTTTAATGCATTGCTTAGACCAGATTAACTCTTCTAGCCCTAAGATTTCATGTCTTCATGACTTTATAATGGGAAACTTCAACTACAGCTTATCATGGGTTTATTTTCCCACCACTTTTACAAATGCACATAGAAAGGGAAATAGTTGTATCCTAGACAATAGTATGCTGTTAAATATTTAGCAACCAACTTTCTAGGAGAAAAAAAAAGGGTGATCTCCACACTTCAAATTCAATTTATATTATTATCATTTTATTTATCACTGTAAGTGTAGGCAATCAGCAAAATAATCATTCAAGTCATGATATGTAACATTTTCTGATTTCTGACTGTGTGCATATACACATTGAAAATTTAACTCTCAGAATCCATAGGAAGGGATTTCATCACAAACCTTATCCGATACTGATTGAAAGCATGTAGAGGAAATTCAGGATGGAAATGGAAAGAAGAAAAGTTCTTGCCAGAGCACATATCAGATTCTAATCATCCATGATCTTCCTCACCTTCTCTGCTTCCCATAAAATAACCAGTCATAAAGTTAAGAAGGAAAAACACTGGACTTTGAGTTATGGCTTTGGGTATCAGTTTCCATACTTACTAAATGATTTTAGATTATTCACTTGATGGATATCAAATGATTGTCTTGAGACACATTGAGACACATTTTTTTTTAATATGTGGAATATCAGTCAATCATTTAGCATTTATTAAATACAAACAATATTCTAGGTACTGTACTAAATGCTGGATAGACATGAATAACCACCCCTACATAACAATAATTCTCATGAGGACTTTGAAAACTCTTTGAAAACCATCAAAATCATTAAGAATTTGAATCTGGATTATTATTATAATTTTTATCTTGCCATCCTTTTCTATGGGGTCCAGATTATACGGTCCTGGGACAAGTCACTATCCTGTTATTATTATTTTTTTATCTCTAGATTCTAATAACAAAACAAAACACTACCCTTGTGATAAAACAATTGTAGTAGAATTTAAAAAAAAAGACCATACTAACAATTCTAGCGGCAGAAAGGGCAATAGAAATGGTACATCTCCCATCCCTTTCCCTAATGATTTTGATCTCTGCTAAGCCTATTTTTCATAGTACTTCATATAGCAATAACTAACTGTTATTAAATTTTTATAGATCAGCATTATGTCTGAAAGGTTGTGGGCAATAGTTTGTTCTCCAAAATAGTGTGGTTCCAATATACTTTCTTGATTTGGTTGTTGAGGTATTTTGGGGTCTATATTTATAGTATGAAATCTGAGACAATTACTAACTTTGTGAACTTGGGCAAAGTTGCTTCACCCTCTTTGCTTTAGTTTCCTTATCTGTTAAAAGAGCTGGGGAAAGAAATGACGAGCCCTTCCATTATCTTTGCCAAAAAACTCAAATGGGGTAAAAAAAAGAATTATATAGACTAAAAAGTGACTGAACAACAAATTTGTAATATGTGAAATTGTCTTTTACTATTCTCTGAAAAATTAGTGACCTTTTAATGTAAAATTCTAGCTACCAGATCATGCCTTCATAAATATTCATCAACTGCTAATTCTTCATAATCTTCAGAAATGTATTGAGAATTTTCCATCATGCCGTTGAACAATATACATTAAACAATGTCTTGGCTTCTTAGATATGACCATATATAATTTCTCATGACAATGATTGGCTCCTGAATTACCTTCATAAGTCCTTCTCTTTCCACAAAGAAATTTATAAGACTCTTAATTTTTCAATTTTACTGAGAAGCAAAACTTTTAATCATTTCTATACTACTACTACTACTACTACTACTACTACTACTACTACTACTACTACTACTATAACCAACAATAGTTACTGTCATTACTAGAATATTATCTTTTTTTCCTATTTCTCTCTATATAAAGATTATGTGAAAAGAGGATTAATTTTGTTTTGTTTGTCCCCTATAGCAAGGCTATATTGCAAATGCATAAACTACTGTATGTATTCCCTCTTCCAATCAAATCTTGTGGATGGGACATAAGGGAGAGGATATGAAGCCTATTTTGCACCTTCCTTTACCGAAGTGGGAAAATTAGCCTGAGTCATTAGTGTTGACTAATCAAGTTGGGTTTAATCATTTTTCATACATTTAAAGAATTTAAAGAATACTATTCAAAGAATATCAGTGTAAGTTTTGTGATATAAATGGAAAAAGTTACATGTATGTACAATTTAATATTAAGTCCACAAATTAAGTTTTGAATCAAGCTAGCTGAGTTTTTCAAAAATCTGTGTTGTTTTTGATATTCCTATTTTTTTCACTAGAATTAAAAATATACATTTTTTTTGGCAAAAATAAAATCAGATCCTAAAAATTTTGAGATTCTGCCTCCAACATTTTGAAAGATTTCCAAACATGACAATGAATGTTATCCAAAATACTGGTGTTTCCCATTAGTGCTATTGGGAAGTAAGTGAATAAAATCCTGAATAATACTTTATATGCTATATGTATGTGAATATGTATGCACACACATATAATACATGCATATCTCTCTATATAGATATAAATATCTACACATATATTTGTGCTTCTTATTTTATGAATCATATGCTTCCTTACTTATCAGATTACAGTTCACTGACAACTGAAATTACCAGGGTTTACTGCTACCTTCTAAATTCTTCAGGAGTTCAATATTTCCTTCAATATTTTATAAAGCATTAATGGGAGAAAAATTATTTGGACCACCAAAGTGAGCTCTATACATATTAATGAATTAAAAGTTATCACAATTCATATCTACACTTCAGTTTCTCACTTAACTGTGTAAATTTCTCTCCCAGAAATATTGGAAGAGCAGACCTGCACTCCCATCAGCTGTGGGTCTTATTATAATATTACAACTCTTTTTTACTCAAATTTTTTTTTTTACCCAATCAATTCAGGAAAAAAGATTTCCTAAATCTTATAGCCAGAGTCAGTGTAAAGAAGCTCTTTTCACTTGCCCTTCCTCCCCAATCGGGGATTGGTATGATAAGGGTGCCTACAAAGGTATGGTTATTCAGTTCCTCCTATTTGAACCCACCCCCTGGAGTATTTAGTAAATGTTTACTATATGCTAGGCAGTTTACTAAGCACTTAGGAATAAAGAAGGGAGAGGAAGGGTCCTTTCCCTCAAGAAGCTTATTTTTTAATATGATAAACAACTTGTAAGTAACTAAATACCTGTAAGATATACTCAAAGGGTGGAAGACAATCTCAGAATTGTTATCCAGGGTCAGTTAGACAGCATGTGTTCAATATGGGACTTGAACACAGAGCTCTCTGACTCACAGACCAGCCATTTCTGAAAGCACTAAAATTTTCTGTCTCCTGAGAACAATATTTGAAAACACAATGCTGTAATGACTAAGCAATAGTCTTGAAAGTTGACATATTTTAGGATTGGACTAGATGTTATAATTCTATTTTTTCATAATTATTAAATGAAATCATGTTTTGCCCTCTAATTTTAGATGACATTTACCGCTGCTAAAGTTCACCAAAGAAATGGAAATAAAGAGAATGGAAAAATGTATATATAAGTTTATATTTATTAATTATAGAGAAGAGGAAAACACTGAAAAATGTTTCTCCTGAATTTCTTGTCGTTCAACTCCCTGTGTAATACCTATAACAGCTGCATCTAGGTTTAAGGGGGTAGGTAAATGGGAAGAGCAAGAGGGAATAATAATGACACCCACCTCTCTGGGCTATTGTGAGGACTAAATGAGATAATATTTGTAGATGTCTAGCACACAATGTCTGGCATGTGTTAAGCACTATATAAATGTTAGCTACTACACATAAATATATACATATAATACCTACACATATTCCTATATACACGTATACATCACACACACACACACACACACACACACACACACACACACACACATGCACATACAAATGTTAAAGATGATTGAAAAAAAATCTAATCATTTTGATTTACTTATTTGCTGGATTAACTAGGGCAATTTTAAAATCTTAGCCTGGTACTCTCCCCACCCATTGTGATATCTTATACTAGAAGCTCTTAATCATTTTTGGGTCACCCACTCTTCTTCAAATTTGGTGAAACCTATGGACCTTCTTAAAATAATGTGTTGGAATAAATAAAATAGCATACACATGATTATAAAGAAAGCTAATTTTATTAAAATCAAATTATATATTTTTCACAAAGCCTAATAGACCTCAGTTTAAGATTCCCTTTCTTAGACCATAATAAACATAATTCTCCAGAGCTAAAATTCTTTTTTTTTTCAAATCCTGCAATGTGTTTTAAAAACAGCAAAATGCTTTTTTTTGGGGGGGGGTTGTTAACTGTCCCTCTATTAGCATGTGAAATTGAGAATTCATTTTATATATATATATATATAATGTGATGCTGTAGATTCTTTTTTTTAGAGGGGCAAGTGACTTGCCCAAGTTCACATAGCTAGTAAGTGTTAAATGTCTGAGGCTGGATTTGAACTTAGGTCCTCCTGACTCCAACTCGTGCTCTATTCACTGTGCCACCTTGCTGTCCCAGAATTTACAGATTCTTATAGAGGGAATGCTTTTTTCCCCCTTCTTTCTCTGCAGAAGATATTACTAACTGAAAAACCAATGTTGCTGTGTCCCTAGAAAGCAATTTCTTTTGGCCTCAAGCCTCCGTTTGCAGGCACATTGAGAAAAACCTCACCAGAGAATCTCTGTACATAAAAGAAAAGCTAACTGCTTTGCTAGTTGATCATTTGCCCAACTTTAGCATTGCCAGTTTTCCAAAAGTGTCAGTCCTGTACATGCAAAGGAAGAAGATAAGTTGGAAAATCTAGATTCATGATAATAATAGCTACAAGTAAAATTCAAAGCCAGAAGCAATGAGATAGAGTTGGCATAACTCCTGGAAATTCAATCCTCCTAGTCCTAGCTTTACCTCTTCCCATATGCTTCTTCACCTAGAAGAAGGCATAATTTGGCTCCCCCATTTCTGTTCCCTGCCCTCCTCTGTTTGGCTACATGGAAGAGATGATGATTACAGAATTTAGGAGATGCCAAAAGTAATCAGTCCACTAGCATATAGTATATGTAATAGAAGAAAAAGCAAAGATAGGTAGGACTGAAAAGCCAACATGAACCTGAAAACTTAAGTAGTACAGTGGAAATAAATACTAAGTGGAAAGATAAACTCTCATGTTGACTCTGTCCCTTGTTACTTCTATGATTAGTCAAGTCATTTAACCTTTATTTGCCTCAGTTTCCTCATCTCTAAAATGAAAAGTTTGGACTCATTGATCTCCCAAGGTCTCTTTCTAATCTTAAATCTATGATCTTCTGACTTTCACATAAAGTAAGAAGTTGGTGTGGGACAAGTACAGTTTAGGGCATTTGTTTCTCCTCACTACTCTAAGCAATATTTTTCTTTATGGAAAAGGAGGGAGTCTATGAGAATTCAAAAGCCTTAATGCTCATCTATGCAAAAATGTATAGATATAGGTGGAATGTGTAATGGTGAGAAACTCAAAAGAAATGGATTCCCCACAGGCTACATATTGAGTTGGAAAGATACAAATTAACATTATCTAGGTTGTATTTTTACTTATTCTTTATTAAGTCCTTCCCTATTTCATTTTAAAGTGATCCCTGCTGAGGTGAATAGAGCATAGGACTTCGATTCAGGAGGTACTGAATTAAAAATATGTCAGACACTACCTGGCAATTAACTTCTTAAGACCTCAGTTTCCCCAAATACAGATTGGATTTGATAACCTTTAAAGTATTTTTTGGCTCTAAATCTATGATCCTATGAAGGGGAGGAGGAATCAAAAATAAATTTTTCTTCCTTAAACTCTTTATATTTTTTCTCTGTTTAGCTTAACTGGTATAATGTAAACCACTTGGATATAAAAGAAATAAACCTTTAAACCTCACACTGTTGTGTGGCTACGTTTACAGGAAATGGCTATATCCCAAGAGCTAAAATGTATTCTCAGCATCCACCTTGGCATTCAGGGAAAAGACACTTAACAACACACTGAAAACAACAACAAAATCTGATATCTAACATTCTATAAGAATGGGGAATTAAAAGGAGGTTTTTAGTCTCTAAGGTAATGAACGATAATGCATTACCTATAGTCTAAAGTCCTTATACCAACTGCCACAGGGCTCATTGGACTTTACTTTTTAATTTCCTTAAAAAAAAAAAGAGGCAAGTCCTCAGTAAATATGATTCCTGGAAAACATGAGTTTCTATATATATTAGAAAAACACTGTTTATAAAGTTAGGATATTTGCTCACTGGGCTTAAAATTGCTCTTTTCAAAATTTTCCCCTTTAGCCTGATTTTATCAATTAAATGTGGGATCTGATTAGCACTCTAGCACATATTTTAGGAAAATAAAGTGAAAGTATTCTTGCTAACATTAACAGCTGCTCAGAGAAAGAAAAAAATTCTCAACTCATTACTACTTACAGGAAATTATTCTTTGCAAGAATTTCCAGTTAGGTTATAGGCCACCTCTTAGATGCTAAAGGAGTTACGTGATTATATCTACTTCCAAAACAGTGTGGAAATACCCAAGACCCTTTAACTTTCAAATCCTGGCAATTAGAAAGGAAATAACTAAGAATGAAGACTGTGAAATTTATACTTTATTTAAAGAAAACAGTATTGTTGTTCAAACAGCAATTCAAAATGTAGATGAAATCAGATTTGATGATTTTTTTTTATTTTTAAAGGTATGTTTAAAAATGCATCTCTGCCTCTCACTGTCAATAAAAGCCTGTATAATTTCATAAAATTTGAATTAACTCAAGTTAATGCTTCTTTAAAAACTATGGTTGAATTTATCTGTTAAGACTACCAAAGAAGTGAAGGTTTCCTAAATATTCTTAGTAATTTGGTTGTAAAACTTTTAGGTAATACAATAATTTTTTTTTCTGGGATGTCCTCAAACACCTTATTTTCTATTCTTGAAAATTATATGCTTTAAAGGGCTAGAGAATCAACACCCAACCTTAGCATCACCTACCTCTACCTGGTATTTGATGGCGGTATTTGCTGAGACTAATTTGAATGTGATTTCAAAGGGAATGGACTTCTAAATTAATCACTTATGACAGCTCTTGGTTTTGTAATCAGAGTATTTCTCTGACATGATGGAGCACACCCACAGTTGGTTTGTCCTGGCATAGAGACTTTACTGAAGGGAGGAGGGAGAAAGGGAGGGAGAAAAAATGGTTTCCTTTTTCATAGTACCTTACCTCACTCTTATCCCTTATCCTTAATGTCAGGATGCAAAAGCAGGGGTAAGGAAAAAGCTTTTTACAAATCAAGACTTCTGTTAGTTTCAAGGGAACTGACATTGTGTGGAGGATTGGAATTGGAGAGAGGGTTATTTAAAAGCAAATAATTGAGTGTAAATGGGATATGACTCAAGCCTAGACTGGGCTGAGGCTATGGATGATGTAGGGGGTATTTACTTCTCAAGTTAATTTACTTAGAGATGTTCCCTTTTCCATTCCCCTTTCCTGGGGTGTGGGTGATACCTGAAAATCTACAGAAACTGTAACATCTCTCTTTGTGCTTCTTTTTCTACTATAGGCCAACATCTCTGTTGGGTAGAATACAGAGATCTTCATAACAGTAACATTTATATCCTGAAAAAAAAAAGTGAAAAAAAGGTCAAAAACGGTGTTTTGACAATCCTAGTCCAAGATATCCTTTAGATGATGGATGTTCAAGTCTGGAGAAAGATCTTATACATTTATAGCCATAATCAGTAATAGTACTTACAGAGAAGAACAATAGAATTCAATGTAAAGTTTTGAGTGTGATTTCTTACCATCACCACTAATTTGCAGAGATATCCTAGAAATGTTCCTGGCTGCAGCATGTCTTTTGAGATCCATAAACAGATGTACCTTTGCCATTTAAATTGTTTTTCACCATAAAACGCTTGTACACCTCTACCAAAAGTCAAATTGTGTCTGAGAGGTACATTAGCAAGACTCCAAAAATTCTCTCCTCATATATTGTAATAGCAAGAAAAATAAGCCTTTTTTTTTTTTTGCTGTTTTTCTGGATTGAGTTTTAGCTAATCAAGTGCCTTTCAGCCTTGTCTTTGATTGTATCAGGAGTCTTTGATCAGAAACAGTATACATTGTATTGCCCTTAATGGACCTAAGGGAGTCTAAAGATCCCTGCCCTTATTAGGTCTAAGAGAATTTGAAGATC
Organism: Pseudochirops cupreus; assembly: GCA_028627135.1. Classification (NCBI taxonomy): domain Eukaryota; kingdom Metazoa; phylum Chordata; class Mammalia; order Diprotodontia; family Pseudocheiridae; genus Pseudochirops; species Pseudochirops cupreus. The sequence goes on from CM053580.1 coordinate 124,998,833, forward strand.
TCCCCTACCCCTTAATAGGCCAAATGCACTCACATAGGAGCCCATAGTGGGAGGATCTTGCAAAAAGTTTGGAACAGGAAGGAGAAGATAAGAGCATGCACAGAACTAGGGGCAGGTAGAAGTGATTGAGAGAATGTGATATGGGCACTCTGTCTACTGATCTGTATTACTTTCTCAGGCAGAAATCCTGTTTGTTGTTTGGTATTGATTTCTCAGACACAAAATGAATTGAGATGGTAGTTCTGGTAATGTGTGTAAATATTGCAATCCTGTTAAGCTTTGTTTTCCTAAAAACAGAAACTGCAAAGAACTTGGAGTGGAGTAATCCCTGTGAGATGAGATATGGAACAGGAGCAGAGAGCTGCCTATATGTGAATTCAGGCAAGAGTTAGGAGCTATGAGTCTGTGGAGTAGGAGCCTTGGGGTTTGGATGTCAGCCTCAAGTCAAGATGAAAAAGGACTTTACTTTGGATACTCAGTATTAACTGATGAGATTGTAAGTTACTGTGACCTAGGGGTGGGTGGTGTTGTATTTTCTGCTACCCCTTAAAAGATGGTTATAATATAAACTAATTGATACGCTTTGTTTAAGACTACGTGGCAACTTTAGTAATAACTTGTTAAGTTGTCATGAATGCTATACTTTAGTTTCTTGAATGTTATGCTTTAGTTTCTTGATGAATAAATAGATTTCATTATACTATGCAATTAGACCCTTAAAGTTATTCACAGTAGCTGTCCTCAGGAGAACTGCTCATGACTGGCTTTACACAATCTGGATCTAAGAATTGAAAATGAAAATTTAATTTTAAATTTCATTTGTTTACTGAGTCTAATGTCTTTCAGTTTTATTTTTTCCCTGGTAAAGATTTAGAGTACATAATACTTGTCTTATAACTTCATATTACTTAAGATATATGATTTTTCAGACAATTTATCAATGAACTGGAGTTTTTCACTTTCAAAAGAAGGAAAATAAGGGGGATGGTAAGGTTGATCCTGTCACAGACTTTCTTGGATTACTTTTCTACTGATTGTATTCACCTATTTGGGCCTGATTTACTATTAAGACATGTTCCTTTAGACCAGCAGTTCTCAACCTGTGGGTCACGACCCTTTTGGGGGTTGAACAGGATCACCTAAGATCATCAGAAAACACATATTTCCGATGGTCTTAGGAACCAAGACACTGCTCCTTTATCTGTCTCCAGGCGAGTCCGCCCACATGCAGATGTGCCCACATAGGAGTATTAAAGGGTTGTGGCATTAGGAAGGTTGAGAACCACTGCTTTAAACATAAGTAATCTTTTTAACATTCTCTCTGCCCCAAGGCTTGTGGATTGATGGAATAATTACCCCACCAAAAATAACTGCTAATGTACAAGTTTTGCTGTCTAATTCAGTGGCTACCTAATCCAGGATCACAGGGACAATGAGAAGAGTCAATCATAATCCCAAAGGATTCCACCCTGTTCAGTAAATCACACTGTAGGTCTAGAGAAAGAAGGAATTTCAGAAGCTGTCTCATCCAGACTCCTCGTTTTATAGATGAGAAATTTGATGGTCAAGGAGCCTAATGGGCAATATTCAATCAATTTATAATTGTAACATGGTGTATAACAATCGGTTGCCTCTCTGTTAAACTTCAACTAAGTTTCTCTAATGCTCTGAACTATTAATCTTTTTGGAGTAAACTTCCAGTCCAACATTTTTTTTTATATGTGTCATGCAGCAAACTTTTCTTGACTCACTTTAGCAGAGGCTACTTCCCCTTCCAACTGCCATGTAGAAACAAACAACATTAACAAACCAACAACAGCAGTGTATTTCAAAAGTCTTAATGAATTTTCAGACTACTAAATTTCTAAAATCAACTAAGACTTCTTGAGACACCTCATATTTCATTATGTTTGGTATTACACTAACATCCATGCAATGGAAAGTAATAGAGTCTTAATAAACTAATTAAGATCTATGTTAGATTTTGTAACTTTTCACCACCAAATACTTCATCCTTTGAAGAGATAGGAGATGGGAGAAGAGGGAGGGGAAGAAATATGTCTTAATCTCTTGAAGGGCTCTATCTTTTGCATTGATGATTTAGAATCTATTTTCTAGTAAGAACTTAAGGGTTTTTTGACCTATTACATAACTGAAACAGTTACAATGAAACCTTTGGCTGGTCATTGTGTTCTATCTTTAGTTACATAAGGTTATATAGTATGTAATATGTTTGCTTGTTTGATCTGGACCTTTTCTAGGGTTAAGACATCTGGACAAAAGAATGTCTGTTTTGATTATTACAGGTTTCAATCAAAGAATAATAATAATATAATGTTAGAATTTTAAGGGACATTCTAGCTCAGTGAATAAATATTTAAGTACCTACCATGTGGCAGGCACATTGATAAACAATAGAGATTTAAAAAAAAAGAAACGTAAAAAATCACTGCCCTCAAAGAGCTTGCAATCTAATAGAGGAAGACAGTATACAAAAAGAAGTAGAAAAGCAACTGGAGTGGGAGGGAGAGAGAAAGTGATAGAGGACTCAAGAGGACTGTAGCTAAATGTAAATAAATGGTTGAGACAGAATCACTCCTTAAAATGGAGATTCTGGGAAAAGAAGTGTTTAGTTTCCAATCAGAGGGAGGGTCACAGTGACAGAGGGTGTAAATTTAAAGACTGAAGTGATCTTGCAGGATGAAGAGCTTCCTTGTTTATCCTGGTGAAATCCCTAAGTATAGCCAGAGGGGAAATGAAGAAAGCTTGATCCAGGCTTCCTCCTTAAATGGACGATCTATAAAGAGACATCTCCATCTCAAAAAAAGGAAGGCGAAGACATAGAGGAAGAGAGAATTGGTGGAATCATTTGATGGAATTAATATCTGAATCCAGAATCCCTCCACACCATTTGTGATAAATCATAAGTTGTCATATAGCATTTACTTGAAAATGTTTATGAGTGTGAGATGGAAGAAGGGAGACATTCTTATTACATTCTCTGGTATTAGTTTACTTTTGGATGTGTCTAATCATTAAGAAAGGCTCATCTTCCCCATTATATTTAATTTAAGCCTGTCTTTCTATACATTTATCCCTTTTCTTCTAGATTTACCTTTTGGAAACAAGGAAAACAACTCTATTCTCTTTCCTGATGACAGGAATTCATATACTTGAAGACAGTGTCATTCTTCCGCTTTCCTCAAATTCTGTTTTTCCCAAATCCCCTCCCCACCCAATCCTTTAGGCAAACCTATGTGGTAGGATTTTAAGACTTCTTACCAACTTGGTTGATCTCCGAACATCTTATTTTATTCATGTCATACCTAAAAGGTGGCACTCCAAACTATGATCAAAATATTTCATACATAGTTTGGTGAAAGAATGATATATTCTAACATTATCTATCTTTATTCTAGACACTATGATTCTCTTATTGCAACCTAAGACAAAATTACTATTTTTGGCTGCCATATCCAATTTGACTTATATTGATCTTATAGTTCAATAATATTCCAAAATTCTCAAAAGTTCTGCCTTTTCCACACTTTCCAATCCTGAACTTGTTAACTTGATTTTTTTTAAAATCCAAATATAGGACTTTAGATTTTTAAATCATTAAATTGTGCCTTGTTAAACCTGGATCAGCTTTCTAGCCTGCCAAGATCTTTTGGGATCTGTTATATAACTTTCTTACCTTCCATTTTAACTATCACTTCAAGCTGTGTAATCTCTTTAATAAGCCTGAATCAGATTGTCTCACAGCTAGGTGAATACAAGGCTCTGCTTTAAGGTAGCAAAAAGCAACAGATTAATCAGTCAGAGCCAATTTGGCTGCACTCTATAGATATTATTGAAATATTTTAATATTTCTTCAGATTTATGTTTAAATAAGATTATTCAAATAATATTTTGAGCTGTGTTATATATTTATAATTTATAATATAGTAATTTTATATAATTTAAAGTTGTTTTTTTTCCTACCAGTGACTAACATTTTAAATGTATTTTTGGTTTTGATTTGAGGCCATGGATATAAAAATAAGGCAAAACTGACAAATATTAATCTCTGTGGGATTGTAGAAAAAAATGTCAATGCCAATAATAGATCAAAGACACACATTTGGTATGCATGTACCCAGATGTCCCATTGCTCCCTTGATACCAATTGGATCAAGAAAAAAAAAGGAAATTTTCTAAAACAATATTAATGAACACAAGGCATTTTAACTTACCACTCTGGAGATCTTCATGCTAGGGATTCTCATATTTTCTTTCCTATTGGTTTATCTTTTCTTTGGACCAGCCCTTTAACTCAATGTACGTCTCTGCTGTGTAGTCATTACTTTTATAATACTTTTTGTGTCTTTCCTCAATCCTTACAACCCAGGATGTGGATGAAACAAAATCTAAGGGGCAAAATGACATCTGATTTTGGGGGGGAATGAGGTTCTTATTACTTAGATGATGGTATACTTACAGAAATCCTATTTCTTGTTTTTACTTTGTTTTGTTTTTGTTTTTTCCTCTCTGGAGAATATGTTAATCAAGTGCCTTATTTGTTCAGAGACTTTGTCTCCTCTCATCTGGGCTGGATGTGAAACAGACACTCATTTGTTAGATCTCATTACTGATACCCAAGGGATCTTTGACCAGTTCCATTTCCAGAGAAGATGGTTTATGTGTTCTCAGGCACTTTAGTAGCCTCAAAATCTTGGGAGAACACCACGTTTGTGCTAGACTTAGTGAGAGCACCAGACTAGGTTGAGCTCTACTACAACTCAGAACTCACAAGCCCAGGCATTAATCTCCACAGCAGTAGAAATTAAAGGTGTGGGGGGTGGAGCCAACATGGCAGCATAGCAGCAGCAATATATCACAGCTCTCACATAGCCACCCCAAAATACTCATAAAATAGGACTCTAAACCAATCCCAGGACTCCAAAATGCATACAAAGATACTTCTCACTAAAGTCAGCTGGGCTACGCGGAACCATATCAGCACTGTGAACCGAAACCAGTCTGGCCTGAAGCCGCGGATGTGCCCCGGGGGTGGCCGGACGAGTGGAGCAGTGAGTGGATTAGTGGCAGCTGCGAGCAGCATTCAGCACTAGGTCAGTGGGACTTGCTGAGTTGGGAGGGAGGAGCAGTCCGGCCGAAAGGCCTCCAGAGCAGAAAAGCGAAAGGCAGAGGTTTTGCACCCGCCTCCACATTGCAGCTTCCTGCCCGTGGACTGCAGACAGCAGGGGGACTAAGCGATAGTTCTGAGGCCAGTGCTCTTGTGTTGAGCAGCCTGGATCTGTATTGCGGTCTTGGGCTTTGCTCTTGGAGTCTTCACTATCCAGTCAGCCGGAAGTAAATAGGAAGGGTCCGAGCACCTTCCTGAGAGCTACGGCAGCCGGGAGGACCCCAGCGATTTGGGACAGAGCTTGCCCTTCTGGAAGAAGAGCTCCACAGAGATTTAAAAAAAAAATCACGGACTGAGCAACCATGAGTAAGAATAAAAGTAGTATATCATAAGTAAGCATAAAAAGCAAAGTAAGACTAGCCCCCAAACCCTAGATTCCTTCTTTGGGGAAAAGAAAGATCATGGGAGAGAGAGGGAGGAGGAGAGCACAACCAGAGTACCCCCACCAGGGGTCTCCAATAAACATGAAGAATGCCTTATAGCTAGAGATGAGCTGAAGAAGGATTTTCAAAACCAAATAAGGGAAGTGGAAGAAAAATTGGGAAGAGAAATAAGAGTGTTGCAGGAAAATCATGAAAAGAGAGTAAGCAGTATGACTGAAGAAATCAACACCCTAAAAAATAGATTAACCCAAATAACAAACGAGGCCCAAAAAGCTAATGAGGAGAAGAATGCCTTAAAAAGTCGCCTTTGCCAGATGGAGAAAGAATCTCAAAAGCATTCTGAAGAGAATAATTCCGTCAAAATTAGAGTGGAGCAAATG
>CM053580.1:125005283-125021446 GCA_028627135.1 Pseudochirops cupreus
AAAAAAAAATAAAAAGAATTTAGAATGTCTTATTAAATCAATCACTTGTGCAGCATTTACAAATGGAAGCAATGGTTTGTGAAGCATTTGGAAATGGAAGAATTAACATGATTTCAGCCTGCACATACTCTACATCTCTGTTTCTATTTCTTTGTCTTGTATCTTTCTCTCTCTCACAAAAACACTCAGTTTTTTTCTTGGTTCATTTCATTATCTTTTTTGGTCAGCTAGATTGGTAGATTATGGAAATATCATAGACAGAAGATAACTGGATTTCCACAAAGAATGTGACTAAGAATTTGATGCTATCCTTTTTATAGGATGAAAAATGTGTGTTGATTGTGTGTATGGTTAGATCTATTCATAAGTGTTTGAGCAGTCAAACCTAAAAATAGGTTTTTAATAATTATGTGTTAATTTAGAAGGAAATCTCAAGTATAGGGATCCAGAAATCTGGAACCGACCCTGTGTTATTCATTTATAAATGACTTAAAGAAAGAAATGCCTATCAAACATTCAGAAAATTTCAAGCTAAGAGACATAGTTAACACTTCTGTCAGTCAGGAGTCAGGAGTCAAAAAAAAAATTCTTGAAAGATTAGAATTGGGGCAGCTAAGTGACAGTAAATAAAGCACTGGTTCTGGAGTCAGGAAGACCTCAGTTCAAATCTGGTCTCAGACACAACAATTACTAGCTGTGTGACCTTGGGCAAGTCACTTAACCCCAATTGCCCTGACTCCCCCCCCCCTCCAAAAGGCAAAAAGAAAAAGAAAAAAAAGATTGGAATTATGAGTTGAATATAATAAATGTTTACTTAATAAAGATAAACAGAAGGCCTTGTACTTGTCTAACACAGAGCTAGTACATGCCCAGATCACCTAAGGAGGAGTCCCATAATTTGTAGAAGAAAAAACAGTGACTTCTTTTGAGGACAACATATCCTATGTTTACCTACTTTATGGGGTCAGAGGAATCTCTGCCCTTTGACATAGTCATAAAAAGCTGAATAATTAAATCGTCTTGAAGCGGGCATAGTCATTCTCTCTTTCAAAGGTGAAGGTCTTAGTCACTCCCAAAATAGATATCATGTACTAAACTTGAGTTAAAGAGAAAAAACTTTCTAAAATTTAGAGCTGCCTTAAATGAAATGGTCTTTTTTGGCAAATAGGAGTTTCCTCTTTGCTGAGAAGGCTAGAAGACACATAGTCTGGGATGCTATACACAGGATTTCTCTTCCATTACAATTTAGACTAGATGATGTTTGAAGTACCTCAGTACTCCAAACGTCTGTCATCTTGTGATTTTCTTTCTTTCTTTCTTTCTTTCTTTCTTTCTTTCTTTCTTTCTTTCTTTCTTTCTTTCTTTCTTTCTTTCTTTCTTTCTTTCTTTTTCCATGAAGCTTGCTTTTTATTAAGCAGTTAGGAAGCAGTCATCTATAGCCCTTCCGCTGGTGCAGAGACTTAGAGCTCAACAAACTGGAAGCACCCAGGTGCTCCCCCGAAGAGTTGGAAGATCAGAGATTCAGCAGAGTCCTGGCCTTGTGGGAAGTTCTCCGGTATGCAAATAAGATCAATCAGAAGACAGAACCAACCCCAAACATAAGGTTCTTCTGACCCAGGCTCGCTGTTCTGGTTTCCGTTGCTATCGGGAAAGAGACTCTCAGCCAGCCAAATTTCGGTACCATCCTTCTTCCCCTACCGCTGCCTGGTGACCAGATTGAGATAATGCCGAAGAGTAATAACGACCGAGTTTCCCCGCGGAAGCTTCCCTCTCTGGGCCATAATCTTGGAGAGATATCCCTCCACCAGAGTCCCTAAGCAAGCCAGTAAGAGCCCTTAAGCACTGCAGCCGAGATGGTCCATGGCAATTCTAATAGTCATCGTATTAATATGGGAGGTTGGGAGAAAGAGGGAGACAAAGCAAGAATGGGTAAGGGTTTTAGCGCTTTGCTGGGTCCAAATGACTCCCTCTTGGGTTCTTTCCTCCTGGAGTTTATCTATTTTCTGATCTTCTGATCATGAATTTTAGTAGCTTGATAATTCCACATTATTCAAGTTTATCCCCCAAATTCTTCTCACTTGCTTCCAGGAATAGCCTAACTATAGGAGTGGATAGAAGGCATTGTCAGAAGACTTGCATACTATATAGCTTCTTCTACTCACTGGCTTTATCAACATGGGCAAGTCACTTTGTCTTGTAGCTTCTATTTGCTTGTATGTTAAATCTAAATCTTGTACCTGCATTAACCTATGAAGTTGCTGTAAGGTTCAAGTGGCGTTTATAATTTTTTTTTCCTATGGGCATGCATGTCGATCTAGCTACGAATCTATATTCTCTCACCCCCTTAATATTCTGCCTTACTTGATTTTCTAAACTTCAACCTTTAGTGACTCTGACCATTCAACTCCTTCGCTTCGGTCACCAGGCTCATAAGTCACTGGAATCAATGGATCTATTTCAGATGAATGTGCACTGCTATATTTTAGTCATTCTTTTTTACTCACACTGACTTTCTGTCTCATTCCCTGGTATGATTGTTTCATATGATTCCTCCTCTCTTCAATCCAAACACTCACTATGCTTAGAGGGCATGATTTGCTTTGATCCATGTAAATTGAAGCCATCTAATTAGCACTATCTCAATATACCTCTTCCATTCCTAAATATTTTCTAAGAAGCAATACCCATTCTCTCACTTCCCACTCTTGATACAAAGGAATGTTAAAGTTCAACCCTTCATCTAGATTCTAAATGTCCCCCATGAACCAGTGCCCCACTATTTTCTAGTCTCCGCTGACAATACTTATCTTCAAACACTATTTTTCAACCAAAATGTATTACTAAAAGTCACCCGTAAATGTTCTGAATTTTCTCTTTGACTTTGCTCACAGTTTGTTATGACATACCGCCTAATCTCTGCCTCTTGGATGCCTATCCATTCTTTAAAGCCTTGCTCAACCACAAAAGCTTCCTGAACATTTCCCGTATTTCCCTAGTTCATACTGATTTTTTCCTCTTCTATCAATTTATCATGATTTTGTCTTGTAATTGTCTGCATCATTCACTACTAGATCTTCAACTTCATAAAGGTAGTAATGATATTGCATTTAATCCTTGTATCTTTCCCTAGTGCCTCACACAGTTTTCAACACATAGTGAATGTTTGTTGAAATTTACAGTTATACAATTCTCCATGAGGGAAATAAAAAGACAGAGAGATAAATGGCTTTCACACCAAAAGAACTTGGGAGTCACTTGAGGGAATTTAATGTTCATAGTAAGTAGCCAAATAGTTTTGAGGCACAACCCCTTTTTTTCAACCTCTGCCTATTAACTCTGACATATGTTGAAGCCAAAAGCCAAGAGAACAACCTTATGCCACCCTAAGTCAGAAGAATAGCAATAAGCTGATATTTAGACAACTTTATTATAATCTTCATAAAAAGATATACCTTTTAATTATTAATTTTTGATTTTAAAAATTTCTTTCTAATTTATTCTATGGAATGTATGTAGGAAATTTTAGAAATGTAAATGTTAGTCTAACAAGGGCCATTTTATTTAATAAAATAATGTATATGTTTTTATTTGATAAAATATTTAAACTATAGAATCTTTGAGTTAGAAGAAACCATAGAGCTGATGTAATCCGAGTCTCTACCCAACATAGAGATGACCCTGACCACATCACTAATACTTGCTTTTTTGGTACATTTACAGTGATCCATAATTTACTCTCCTATCAGTTCCAGATGTAGAATAAGTTCTTTCTTATATTGAAATGAATTCAGTTTCTCTATATCTATCAAGAGTTTATTTTCTTGCCTGCTTACCAATGCTTACCCTCATCCAATAAACCACTCAAAATAACAAAGTGTGAGGTACCAAAGGTACCGACTTGTTAGTAGGCAGGGAACAAAAATGTTCTCTGGGACTTAACCTGAAACCTGAATCTCTTTTCACAATTGTTTTTGTTGTTCTTTTGCTCAATTATTTTTAAGAGATCCAAATTTAGATATCAAAAGCTATGGGTGGGGGGCGGATTAAGAGTTTATTTTACTTAGGAAACACAAAAGATCACTTAATACTTTATTATTTTAGGATATGCAATTTCATGGGTGTAGCTATTTTCTCCACTAGAAAAAAATTTCACAACTCTGTGAATGGGAAAACGCACTTCAACTTCAACCCTTTGTCTAGCTTCTAAAGGCTCTCCATGAACTGGTGTGCCATTATTATCTAGCCTACATTGATACTATTTAAGTTACATTTCAAGCCATGTCTATAACAAGAATTATCCTCTAGCTATTATAGAACTTGCCTAGAGAGGACATCCAATTCACCACCAAGAATATTACTAGAAGTCTTTTATTTCCACATTTGTACAACATGTCTACCTTCAGTTTTGCATGCATTGTCCTCATGAATCCAGGCTCTTTGCCTACTTACAATAAGCCATTGGAATAGAAACACAGTGTTATTCATAAGTATTTTTATCTTGATTGTTAAAATCTAGGAGAAAAAATAAGCATCCAGCTAGTTCTCATAGACAAAACTTACTGCAATTGAAATAGGAAAGAAAAGTCAGCAATCCATAGTATACTTTCAGTATGTAAGGCCTCATTTGAAATGAGGCTTTGTGAAACTTAGCTGAAGACCCCTTGCTTCTTCTGATCCAGCCTTCATTGCCTATTTAGTTACTTTTCAGATTTTTCCTTATGTGACATTTTTCACTTAGATTCTCTTCACTGGGTTACCACTAAATTATATATGTTAAATAATTCAGGTTTGCGGAATGATTCATGTATAGTTGTGTTACATAACTCCAACACTAGATTCTCTTTCCTGTTTCTGCTTGATTCTGAACGAATTCAAAGATGCATCTTCCTTGGCATGCCACTTTCCCAGTGACTTGCACCCCAGGGGAAAAAAGCAGACAATAAAAATAAACATGATAATAACTCTTGACTTTTTGATTCTGGAATAAGAATTAAATTAGTACTGGGTTTAAGGTAGGTGAAAAAAATCTATCTCAACACCCATTCTATTTTGGGTACAGGATTATTTCTCTGCAGGCACTGTCCAGGTGCTTCTAACACCCACATTCTCCTATATGAATTAAAATAGCAGACAGAAAGGTTAGTCTATATATTTGACCTTTTCTCTTCCTTGCCTCACCAACTATTGCCCATACCCATACCCAATCTCTAACATTCCCTTGTAAAGAGAAATAGTGTCACAAATTTAGGAATACAACTCCACTCTGGGCAGACATTTCTTTTCTTCTCTCTATGCTTGCATTCGTATTTTGACTCTATAGATTCACAAGAGTCCTCTCTGCAATAGTTTATATGAACTTATTCTGTACCCCAAAGGAATGAGAATAAAGAAATAGCTTCAATGCATGAATTTAACATTGGAAAGAGGTTGAAGCCTATGGTGCACAAAGACTAGAGATCTAAAATATGTAAGGAATCTAGACATAAGGTTTTCTAACATTGTGTAATAAGCATATGGAATACATTGGTCAAAGTGGCCATCAAAGAAAATAATATAAATGAGCTTAAGAAACAGACATTTTTACATAAGGAAGAGGATTAAAGTATATACCAAGAAGTCAGGAGGTGGAATTATGATAAAAGTGGACAGGCTATTTGAGCCTCATGGTAATTTTCAATTCATCCAACAATATATAAATACATATGTTAACTAAAACATTCCCCTAAAAGACAGTGCATAGGTTAAACATGCTTAGAGTTAAGTTGGCCTTTGCCTAGGGCATAATTTACATAGGTGGTTAGAATACATGGCTATTTAATGAAAAACATACTTCATAAGTATGAAGAAAATAAAAGAATTTCTGAGATGCTAGTTATGCCACCATACCCTTTAGTGTCATTTTAATAGAAAGAGTGAAAATTCTGCTAATCAAGGCCAAGATAAGATTTTTCTAATTTAATTCATTTCTATTTGCAGTACAAATATTTTGGCCTTAATGATCAATTTTGACATTTTTCACCTTTCAGAGTATTTTCAGGACAATACTGTCAAGATACACCTATCGTTGATTTATGTAAAGTTGAGTCACTAGGTAGTGAATATGAATTAAATAGCTCAGATATAACAACTTGTGATAATGCCATAGAGCAACATTAATATACAAGCTTTGCCATACCTACATCCATATGGAAGGGGAAGCAATATATCTAAAATTGTATTGCACCGTAGGAATGCCTGAGTTTCAAACCTGTCTCTTCTACTACTAATTGTAACCTAATTTCAAAGTTAAAAGTTAGCAAATGGGACATCTTGCCAGAAAGATAATTCAACAGGAATTCTCTTTATAAAATCCCAGACAAATGAAAGTATAATTGTGAGTTATATCTGGCTTAGAATTTTTATATTACTAAATTGGTTGAAAAATTTGAAGATACAAAAAAATGGGGATTCCATAAAGAAACCCCTCAGCTATCAATGTCTTCTGGATGTTTTGAGCAAAACTTTGAGAATACCCTTTCTCATTCAACCCAAAATGCTTATGTTAATGTCTATGACTGGTTGATTTTTTTTTCATCATGAAATACGAGTAACCCTTTGAACAAAAACACAGCTATAACAGAAAAATGTATCTTTATATAACCCTTTATCACTGTCCTTGAAAACTTTTGACCTTTTACCTACTCAAGAGATTCTAATAAATGAATTATAGTGTTTGATTAGGAGATTCTAGTTTCTCCTTTACCTCTTAAATTGTTGATTTTTAGTCACTGAACACTCTTTTCCGATCTGCAAAGAAAAGGTCATTTAAAAAGAGAACAATAAAAATTAACTCTAATTATTTGGAATTGACTGGAATAGCTGGCAGGAGGGATAAACAGTAGGACAGGATGATATAATTCAGAATAATGCAAGTAAAACAAATCACAGACACTAGCTTAGGAAAGGAGAAAATATATTTGTAAACAGAGTGGATGGAAATGAGTCTTAAAATTATAACCCTTATTTTAATAAATTGGATCCCTAAACAAGTGAATAAATAAAACAAAGACCCAATAATTAAATGATAAAGTATTAAAAGATAAAAGCACATCATCAGCCCTTAGTTGGCAAATAAATGCTAACTTTAATTTTGGGATTTTGGTTAGTGTTGCATTCTCATGTTCATTTGATTTCAGACTGTTTCAGAAGAAACATTTATTTTAATGATTTCTTCTGTCTTCTACTGGGCTCAGTGCAACATGACAAGTTGGGAGTTTATATTCTAATTATAGGAGACTTTCACTCTCATCATGATAAGAAAAGTAAGCTGCAGCCATTCCTTTATACACCAGCTAACAATAGAAATTGCTTATGATATTTTAAAAATAAAATATTTCAAATTTACCCAATTAAATTGTTATGGTAACTTCTGAAATGAAATGTTGAAGAATATAAATGTTCCAAAGCATCAGGTAGTACCTTTAGAAAATAATAACCATGTGCTACAACATAAAGGAATCATTAGTCAGTGGAAAATGAGAAAAAATACTCATTCACAGAAAACTAGCCAATAAAATGATATTGAGGAATTTAAATCTGAACAAAAAAAATTAATTAAATATAATTATCAACTTAATACTCTAAATTAAGTCAAAATATGCTGAATAGTGACCAAAATCAAAGGAAAATTTATGCAAAAACAATACATATTATGTTAAAGATAATGAGAATCACTCACTCAAAAAAAGGTATTAAGAACCACCTAAATGTCAGACACTGTACTCGGTTACAGGGATGTAAATGTGAAGAAAGAAAAAAATCAATAGTTTATCTACTCTCAAGGAGCAATGAGATGTATCAACACAATTAAAGTCAAAAATGTCCTCAACGGAAAAATTATAACTCTGAAAACATATTTACAGCATAGAAATTGGAAGTATCAATGAAATAAATATGCAATTAAAATGACTAAAATAAATTAGCATCTATAAAACAAGTATAGAGATGAAATAGAGAAATTAGACAATGAAAGTCGGCTTGGTGTAGTGTATAGATAGATGCCTTTAGTTTCATTAAACTCACTGTCACTTTAGACTGCATTAATACTGGCTGTGCTAACCTGAGCAAGTTACTTAACTTGTTAGTGCTTAGAAAACTCTTTAAAACAAAATATTGCAGAGAAGGTATTGATCTGCATTTGTAAGAGGAAGTTTAACCATTTGGAAGGTTCTCATATCAGTCGCTCACAGGTCAAATTCTAATTCCCTATTGAAATGAAAAACATATCAATTTTTTTGTAAAAATAAATTGAAATATATTATATAACCTGCTAAAAAAAGAAGAAAGGAAAATAAAAATAGAAAAATTTAAAAAAAATTAAGAGTGAATGCACAAGAGGGAGGAAATAAAGAAAATTATGAAAATGCTGTATTGAATTTTATGCCAAAAAAGTAACCATGTAGCAAAATAAAATTGTAAGTATCTAATATGCATCTACATGTGTGACATAAATATGTCCAAAAGTATGTAAAATGTGAACATACACATACATGTGTATGTATATATGCATATATTTGAATAAAACAAGAAATATATTTGTTAAATTGATTTGGGAAAAAGAATCAAGCAAATGTTAAAGGTACAATCAAAGTAAAATAAACTGATTCAGATGTTTTTACAACTGAATTCTATCACATGTAAAGAGAAGTTCACGTGTATGTTCCAAAAAAAATTCTCAAATGTAGAAACAGAAGAAAAAAACTCTTTTATGAAAACAAATACATTTCTGATAATTAAATGAGGAAAAGAAAAGAGAGAGCTACAAAACAATTCCTCTAACGAAAATTAATGCAAAATTTTAAAATAAAATCTTTGCAAGGAAAGTACAGTAATATTTTGAGAAAGTAATTCATTGTGTCCTAGTTAAATACATGTCATAGATATGAAAATAGTTCTAAATCTGGAATGTAATTATGCAGTTCATCACATAAAATCATAATAAAAATTATATGATAATTGAGAAAGAAGCAGAAAAAACCAAAGAAAACATTCACTTATGTAAAAAGCCTTAAAAATTAAAGTAATTAAGAGGTTTTTCTTTGATATGGTTGAAAACATTTAAAATCAAGAACTTTCATTGCTTGCAATGGAGAAATATTTGAAGCTTTCCAAATACGAATAGCAGGAAAACAAAAATGTCCCTCTTCCCCATTATTATTTTACATAAATATAAAAATGCTTGCTTTAGCCATAAACATGGACAAGATAAGCAATAAAAACAGTGACAAAGAGATAGAATTATCCTTATTTTTAGATGACGTGATAGTACCTTTAAAATGTTCTTGAGAATCACTGAAGTACCTAACTGAAGTATTTAATAGTTTCGGTGAGGTTCAGGATTTAAAAAAAAATCTATGGAAGTAAAAATCAATTCAACAGAATACAAACTAAAAGGGAAGAAACATCTAGTAAGATAGATTGCATCCCGAATAACTACAAAACACATATGATCCATAGGAGTTAACCTACCAAGATACGCACAAAATTTATACAGACAGAATTTGAAAATATTCTTAACAGAAATAAAGAGAAGCAAATAATTGTAAAGTTATTTGCTCTTCACTGCTAGGTCACATGAATAGGATAGAAAAAATGACATTACCTATACTAATTTACATATTTAGTGCTATGACAATCAAATTCCCTAAAACATACTTTGTAGAATCAAATAAAATAATAAGAAAAGTCTTAGGAAGGAAGGAATTTTTAAGAATTTTAAGGGAACTAATTAGAAAAAATAGAAATGAATGGTGAGACATAATATTACCAGACCACAAACTGCGTTATTAAACAATTAATATCAGAAGTGTTTCATTCTGCTTTAAGGAAAGAGAGAGAGAGTGAGAGAGAGAGAATATCAGTGAGAACAGTCAAGTTAAACAAAGACAATGAGTTAGAATATCCCAGATTAGATACTATAAATGCATAGATGCAGCCTGTAAATAAAAAAAAAAGAATGTGGATGGGAGTGGCTAGATGGCACAATAAGTAGAGCACTGTCCCTGGAGTCAGGAGGACTTGAGTTCAAATCCAGCCTCAGACATTTAACAATTACTATCTATGTGACCTTGGGTAAGTCACTCAGCCCTGGTTGTCCTGCCCTACTGGTTCCAAAAAGAAAAAAAAAAAAGAATGCTGATGGAAGGAATAACATTATGGTTGACATTTGGTAGGGAATAAAAGGTCAGAGGGGAAGGTAGGAAAGACCATCTTGTATTTTATGTACTGTTAGCTTGGCATATTGCACTCATAATAAATAAGCACATGTATACATGCATATGTACATATACACATATCATACATACATACCAAACACATAGTTCATGTGTGCATGACGATATGAATATTTTTACGTATAGAACATCCTAGATGAATACCATATTCTGGTGTTCCATGTGTAAAACCTTGGAGATTTGTATATGAGCCAGAGAAAGAGATTATCAAGAAACACGAAGTCTCTAAATTTGAAACCATTCAGCATGGGCCTTAAATATTGATCACAGGCAACAAGTTTATATTCATCAGTGGGAAGGAGAACACACATTTTTGGATAAATTTATTGGAAACTTTAAACAAATTATTTTGTATTTGTAAATGGATGTTCATTCAAATTCCAATGGGACACATTGTTATGAATTTATGTGATCATAGGTTCCCAAAGATGATATCAGTGAAGTATAGGGCATGATCCTCCTAGGCTGGAAAAACTTCAATTAAGAATCCAAGTTTGCTTTTCTGTTATTCAGTGGATACTAGCATAATTTTTTTTTAGCTAATCATTTAAAAGCTAGTCACAGGAAATGAATAGTCATATCCACACAGCAACTCACAAAAAATATCAACTAATGTGGGTAAGATTTTTGACTATGTCAATGGAGAGAGTTTCACAATTATGAATTAAGAGATTACTGAATCACTGAAGAAGTCATTTTAATAATAGGTCATACAGATGTACTGCACGGCGTTGGTCATGGCCTTGTCTTAAATTAGAAGGAAGCATAGGAAGTATGCCTTTAAATTTTTCAGCTCATACAAAACTGGGAGGGATAATTAGCACAGTACATTACAAAATGTTTCTATCTGTTTTGTCGCTGAGGTTCAATACTTCCGTACACTCAATATTTCATAAAAGCATAATTTAATCATATTAACTGCTGCTGGACTTAAGGAAGTGGGCACTTTCCACATGCTCTGATTCTCACACAAGGTGACCAGGTTCAGGTCAGTTCTAGAGGGTTGGACTCTTTTTTCTCACTTTTTAGCTTATTACAACTCAATCTTTATGTTCTTGGAAGAAATAAAATGACTTAAAATTTCATTTCTGTTCATATATAGGAGGTCTTTAAAAGGTTGAAAAAGAAATAGACACAATATATAATATGAATTAGATATGTCAGTTTTTTTATTTCCTAAATGAAAAAAAATGCTTCGTAGAAAAGACTCTTAAAAGTGCACATTGACAAGACTTAATCAATCAGTAACATAACTTAAAATTGTTATGACTTCCTAAGAGATTAAGAATTAATCCTATTACAATATAAAGCATTTAGTACAACTGCTGAATTGACATAATAACACCACCTGACCTATGCTATCTGAGCAATTCCTTCAGGGTCTATATCTTTTGCAAACCAGACTACAGCTTGAGTTCTTTCTCTTCTCAGTAGTCATCTTCTTCAGTGGAAAAATTCACTTTTGTGCCAATTGACTGTGATTAATGACCAGAAATAACAAAATATAACCAGAAATAATAATTTCTCAATTTCACCAGGTAGAATTCATGAAGTCTATCAGTATAGAATATAAGCAATTCTTTTTGCTATCAAAATTCCTTAATATTTTCGTATTCATACTGTTGTGGATACAATTGAAATATGATTATTTTTACATTCCTTCCTTCCATCTGGCTCAGTTGAGTTTCCTTCCAAAAGTTTATGCAAATCCATTCTCTCAGACATAGATTTAAACATTTGTTTCACTTAGAAGCAGCATGTTATATAGGGCAAAGGGCACTGGACTTTAAGAGATAATAGATATGAGTCATTACCATACTTTAATACTTAAAAGCTGTATGAGCCTGGTCAAAGAATTTAAATTGTTTGAATATCAGTTTCTGTATTTGTGAACTGGAAAAAATAATACTTATATTACTTACCTCACATTATTTTAAGTAAATTGTTATGTAAATACTAAATTTCTATAGAAAAATAAGTTATTTTTGTTGGCCTTCTTTTCCAATTCTCATTCCTGAGGATATAATGCCACATACTGAGAGAAAATGCAGGAAGGAAAGTTTCTGTTGCTTTATCCTCTTGGGGATGAAAAGGAATGACTTTCTCCAAGTTTTTTTTCACTACAACCTGGTTGTTATGTTTCAGGGTCAATCTTATTGTTGTTGTTAATTTAATTTATGCTAAGAAAATATAGGCACATTGAATGTGTTATATTGTCTTTACTAATTTTACATTATAGCTCAAAACCTAATTTCAGTAGTATGAAGATTACAGAAAGTGTGTGAAATGAAGTTTGAGAAATGATTATCAGAGTGTCAAAGCACAAATGTATGTATATGAAATTTATAGGTGCTATCAAGTTACTTCAGCATGAAATATAAGAAATATCATAGTCAGAGTCTTCTATCTATCTCCACTGAACTATCCTAATAGGTCACGGAAGATTACTAGTATAGTAATTGCTAACAAGTTTGCCTAAATTTTATCTTCTGAACTGTACCCTAAAAGCAATTTGGGGGCTGGATTTAACAGGAAAACTATATAGTCACTGCTTTCCTCTTTGTTCTCTAAATCGACCAATTTTAAATGTTATTCATCTTAGCCAGTGTATAAACATTACTAGACTATTTCTATAACTACTCCAGCAATGCTGAATCTTGAATAAAGAAGTAAATCAGAACAAATTTTGATCAATGAAATTTTTGCACACTTGTATATGAATAGCTGGTATGGTTTTTAACTATGATTTTAAAAGAATTTTATAATCCATATGTGTACACATTAATACATAAATATGCACATAAATATATGTACATTCATATACATGTATACATATATACATATACGTACAAGCATACACATACGTACAAACACATGTGTGTATGATTTCCCCAACATTACATAAGGAAAAACTGAATCTTTAGAAGAATAATTTATTTGCCTACAGCCACAAAAAATATTCTTTCATAATGACACAAACACTGTTAAAATTGCTAATCATTACAGCATCTCATTAAGTCTAATATCAGTATCATCTATGCCACTAATACAAAAGAAGTAGAGATGGAACAAATGAGTCAGCCAATTAGTATATATCCCACATACAATTATTTCCAACAATGTCACTTTGCAGTAACCTTTTTAAACATTATTCCCAAGCCCTACCCTAAGTCAGAAGATGGTATTTATGATATAATTTGGCTATGAGATGAGCTCAGTTCTTAGTTCCAATGCCCAACCCAGGTGCAACTCTCTCATTCTGCTCCAATTCCAGTTGAAGGCCACTGTTTACCACTCTTGAAAAGGCACAATTTCCATATAATGTTCCAGAATGAAAAGGAGCTAGGATTACAACAAGACTAATTTGATAAAAGTGAGTATAATCCTTCAAGAGGGAAAATGATTATTTAACGAAATAGAGGACTTTCAAACATTCTTGATAAAAAGACTAGAGCTGAAGAGAATATTTGACATTCAAATATAAAACTCAAGAGAAGCATAAAAAAGTAAACAGGAAAGTGAAATCACAAGGTATTTAGTAAGATTAAACTGTTTACATCCTATATAGGAAGATGATAATTTGGAATTCCTATTCTATATTAGGACAGTAAGAAGCAATGTATATAGACAGAGAGAACAAGTATAACTTGACTATAATGGGATGACATAAAAAAAAGGGGTGAGCAAAAAACAATGTACTGGAGAAGAAGGAAGGGAGAGGTAGAATGTGGTAAATTATCTTCTGCAAAAATGTGTATAAAAGAATTTTGATAGTGGAGGGGAAGTTGAGGGATTGAAGCAGAAAATCCTTTTTCTCTTATCAGAACTGGTTCAAAAGAATGTAATACACAAGCTCAGTTGGGTATAGAAAGCTATCTTTCCCTATCATAAGTAGGAGGAGGGGGGGGCAGGGCTGATAGAAAGGAGTGTGGATTGGGGAGGTGATGGTCAAAAGCAAAATTATTTTGAGAAGGGACAGGGTGAAAGGAAAGGGAGAGAAAAACAAAAAGGGGAAAAACAGGATGAAGTGAGAAAAACAGTAGTTGTAACTGTGAATGTAAAAGGGGTCAACTCACCCCTAAAATAGAAATGGATAGCAGAGTGGATTCAAAACCAGAAGCCCACAATAAGGAATTTACAACACAGTTGAAGCAAAGAAACACAGAGTAATAGTAAAGGACTAACGGACAATTTATTATGTTTAAGCTGAAGTAAAACAAAGAAACAAACAAACAAGCCAAAATAGGATATATTCATGATCTTGAACAAAGCAAAACCAATAATAAGTCTAGTAAAAAGAGAAGTAGGGAAACTACATTTTGCTGAAAGGTACAACACACAAGGAAATAATATCAATACTAAAGATATATGCACCAAATTGTATAGCATCCAGATTCTTAAAGGAAAAGTTAAATGAGTTATAAGAGGAAATAGGAAGTCAAATACTAGTAGGGAAACTCCTAGTGTATAAATTTATCCCACAAAGAGAACTACATAAATTTAACGAATGCTCCTTCAGAACTAAATAAATTTGATGGAAAAAAAACAAAACAAAAAGAGGTGAAGGGGAGTGAATAGAAAAGTTAGAAATGACAGACCTATGGGGAAAAAAAATGAACAGAGATAGAAATGAATATATCTTTTTCTCAGTGTTACCATAGCACCTACACTAAAACTAATAATGCATTAGGTCATAAAACCCTCATGATCAAATGCGAAAAAAGCAGAAAAAATCAAAATATCCTTTTCAGATCATAATTTAATAAAAATGTCATTCAATAGAGGGCCATGGAAAAATAAATTAAGATTAATTGGAAACAAAGTAATGTAATGATAAATGTGAGTGGGCCAAAGAACAGAATCATAGAAACAATCAGTAATTTTGTTAAAAAGAATGTCAATAATGATATAATAAAATAAAATTTGTTGAATACAGTCAAAGCAGTATATATGGGAAGATTTAAACCTCTAAAGACATTCATCAATAAAATAGAGAAAGAAAACATTAATGATTTATGCATGTAACTAAAAAAATGTAGAAAAAGAATAAATTAAAAATGTCCAGGTAAACACCAAATTGGAAATTCTGAAAATCAAAGGAGACATGAAGTGGACTGAAAGTTTTAAAAAAATGAATATATAAAACTAGGAGCTCATTTTATGAAAAAAAACACAATAAACTATTGGTTAATTTAATTAAAAAGTATGTAACTAATCACATCAGAAACTAAAAGGGCGAATGCACCACAAATGAAGATGAAATTAAAACAATTAAGTTATATTTGCCCAACTATATGTCAATAATGCTGAAAATCTAAGTGAAATGAAAGAATGTTTTCAACAATGTAAATTATCCAGATTAACAGGTGCAAAAATAATATTTAAAAAACTGAATATTAAAAAAAATAATTTGAACAAGCCATCAATGATCAACCTAAGAAAACATTCCCAAGACTAGATGGACTCAGAAGTAAATTATACCAGGCATATAAAGAACATTTTTCTAAAACTTTCTTTTTTTTTATTTTTATTTTTATTTTTTTTAAACTCTAAGATGCACGGTGATTATATTTAACAATACAAATCAGAAACAATAAGTTCTGCAGGTGACCAGGCAAAAGATCTTCAAATACAAAGGAAAGAGACGAGGAGAAAATGAAGGTGAGGAAGGAATAATGCGTCCTGAAGACCAATGGATGCAGCCCATGGTGACCTACCCTGCAAATCTCTTTTTTTTTTTCATCATTCATTTCCACAAGATTTTGAGTCACATATTTTCTCCCCGTCTTTCCCCCACCCACCGCCCCAAAACAGCCATCACCAGTGTGTGCCCCCTCCCCCAGTCTATTCTCTCCTGTGTCACTTTTTGGTAGGGCAGGATGGATCTCCCAT
>CM053580.1:125021946-125046493 GCA_028627135.1 Pseudochirops cupreus
CAGTTTTCTGGTATTTAAATGAATGCACTATCTATATTTCTTATGTAGAGAGCCTGTTCCATTTTGTGATTAATAACTATATCAGCATATTTATAGTTACTGTAGGCATTGTGAATACTGCATTGCTGATACAGATGAACAGGTATAGATGGTTTGAGGTCTGTATCATTGGTTAGAACTCCCATATCAATGAAATCAGAAATTCATATTAGAAAGTAAAAATCCCCGTTTTTCTACTAGTAGTGTCTAGTTTGGAAACTGAATAACTAAATTTTTGTGGAATTTAAATCCAAATGGTTATATGTCTTCTAATTATCATGTTTGTGCTCTAAGTGCTTTATGTGACTCCATCCTCCAATAATGCTAACATTATCATCAACTAACATGTCTGCTGTTAAGGTTTTTAAGCACTTTCTTCACAATGACATTTTGAGATATACATTTTAAGCACTATTATTTTCATTTTATAAGTGAGAAAATAGAGACCCAGAGTTATAAAGTGATTTGTGAAATTTCACTCAGTAAATGAATATCATTAGATTTAAACCTGGGTCTAAAGAGCCTGTGCTCTTTTCCCTACACAAATCAAGCAGGCTTCCTCATCTTCTGCTCTTTCTCAATATTCCTAATCTGTTTAAGTCAGACTACTGTACATGGAATATTCAATATTCCATCATATTTCATCATTTTTCTGTTGTTCCATTTCCCCACATCACCACTTATGAATATTCTATGTCATTTGGTATGTTATTTTATACCAATCATTCACCAACTTATTTCAAAGCTATTGGCACCAGAAAACCTCTTCCTATCCAGATGGTTGAAAGTCTCAGCTTTGTCCTGGACACAATTTATTCTGGAAAACACTTTTAATGTTACAAAGAATGTTTGAAATCCGTATGTGGCTCTGCATACCATTAAGACCATTATCTGTGCATCTGAACTCTGAGTTCTAGATTTACTTTAAACTTTGGTGACATCTTTATTTTGTCTTATACATTTCCAACTCCTGTCTAAAAGTACCTCATAGAACAGTGGTTCTCAACTTTCCTAATGCTATGACCCTTTAATACTCAAATGTGGGCATATCTGGGCGTATCTGTATGTGGGTGGATCCACCTGGAGACTGATAGAGGGGTGGTGTCTCAGTGTCTCGGTTCCTAAGACCATTGGAAATATGTATTTGCTGATGGTCTTAGGTGAACCCTGTGAAAGAGTCTTTCGACCCCCAAAGGGGTCATGATGCACAGGTTGAGAACTGCTGTCATAGAATGTCCTGTGCACAGTGTGAGTGAAAAGAGTAAATATTAATTGGAATTAAATTAAGCTGAATTTCCTTTTTATTGAAAGGCATTTCGTAATGATTAGAATAAAATGGTGAACAAGTGATAGATATATTACTTTATTTTATCCTTTAAACCTTATAACCAGCCTATGACATAGATTCTACAATTATTTATATCTCCATTTAACAAATGAGACTCAGGGAAGATAAGAGCCTTTGTTCAGTCACCCAGGTGATTGCATTCAAATCTACATCTTTTCTGACTCTCCTGTCCAATGTGCTCTTTCTTTTTTTACCTCTGTTTCTCTATCTGTCTTGGTCTCTTGATTTTTTAACGATAAATTAAAAATTGCTATTTGGACAGAGAGCAGATAATGTGAAAAGGCCTGAATTGTCTGTTTGGTTGTGCTCTTTCAATTTCTGCTTTAGGGCCTGAAGATCTCGGCCCAGTGGATGCACAGCCTTTCCAGTTGTTTTTAGTTGGTAGTAACCTTGGTAGAAATGATTGTAAGATGATTCTCTTAATAATATAGATGCTACTGATGTTTCTAAGCTTCTTTCTGCTCCTCTAACTGATTAAGTCTTTGGCATTTCAGTAGCCATCAGAGCTATTTTCTTAATTTCCCATTCCCTATTTTTTTTTCAGTTTAGCAAACATCTTGGTGCTTTTACCTTGCAGTTTGATTAAGATATATTCAATGTATTTAATATTCTTTACCATGTTTCTATTGATTTAGCCTAGAAAAATTCCTTAATGGCTCTTTCAAGAAAACTGTAAGATACCCTGAGTTCCCCAGAGACTTCACCTAGACAGTAGCTGCAAGGGTCATATAGTATACTGAAAAGTTCCTTTTCTTTTGTCAACTAAATCTTTTTAATGTTCCTGTTAAGAATAGTTAGGGTCTGGTTTTGTGAGATTCTCATTAGTGTCACTGAGGATTATGAATTTTAATAAATGAGTTTTGTTGGGGAGAAAGACCTCTTCCCAGAGATTTATCTATACTGGTTTTTGACAGATAGCATCTTCTGGTGAGGTATCTCATATCAGTGAAGCCAGAGTTGCAACATAACAGTAATACTATTGGAAAAAATAAAACACTTGGTACTAGGAATTCTAGAACACGTTCTGCCCTAGGAAATCACCACTGGTGGAATGGAGAAAGTCAAGGTCATGAGATAATGTTTGGGGAAAGTATTTTTTGAAGGGAAGGAGCTAGCCAGTCTCTATCATTGCTTAATTGCCTGACTGTGACAATGTAACAATTATGTTCTCCAATGCTTCTGTCACTAAACCACATTGTCTCCAATTACAGATATGAATAAGAATTCAATTTTTCTTTCAGGAATTTGAATTATATACTTTTCATCTCAGTTTTGTCAATTATTTCAGAATTAAGACTAGGTAGTCAGAAGATAGAGGGCCAGAACTAGAGCAGAAGCTGCATTGAGAAAGAGAACCCATATTGAGAAGATCACATGTGCCTCATGCTTAAAGCTAAAATTGTTAAAATTGTAACCTGTTCTGGCCTCCCTAACCCTGCTACACACATACACCTTTAGTCAGAATGGTAAATGCATTTTTAACAGAAAATAAGATTAGAAAGGAGAACATGAAAGTTGTACACAAACTTTCCCAAAGATCAAAGGAGCATGAATTACAAATTGTATCTTATATTAACTAAAATTCACATCTTGGTAAAATGGTGCCAAATCAGGAAACCATTCTCAAGATTTTTCAAGGCTTCTTGTCCTATGATATGTAAATTCCAGACCAAATCCAAACCTCTCCAGATTTAGACCAGCAGAACATCAAAAGGTGCTTGCTCATAACTCTGGGATGATACCTTCGAAGTTTTGCTGATAAGCTTGTGATGAGGATTTAGATATGTTAATGAACTAACTCCAACGTGGCATAAATAAGTCAATTTCCCTCAAAACACTATAAAAATAAGACGTCAAACTCCTAACTCCTGAACACTGCCATCTCCATTGGTTTCATGTTACCTAGAGCCCACAACTTTAATCCGTGGGTATGTGGGTGATATTCACTGCATCTCCCCCTGTCAATCCTCTTCCCCATGCTGCCCTTCTACCTGCACCATCCCATTTCCTATCCCCAAGCTGCCATCTGCCTCTGTACCACTTTGGCTGAATGTCTCTGTGTGTTATTAAAGTGTGACTGCCTTCCTATTTCCTGCTGCCAATTGTTTTCTTTCTTGCAAGTACCTAAAGAACCAGGCATGCCTACCCCTATTTCATAATTTCACAATTCAATTATCAATTCAGTAGGCAACAGGGCCTTGGGCCAATCTTGGCTAGTATGTTGAGGAAGTGACTAGTCTACAAAGGGCAAATCCAGCTGGTAACAAGCTGCCGAAAGGAGTTTCTCTTAGGAAAACAAACCAGGAACAGGAAGTGTCAAGGGAATTTGTTTGCTGTGTGTGCATGTGTGCGTGCATGCGTGCGTGCGTGCGTGCATGCGTGTGTGTGTGTGTGTGTGTGTGTGATAGAGAAAGAGAGGGAGACAGAGAGGGAGAGAGAGAGACAGATACAGAGACAGAGACACAGATCACAGATCACAGAGACAAAGACACTCACAGACAGATAGAGACAGTCAGGGAGAATTTATCTTTTGGTAGGTCATCCAGAGAGGGAAAAAGCTGTTTTGTTGTTGTTTTCCTTGTCTAGGAAGTCAGGAGACAAAGTTTTTTCCCAGGTCTATGTTTAATACATGTGTGATGAAATATGTCCTGCCAAGTGGGTTCAGTTGAAAGGGTTTCTCTGTAAGGGGATATTGTAGTGAAAACTTTCTGAAAACCCTGGGCTCCCAAAACTATAATAATAGGGATTAGTAAAGTAAAATCTGGAAGCCTGAGATATAAAAAATCAAACCTTGCCAATGAGATTAATCAGAGAGCTAAAACTAAACTAAGATCATGAAACCTTACTACTACCATTTACTCCCCTTTTATCAACTGCTTCCATATGCAAACAATTGTCCAGTCTTCTGGATCCTAATTCTGAAATATCCCTTTAATCCACCACTTATTTTCTGTTAAGACCAGTCCTCATTATCATCCACCTGGGTTACTGAAGTATTCACTGCTAGAGACTTCCATTATAATATCCTACAGTGAAAAGAGAAGCTGGGTTCAAATCCTGACTGATACTTGCTACTTTGTGTAACCTTAAGCAAGTTATTTATCTTCTTTGGACCTCAGTTTCCAAATCTGTGAAATGATAGGTTTGGACTAAGTGGCCTCAGAAGTCTGTTAAGTTTCCCCATATGATAGTTTCCCCATCAAACTATTACTGTTGAGAGAATAATCTTTCCTAATACATAAATCTAATCATGTTAGTCCTTTGTTCAAAACTAGTCAGTGAATTAATTGTATAATGCTTTTGAAACTCTGATATCTGCTATCTCACTACCTTTCCAAACTTAAAATACCTTATTCCTCTCTATATCGTGGTACTTTCCAGTCAAATTATTTAATATCGCTTGCACAGTGTTACTATCTGGAACAAGAGGGATATTGAACTCTTGGCTGTTTCATGAGCAAGACACTCCATCTCTCAGTTCCAGGAACTTTCTCCAGCTATACCCCATGACTAGAAAACTCTCCCTCCTCTGTTTCAATTATTTACTTTTCTGTCTTCCTTTAAATTCCAACTAAAATCTCACCTTTGATAGGAATCCTTCTCCTACACCTCTAAATTCTAGTGCCTTCCCTCTTTCCCTCTATTATTCTATATTTTTCCTGTGTATAGTTTGCTTTGTGTGTATGTATGTAAACATACACATACGTAGATGTGTGTATATGTATACGTGTATATTATTTTTCATATGCTGTCTCTCTTAGCAGAGTTTAAGCCCCTCAATGATGAGGTCTGTCTTTTGCCTCTTTTTTTTTTTTTTTGGTACTCTCAGTACTTAGCTCCATGCCTGGTTACATCGTAGATATTAATAAATGTTTATATATTGACTTGTATTCAGCAGTATGAATCCTGATCTTGCAACTAACTAGGATGTTTCTGGCAAATCATTTACGTTTTCTGAGACTGTTTCTTCATCTACAAAAAATAACTGGTTCAACTAAATGATCTCTAAGGTCTAAATATATGAGAACCTTATGCCTAGCCCTTTCCTTCCAAAGTGCCTTTGCTCACACCATTGCCTATGCCTTGAATTCCATTGCTTCCCTCCCACATGTGTTCTGAAATCCCACCCATCCTTCAAGATCTATCCCACGTGCCAAATCCCCATGAATCCTTCCATATAATAAATAATATTCCTTCCTTTGACCTTTCATAACATTTTACACTTCCCATCCTCTTATTCTATTCTATTCTTCACTATAGACACGGCATTGTCAAGTAGATTTTCAAGTTTGTTTGTGTTCTTTATTCCTCATCCTTTAATTTAAGTTTCGGGTGAGAGCAGTACATTCCATGTAGTAGGCCAGATGGTTGTTGAAAGAATGAAGAAATGAATGATTATAAATAACTTCTGAATGTCTAAACGGATTATCAAGACTGGGCAGAAAGGGAATCAGTGAGGATGGAAGAAGAAGCTAAGAGGCAATAAAACCTAGTTTCTAGTAGTTTGCATAAAGGAACAAGATTACACCATAGGGATTTTGTAATTCTTAAACTTTCCCCTTCAAATCTGTCACATTTCCCTGTAGTAGTTAGGAGACAACCCTTAAACAAACAAACAAACAAAAAAGCATATAAAAGGACTATTTTAGGAAGGCACAGCAAGGGAAGAATGTCAAAATGGATGCTTTCCCTCCCACAGTTTAAGCTGAGTGTTAGGAAACCTAATTTAGCAAGATGCTTTGGCAAGGAAAAAACAGACCTTAAGCTTAATGGTGACAGAGGAAAAAAACATAGGACATGCCACAAAGGCATGTCCCAGTGTTATTTTGTGCTAAATTGCTGGCACATATGAGTTTGATAGTTGTTTTTTTTAATCCTCCTATTTATAAGATGTAACAAGAGCAAATTACATACAACACAGTTCACTGCCACTTATCTGCAAGAAAAAAAAAATTTTTGACTGAAAAGAACCACAATATCCTTTAAGACTTAAAATGAAGTTTTCCTAAAAATAGATACAAAATAACTATGCAGTTATAGTATTATCATTGATAAAGGTAATAATTACTATGTTATTTCATTTATGGAGTTCAAGATATTTCAGATACTATAAGAATCATAAAATAAAGCCATCCTATTTGTTTAAGAGGGAAGGGCACAACATACCAGAGTTTCTCAATAGGACATGTTTGTTTTTCTTAGTTGTTTTTCTTTCGTATGTATAGAAGAGGTGTATGTTTATCCTGATTTTATTTAGGAAGGTGCATCACTCATTGTTCCATTTGTCACAGCTTAACCTTGGGAATAATTTAAGTGGAACAGATTTGGTATGTCAAAGGAAGTTGATTTAGGGTATATTTTCAGTGATTAGGGGCTTGGAAGTAGTGAAGTAGAAGGTTTTTCAGTCATATGAAGCAATGGGGAAGAGACCATGGAAAGATCTTGAATAAAAGGAACATGAGAATGGAGGGATAGGGAGATACATGATATAAAAAAAAGTAATTGATTGTTTATTATAATGAATAACTTCCTCTTGGCAGGAAGTTGTTCTCTGGTGGTGGTAATGTGCATATAAAAATGAAAGTCAAGAAAGAAAAGACCATGAATGAAATACTATACAGATCAATTTAGAAAGACAGTCATATTCTCTTCTTGTAATCTAGCTTATAAATCACTAATATCTTTCCAAATTATGGCTCTAATAAGTATGTATCCTCTGAGGATATTTTTCAGAGTTGAAAGAGGACACAGCAATTTTCTCTACTAATCTGACAGAGTGGTATAATTTTCCTGAATTGCCTGATAAAAAGGTGGAAATTCTAGGAATCAATTATCTGAACTTGGTGTGAAAAGAAATAGAGAATTACTAATGACTTCCGATTAAAATAAATATTGTGCCATCAATATGGCAAAAGAAACCTGACCCAAAATGTTATTGGAACAACTGGGAGAACTCTAACTGGAGACTACTGATGATTATAATCATAGAATTATTGACTAATATGACAAGGAAAATCAGCTTTTCCAAATGATTTCGCATTAGTGACAGTAATCACAATAGGCAGTAGTTTTTTTTTTTTTACTCAATGAGAATCTCAAAATAGAAACCAAAATAATTAAAAAAAAATAAAACAAAGACCAAAACAAGGCATTTGAACCATGTGAGAAAGACCATTGTCAGGCAGAAGAGAAAGTCAGGTAGCCAATCAAGTACAATCATTCAAAGTTATAAGAACAAATGAAAATATCAAGAAATGTTACTAGAAGAATAGGGTGATCTAATAACTTATACATATAATTGTGTTAATTCTCTATTGGTTGGCTCACTTGGCTATTATGTAGTATTAATACAATCAAAGTCATAGGTTTAATGTCTATAAAAAGTTTTGTTTTGTTCCAGAGTTACATATGGTAATCCACTCTATTCTGTTATCCTCCACTTGTTTCTCCTAGGATTAGATGAGAAAATGTAGTGTTAAACCAGTATAATTCCATTTCCAATGTCAGCAACAAAATATGCACCCTACACTCTACCAATTATCAGTAATGTCACTTTTGTATATAAAACATTTGTGGTGGTGATGAGGGAGGATGTAGAGTACTGCTCCAGACCTACGATTTTATCATTGTATGCAGGGAACTACCAATGTAGGGACACACTAAATACCTTTTTCCAGAAAAGAAAAGAAGAAAAAAACACTCCTCATCTTCTAACCCGGAGCCCTCCATTCTTAATAGGTGAGAGGTTTTTTTTATAGCTAAATCAATCCAGACTCACCACTTTCCTGGTCTATAGACATTTTCATTAAATCAGCTATTGACTCTCTACTCTTTATTTCCTTCCTCTGTATATGGAAACAATAATGAAATTAGCACTAATATCTTTGGAATGTGCATGAGATTTAATTGCCCTGTACCTCCACTAACTTCCTTGAACTTCTTAGTCTGAAACACCCATCCCTGACCACTAGTCCTTATATCCATTGACTTATTTTATAGAATGCCATCTCCTTGAAGGAAGAGACTGTTTCATTTTTTAATTTGAATCCTTGTTGCTTAGCACATGCTTAGTATACAATAAGCACTTAATAATTGCTTCTTTATTTAGAAATCCATCCATATATTTATTCATACTGGGAATTACTCTGTAACTTTAGAAGATTGACTAATTGCCTGAGACACTCAGGTGCACATAGTTATGTAGCATTATGAAGGGAAGAATTTAAGTCAATTTTTTTTTCCTGACTCCAAAAGTAGCCTTCCTATCTCTCATATTGAAAACATGCCATATTATTAAACGCACATATTGTCCTTTAGGCAGCTAAGTGACTAATAGAGTGGTGGGCTTTTAATCAGGAGGACATGAATTCCAATCCTCCCTTAGACGCCAATTGACTGTATGATTCTAAGCTAATCACTTAACCATTTCCATTCCAGTTTCTTCATTTATAAAATGGAGGATCTGACAAAGTTTTCATGAAGACCAAATGAGATAATATATGTAAAGTGCTTTATAAAACTTAAGTACTATATAGATGTTAGCTATCTTATATCATTTTGTCTGCTAGCACAATGCTGCCAATTACACAGATGAGGTGACAACAAAGAGATCATCCTGTCAATCAGCATGTTAGTAAATGAGAAAAAAAGAATTATCTTTCCTGCTTTTTTTATAGACTTCTTTGAATCATACTCAGCTCTTTTTACATTACTAAAACCAGTTTCAGATAAGAGTTCCAACAAAATAATACTGAGAAACATTTCTCTGGTCCATTGATGAAAATTATGCCCTTAGCGAAAGAGCAGCACATAAGCTCTGAGTTGATGGTGAATAAAACAGATGCCAACAGCAGTTGTGCAGATGGTCTGTACCACTGAAAGTTCAGCACCTAACAACTCTGAATACTGCTTTTTAAGCACTAAAACTCTGTGACTCTAGGACATTAATTTTAAGATAATCATTTACTGTGGTTATATTTAGTTCTCTTACTAATTCTAATTTCAAGGGATTATAGAAAATCTGTTTTGTACTTTTTTTCTTTTTCATAAGATCATTTGAATTTTGTCCATGATACATTTGAATTGAGATCAAGGCTGAGGGCTGTGGGAGTGTAAGGCATTTCAGGGTACTTCCCCCTAAATACCTCCTCTAGTTTAAAGATACTGAAATGCTATTATGAATAATTTCTGGATTCCTTTAATGGAAATTTTTGTGTTAAAAATGTAAACCTCTCCAAAAAAGATTAACTGCTAAAGTGTATTCTGCTTTTGTATTCCATAAATCCAATGAATCTTTTAAAATTAGTTTTCTCAATATCCCAGGAAATTAATAATTAAATATTATATTTATAGGCACTTGAATGTTCAAACTTACATTCAAATGAATTTTTTATTTTTTCCCCATTTCACAAAGGAGGAAACTAAATTTCAAAAAGTTTAAAAAAGAATTAAAATTTAAAGCCAGGTCTTGTGACACTAAACATTATGGTTTCTAGCAATGAAAGACATATATGAGTGTGAATTTAGAGCTGAAATCAATCAAGTGTTCAGTGTTTACTATATATCAATCATTGTTCTTAGCACTAGGGATATGAAAAGAGGCCAAAACATACCCTGCCTTCAAGGACCTTACATTCTAATATGGAAGATAGAGCATATAATTATAAATGCATACAAATATATATATATATATATATATGCATATATACACACATACACACATATACATGTGTGTATGTGTGTGTGTATGTGTGTGTGTGTGTGTGTGTGTATATATATATATATATATATATATCTGTGTGTGTGTACATACACACATATAATTTGGAGTACATGAAAGTTAATCTGAGAGGGCAAAGGAGTAGTGAAGGAGGAAAGCAGGAAAGACCTCTGTGCCAAGGGTCTATTTGAGTTTTCATGAAGGAAGTCAGGGAAGTCAGAATGCAGAAGTGAGTCAGGGAAGCATTCTGTCATGGAGGACAGACAATACAAAGACAAAGAGTCCAGAGACGGAACATTATGTGTGAGGTACAGCAAGGTCATAAGGACCCAATCCCACGGTACAAGGAAGGAAGAGAAGTTTAGCAAGCTACAAAATAAAGAGCTAGATTATGAAGAACATTAAATGACAGACAGAGGACTTCATATTTGATCATGGAGATAATAGGGAGTTTTATTGTTGTTGTTTAGTCATTTTTCAGTTCTGTACAACTCTTTGGGACTCCTTTTGGCATTTTCTTGGCAAAGATACTGGACTGGTTTACCATTTTATACTGCAGCTCATTTTACAAATGAGGAAACTGAGGCAAACAGGGTTCAATTATTTGTTTAGGGTCACATATCTAATAAAAGTCTGAAGTTAGATTTGACTCAGGTCTTCCCAACCCAAGGTCTGACATTCCATCCACTTTGCCACCTAGCTCTCCCAGTAGGGAGCTACTAGACTTTATTAAATAGGAGAATGAAGAATCAGAGCTAAGCTTTAGGAAAAATCACTTGAACAGCTGAATGGATAATTGATTGGAGTGAGGAGAGACAAGGCAAAGAGATCACTTAGGAGATTATTGCCAAAGTCCAGATGATAGGTGATGAGGCTAGGACATATTGGAGAGATGTTCTGGGAATATAGTTTAATTTTCTTACTTTCATCAATAATGAGGCAAGGTACTACAATGGATAGAGGAACAGTTTGGTCATTAAAAAGATGTAGGTTCAAATACTGACTGTGACAGTCAAAATAATGTTTTAACAAAGCACCTATTAGTAGGATAGGCAGATTTCACACCTCTCCTATTTGTCGGTTACATTAATTCTTTTAAAAATAAATGTTTTGGGGTGGCTAGGTGGCCCAGTGAATACAGCACTAGCCCTGGAGTCAGGAGAAACTGAGTCCAAATCCGGCCTCAGACACAACACAAAACTAGCCATGTGACCTTGGGCAAGTCATTTAACCCCAATTGCCCTACCTCCCCCTCCCTCCAAAAAAGAAAAAAATAAATAAATGTTTTAAATATATATATATTTTAATTTTCACTTCCCTTAGATTTTTATCTCATTTTTATCTCCACCCCTGAGAGTCACCCTTTATAAAAATAATTTATTTTAGAAATAAAAGTGAAGAGAAAAACATTCACCAAAACTGAATATTCCAGTCCCTTCAATCCCTTAATGTAGAAGCTGCTAGATCCTGGGTGATCCTGATTGTGTTTCCACAGTATTCAAATATTTCTCCTTGGCACCTTGAAATATTTTCTTCTTGATCTGGGAACTCCAGAACCTGGCTATAACATCTCTAAGAGTTTTCTTTTTGGGATCTTTTTCAAGAGTTGATTGGTGAATTCTTTCAAGTTCTATTTTTGCCCTCTGGTTCTAAAATATCTGGGCAATTTTCCTTGAGAATTTCTTGAAGTTTTTTTTCCTAATAACATAACAAAATTCCATTCTATTCATTAACTGAAATTTGCTTTTTCATATATCAACATATGGATATCTAAGTGTTTCATGTTCTTTGCGATCAAAATTAGTATTGCTATAACTATTTTGGTGTATATGGAGTAGTGTGGCTTTTTTGTTTGTTTTTATTTATTTGTTTGTGTTTGTTTTTAATGGAAGACCTCCTTCAGGTATATGCATAGCAAGGGAGTGGGTAGGTTAAAGCTTATGAATATCTAAGTCACTTTATTTGCATAATTTTAAGTTGCATTCAGCATGGTTATATTAATTCATAGCTCCATCACCAATGCATTTGAGTACTTGTCATTCTACAGTTACCCCTTCAACATTGGTTATCCCCATCTTTTATCATCATTGAGAACTTGTTCATATGAGCTAAAACCTCAGGGTTATTTTGATTTCTATTTCTCTTTATCAGTTACTTGGAGCATTCTTTCATATAATTGCTGATCATTTACAATTCTTCTTTTGAGAATTGTTTGTTCATTTTTTAAATTACTTATCTATTACAGAATAATTTTTGGTTTTATATATTTCTTTTAAGTATATAAATATTTTGAATATTAAATCCTTATGAGAGAAATTTGATTGTGAGATTTTTTTTTCCTGGTTAACCTTTTTCCTCCTTAGATCAAATATATAATTTTGTTGTTGTCATCGTTGTTGTTGTTGTTGTTCTGTGTGAAATCTTTTCAATTTTATGTTATGAAAATATCTATTTTCTCTTTTGTAATTGCCTCTATCCTCCCTTTTTTGTTAAGATATTATGTGTATATATATATATATATATATATATTTTTTTTTTCCCTAGATCTATACTGACAACACATGTTTTAGTCATGGTAGATACTACATTTGTACAAATGTCTTCAGACATTTTTTTAATATAAGCAGGATACAACTATGCCTCTTGGGGATGTGATTCCCTTAGACACAATAGATAGTGACATCTCCTGTCATTATTTACTTAGTGGATGGCCTCCAAGGAAAATATAAGACTGTGAATGGGAGTGTTGATTGCTCTCTGGAAACACTCTAACTTTGGAATTTGAGTTGAGCAAACATGCCTGTTGCATATGTCAACCTCATTTGAAAAGTCTATAATCCAGTATCAGTATCAGAGTCATCATCACCACTTTTTGTCACCCTGTTCTTGTCACACAAGTTACTTGGTCTTCTAAGTAAATCATAAACAAATAGCAAAATAATGGAATAATCTCATGCTAGCAACCTTACCATTAAGCTAATTGTGAAGACCTTCTCCCATCCTCTGAATTCTGGTAAGGACGATTTTAACACAGGGATCCATGAAGAATATAGTTTTATTGTCCAAAGATGATAGTCCTTGACTGACATTAGGCTGAACAGACTGTAGAAACAAAACATTCCTTTCCTCCTCCTTTCCCTGTAGTGTTGGGGACTGGGTGGTGCCTAGTCATTACTGACAGGATCTAATATCATGATTCACCAAAGAACAACCCAAGCCTCCAGCTATTCCAGAGCTATGATATTCCTTGATAGATAGCAGTTAGAAAACCTTTATTGGAAACTTTTTGTTGCTATACAAAATGTGCTGAGACCCTATATAGGAATCACCATAATTTCTACCCTATGGCCATCTTCCAAGATAATCTTTTCCATGGTATGAGAAAACTGCATTGTTAGGTAGAGGAGATATTTGCTCACAGAAAAAGGATTATCACTTCAAATCATGCAGAAATGTCTCTTTGTGTTTCTAATAGAATTAAAGGTTGTAAACTAACAAGTTTGCATTCCCTCTTCTAAACAGTTCCTATTGCTACCTTGTAGAATCTTACAGGCTTTTTTTTTTTACTATCATGGGACCTTAAACTGAACAGAATCAGTTTTTGATGGAGAAAATGAAGACAGAAGCATCAGTCCAAGGTAGAATTGTTCCTGGCTCTTAAATTGTTTGGTCATATATCTCTTCTCTGAACTCATGCTATTCTGCCCTTCTCTAAGCCAATTTCTGTCAAGAGATCTTATTATCTTTTTCCTCAGGAAGGATGTTGTTTTTGCTTCTCTTCTTCCAGAAGGTCCTTTTTTTCAGTGTATAAGTATGTATTCTGCATCTTTTGCTATTTTACTTCAGTGAAGAAAATTGCCATTAACAAGTCAAGTCTTTCAATTCCGTTTATTGTTTCTGCAGTATAGGCCATGAATTCTCCTGTTTGTCCCCATCTAATTCTTCAAGATTATGAATTCCCTCTTGAACAGTTCTGGAACATTCTGCCACAATCCTATGCTGGCTTTACATTTCATAGGATCTTGAGTTTCTTCAGGTATTATTGGTTTATGGAGTCATAATATTCTCTAAGAAGGGGTGACCTTGCATAACAAAATTTCTGCAGATTAGATCCGTTGTGAAGGCCTCATTCTCTCACTACAGCATGTGACCCTTCCTCCAAGAGAGGGGTTCTCAGTAAGATCTCCTCCCATCACTGAGTTGAACTCATCCCTATTTTCCCCTATTTCAATCCCTCTTTTGTCACTTCACTCATTCTTCTGTAACCCTTCTTCTTGCTGAGAGATGAAACAAGTTATTGACCTTCCAACTTTACTATGAATTTGATTAGAGTACATCACAAATTTCACCTACACTCTCCCCTTTCTGCAATCTAGTCACAAAAATATATAATTGCACCTCGAGGGAGGGTTGTGGGGCTCAGTTCCTATTTAAGTCCTATTCTTCCACCATCACTTTACCTATTTCTTTAAATTCCATTTTATTTTGTTTTCCTTTTTTTTTTAAATTTTGAAGTCAGTTAGATGGTTCAGTGGATAGAATGCTGAGGCCAGAGGAAAAACAAAACAAGACAAAAACCTGAGTTCAAATCAGGCCTTAGACATTTACAAACTATGTGATCCCAGGCAAGTCATTTAACTTCTGACTCAATTTCCTCAACTGTAAAGTAGATATAACAATAACATCCATTTTGAAACATTATTTTGAATATAAAATACGATAGTTGTAAAATGCTAAGCCCTGTGCTTGCCACAAAGTAGGACCTATTAAAATACTTATTTTATTGTCCAATCTCCCCCCCTCCTCTTTCATCTTTATTCCCTTATGTACTTTTAGAAAGAAATCTCTTGAGTTCCTCAGTAGAATATTTTTTTAACACAATACAGGGTGTTTTTGTTTTTTTATAAATATTTATAGAGGAAGCAATTTACTTCGTTAGTTGCACTTTCCTTAGTTATATTCATTGATCTTTTTTTTTGTTTTTGTTGACCAGGGCATTTGCAAGTAGAATAATTTGCTTAACCCTGGTGTCAAAACTTGTCCCACTTTCAGGAATACAGCAAATGCATCTCTTTTAATGAACACCATCTTTTTTCCATTGGGGATTAGACTCAGTTTTCCAGGACATGTCATTTTGTGCTTCATCTTTTACATATTTTCATTTTCAGCATATTATTCCATTTGATTCTGAAGTGGAGAATATTTTAGAATCATTTGGATGTGTGTATACACATATGTATATACAGTTCAGATACATACACACATATGTTTATATATGTATACATATAAGTATGTGTGTATAAATGCATATGCTCATATTTAGAAAAAATACATACACATATAGATCTATAGATATAGTTCTAGATATCTGTTGCCATTTTGCCTTTTTCACAAACTTGCTACTATTGAGTCAAGTTTTTCTAATTGTACTAATTATTTCTGCTGTGTAAACCTTGAATTCTGTCATTGGTTTCCATCCAATTTCTCATAATATTCTGATTTCCTTCTTGAACCATTCGGGAATACACTGCCATAGTTTTATACTAGCTTTAGAAGTAACCATATTCTTTGTTTTATCGGGTGTTGCTTCAATTTCCTTTTCTTTGCAATATTAAAGTAGTGATAGTTACAAAGCTTTCAATAACTTGATAGTGTAAAATTCTTCTAAATTTATTGTTTTCCTTACTGACTTATTTGTTTACACTTCCAAGATCTTACGTGAATTTTCTTCCTCCTGAGATCTTTGGTGGTTTTCTTCTTCTTTTTGTTCCTTTGACTCTTTGCCCCTTTTTAGTAATGATTTTACCCATGGAACTGGATCTCAGAGTCTTAGTCTCTTTCCACATTGGGGAACTAGCATTCACCAGTCATGGTTTTGATTAAAAAAATAAATAAATAAAAAATAAAAAAATAAAACCTTTGGAGGTAATAAACTAACCCTAACATGATTTAAATCTTTTTTACTTCGAGGGCCAAGCACTGCTATGCTAGACACTTGTCCTGATTCTCTCCATTTTTTTGTTTACTGACTGGGTTGAATCAGCTTCTGAACTTTTTCAGATGTGGGAAAGAGCTGAATGATTGTTGAGCTAAGTTTCTAATACCTTGGCATTCCCTAACATAGGCCCTGCTCTAGGGGAAAAGTAAAATGCATCCATTTGCCTCCTCACCTTATACCTTTTCTTCTTGTAGTGCCTGGGCAGAAGTGAAGTCCACTACTTGTTAGCAAGATGCTGCAACATATGACACACACCTGCAGAGACTGAAATAGGAAGTCAGTTCTTAAGTGGGCCACAGTTTATAATTAACCTGTCAGTTTGTGAGTCATTGTTGAAAATAGTAGCTAGTAAGAGGTGAATGAGGAACAAGCACATTCAGTATTTGTTTTCTCCACTGTTCATTTATAACACTATTACAAAGTTCACTTATTTTTTAACTTTCTTGTCCTTTGGAAACAGTTATAATTGTTCAATATCTTTATTTGAGCCTTCCTGAAGATTTTTGCCCTGCTAGAGTCAGCAAGAACCAGAGAAAATGTCTAATATTCTGTTTTGTTGGTCATCTGACCTGCAGGTTTATTCTAGTGATTTTATTGAAACACAATATTAGTTCTAAAACTAAATCTTATCTTTTAACCATCAGTATTTCTGAGAAATAGTAAGCTATAGTATATAGAATGTTGGATTTCAAACAAGAAAGATGTATGTTCAAATCCTACTTCTAATGGTTTCTTGCTGTGAAACTATGAACAAATAATTTAACTTCTTGGCTCCTCAGTTTTGTCAGGGTTAATTGGTCTCAGCCTTCCTATGAAGCTCATGTGAGGGAATGTAAGCAAATTACTTTGAAGCTTTGATCCATTTGACATGCATTATTATTATTTCTATAGTGGTGCACTTTATAGATTAGCATGGTCTCCTAAGAACTTAATTTTGAGATTCCCCAAGAGAATGATGGCAAGGCAAATGGTGAGCACAAGTTGGCACCAGTTCTACCACCAAGGAAGACTTGTGTAGGAGATATATTGTGAAAGATACCACTACATAGATGTATAATCAGAAAAGAAGGTGGCAAGGTCATTGTGGGAAGGTAAAAGACAATTAATGGATAGTCCATATGTTCCACTGGTATCTATGCAATGTCAAAATATTTTTGATGAAATTCTCCTTTGTACGAACCTCTTGGAACAGATACACAGAACACTGACAAGATACACACAGGATTAGAAGGTATAGATGGCTTGCAATATGTACCACCAGAGGGAGTACTCACATAGATACCATTATTTATCAATAGAAATACCTAATAAAGTAACAAAATGTAATTGCACTACTTAGGATGTTGCCTCTCAGAGGGCTTTTTTGTGATGATATTTTTTTTCTCAAAAAATAACAAATTCTCTAAATGTTTAACAAATCTCTTAAGTTAATAAGAACTGATAAATGGCCAAATTCTAAAATGTAAGATTTCAAATCGTCAGAAATTGATTTTTTAAATAATTGAATGCTTCTATAAATGCTATGGTAAGCATTATGGATTTGAAACCAGGACATAATTAAAGAAGGAGTTCAACTTGAAACACTACTGGGTAAAATAGTGGGCACAAAAAGGCTCTTAGCTTTGCTACTTACCAGGCCAAATGAGGCGAACTAGCTCTGACCATGAAATGTCAAAGATACAATAATACACCCCACATCTATTTCTTACATTATTATTATAAATAAAGGAATGGAGATTTTATTTTAAATATGTATTTTTCAAATAATTCTTAGAGAAGTCAAGGGGATATTAAATGATCAACTTTTGAACATATAATTCTTAAGCTTCTGGAGCATATCTTAAAGAAATAAATAAATATATTTTATTACAAAATTGTTATAATTCTATTTCATTAGCTTCTCATGTGTAAGGCAATGTTAACTGCTAAAATTTACCTGGGTATTCAAAATAAATTCAATAAAAACCATGAATAATTTTTTCATACTTCAAACACCTTTATAACATTATAAAGATTTAGAGGAAATTGAAATATTCTGTCCTCTTAAAAATCCAAAGAGAAGAGGAGAAAGGGAGGACTAATATCATCATTATAGTGACAACTTTTGGCAACTTCCTGCCCAATAGCTGTTTTAAAAATTAATAATTATACATCACAGATTACAGTACTCTAGAGGAAAATTCAAATAGATTTTAAAAATCAGGACAGTATGTGCTGTAACTGTATCTATAAAATTATTTTGAGTTCACATCCATTCTCTTTTCAGGCCTAAAATTTCATGGGCATCAAAAATAATGAGATTGAATTAGCAAAGAGAACATATGTTCACGATAATTTTATGATTTGTGAGACCAGTACACAAATATAGGAGAATTTAATGAAAGGGGTTCTGGTTGCTAATTCTTATTTTCTCTCTAACTGGCTGTATGAATTTCAGCAAACCTTTTAACCTCCTTTTCCCCCAGTCAACTGTAAAGTCAAAGCATTTGACTAAATGACTGTAAGGCTCTGTCAGCTTTCATATGCCAAACTGCTGTGTGTATATGTGTATGCATAAATATACAAGTGCAATAGAATGTTAGAATTTTATAAATTTAGAAGTAGAAATTCTTAAAGTTAGAAATTGCCATAATCCCCTTTACCTGACAAGTGGTCATCTATTTTCTGCTTAAATATTCCCAATCATGGTCACCTTACTACATAATTAGATAGCATTTTAATAGCTCTAATAATTAGTAAGTTTTTCATTGAATTGAATAAAAATCTTCCTCTGTGCAATATTTAACCATTGGTTGTGCCCCCTGGGACCTTGTAGAATATGTTTAATCACTCATCCACGTGATACCTCCTGAAATATTTAAAAGCAACTACAATGTTTCCCCAAACTGATCTGATTAAGCTCATACTTATTAAATTTTGGAACATTTCATGACAGCTCGTTTCTTGTATAGATTGTGTTTAAAGTTCTATACTAGCACTCCTGATCTCTGACTTATATGCCAGTTAAATTGTTCATTCTAGGGATATTGATTGATTCTAGGTTGCAAAATGAACATAGCATAAAGAATACCTAAATTCAAATCCCCACTCAGAAAAGGTCAATCCAGATAAAAGGGTGATTCACTCGACTGAAGCAACATGTTGTCTTTACTACAGATCCATTTTTAATATCCTTTCCATTAATTTAAATCTACTTTTGTTCACTGTTATTAGAAAAGTGTATCATTTCATTCACATCTCCAAACTGGACTATCAGGGGACTGGTCTGGTTATTTCTCTCACCAGCAATAATAGTGGGGGTGGTTAGGCAACACTTCAAAAAGAAATGGCCCCACATGCTCAATATGAATCAACTAGGTGATGTTCCTGTAGGCAAAAAAAAAAAAAGAGGCTTCACTTTACTTCTCCTAGGTGAGGTCCATTTGAGTCTTGTCACTACTTCTGTCATTGTCTCGTTTCAACCCATGCTTCAATGCTTAGAGAGTTTCAGGGGCCCTGGGGCCTTGTTAGTCTCAGTTTTCTGTCTGTGGTGGAGCATCAGGCTGCGCTGCCCACCTCCACCCCCAACCTCATGGAAACCCAACTGTCTGTAGAGCTTCTACATAAGAACTGCTTGAGTCTCTTTGCTAGTTCATCACTAGCTGCAGAATTTAACATTTGACATTTTAGTCCTATCTGCATAAGTCCCATAGACTTACACAG
This sequence comes from Pseudochirops cupreus, assembly GCA_028627135.1. Lineage (NCBI taxonomy): Eukaryota > Metazoa > Chordata > Mammalia > Diprotodontia > Pseudocheiridae > Pseudochirops > Pseudochirops cupreus. Next base: position 125,041,753 of record CM053580.1, read on the forward strand.
TGGGAATCAGAGTCCTGGATATCTATCAAGAGACACACCTGGATCACCCTCTTTCATGGCATCATCCAGAGAGCCAGAGGTGCCTGCTATTGAGCACAGTACAGGTGGGCTTTTAGGCAAGATATCTTTGGCAATTGGAATGCATTGATGGGAATTTAGTTATGATGATGTTATGGAGGATCTCACACTAATGACTGCACCTTTATCTGGCATGTGCAGTAAGATTCTGTGGAAAAAGTTGGTCATCCCAGATTGGAAGTACCAACAGCTTTCTAAGGTCGAGGAAGGAGAAAATAGTTTCTTCATAACCCCCTCAACTTCCAGTGACCAAATGAACAAGACCCCAGTGGTGAACACCAAGACACATTATCATGAAATCTCTAATTATAAAACAGACACAAGACAGCATCCAGCACTTTGAACAGCAGACAGGGTTGACAGACCTGAGATACACTTCTCATAACGGTCTCACCATAGAAGAAATCAAGTAACACTGTGTAGCAGAAGCAGCCATAAATTGAAGTTACAAAATGGAAAAATGACAAAAGAAGATAGATTGATTGCTTCAACCCAGTCTTCTCCAAGTAGTATGCCCCATTCTTCTCCCAAACAAAAGTCCAGAGGTTGGCTTACTCATGGATCTTCTACTTCCTTACCTGATCTAAATGTCAGCAGCATAAACTCTGGAAATGGAGATAGAGACTAACCCCCATTTGAAAAATGGAGCCTTTTTGAACCAAAAACGCTTCAGAAATCCAACTCGAGTTTCAGTGTTCAGTGCTACAGAGGTACTAAGAATCCAGCACCAATGGAGTTTGTTTGGGTTCAGGCTACTAGAATTGCTGAAAACCTATCAGTCTTCAAATCACCTAAAATGGACTTTTCAGTGATGGAAGGAAAGAAACATCCTCCATGAACCCATAACATCAAACCAAGAGGCCTGAATGTGACAACTTCTACTGGGTTCAAAAGCTCCCTTTTCATATGAGCAAAGTTGCTTTCCCTGGTGAACCCACTGTTACGTAGAGAGTGTATCTTAGAGTTTCCTTTCTTCCCAGCCACCTTGCACTCAACGTAGGAAAGATGTCATCCATTTAAATTCTGCTGAGGATGATATTTCCAGAGAGTTAGTGATTATTTCTTTAAATATTTGTGCAAAGCTTGCATCTTTCTAATGCAGGAAGACTAATTCTGTTATGTCCCAAAATTGGTCTGAATGACTTCTCAAAGTATAGTTGGCTATGGTCTATTACTAATCTATAGAACTACATTGCAGGAGATAAGGGAAATAATTAAAATCTAGTAGATTATGTTCTGCATATTTTATCAAAAAGAAAAAAAAACTGAAATATGATCTTGGGCTACATTAAAAGAGGTATATCTTCTTCTAACAAAGAAGATATTCCTCTGTACTCTGCCTTGCTAAGAATATATCTAAGAGGTTTGATTTGGTTCTGAGTCACACAGTTTAAGAAGGGTATTGATAATCTGGATAATTACCAGAGGAAGGCACTTTAGATTGTTTTTGCTGATCTGAATTAGCCCTCTTTATCCATGACTCAGATGCCAATGACTGTTTATTCTTTCTAGGGACACTGATCACATCTTGGTTACAGAGGGAACAGAATACTTGACATAGAATAAGAAATCCCTGAGTCAAATTTTAACTAGAACATATGGGCTCTTTGTATCTTTTTTGAAAATAATTTTATATATTTGAAAAATATTTTCCAAACGTATTTTTTAAATTTAAGATTTTTAATGAAAATTTTGAGTTCCAAATTCTCTCCTTCCCTTTCTTGCACCTCTCCTTTAGAAGGTAAGCAAAATGATATCAATTACATATTAGAATTCATGCAAGACATACTTTTATATTAGCCATGTTGCAAAATAAATCACACAGAAAAAAAGAAAAAAATTAAGAAAATCGAAAGAGTAAGCTCCAAATTGTACTCAATTCATCAATTCTCATTCTGGAGGTGGATAATATTTTTCATCATAGGTATTTTGGAACTGTCTTGGATCATTGTCTTATTTAGAGTAGTTAAGGTTTTCACAGTTGATCATCCTTACAATATTGCTGTTACTGTGTACAATTTCCCCCTAGTTCTACTCATTTCACTTTATGTGAATTTATACAAGTCTTCCCACGTTTTTTGGAAACCATCTCTGACACTGCAATAGTATTCCATCACAATCAAATACCACAACCTGTTCAACCATTCTCCTTTCTATTTCTGTGTTGCCACAAAAAAAGGGCTGCCTTTTCTGTGCTTTGCTAATTTACTTATGCTATATGCCTATAGGATCATTTCATTGATCTATTTTGACCTTACACTGGTAAATGGTGTGAAATGTTAGCATATGCCTAGTTACTGGCAAAAAGCTTTGCAGTTTTCCCAGCAATGTTTGTTAAATGGTGAGTTCTTACCCCAAAACTTGGAACTCTGTTTTCTTTTTTCTTTTTTTCTTTTTTTTTGTAAATCAAAGCAAGATTTATTGGATTCACCTCAAGAATAGCTGTCCTATTTAAGTAGAGTCACACCATTCAAGGAGGGATCAGTGTTTTAATAGGTCAGGAGAAGAGTAGGGATAGGGTAAAAGTTGATTGGTCAAAGTCCCTGTTGCTGGGGCTCAAGGGTGATTTGGTACAATAACCCCTTTATTCAATTTTGGTATTAGGGGTTTCTGCATAACAAAATGGGGAATAGGGAAGATAGGTTGTTTTTCAGGACAAGTTGCACAGTGGTTTACTGTGGCACATCCTCTTTTGGGTTACTTGCATTGCAAGCATTAATAGGAGAATACACATACACACACACACACACACACACATTCAGTTATGCCTTCCACATCATGCAAGTTAGGGTCATGGTGCCCCCATGATATAGAAAATTCATGTAAAAAAATTAGCCCTCTCTTTGAATTTAAACAACACAAGATTTGAGAAATTTGAGATGCAAAGATCACTGTAAGATATCACATGAAAAATTACCATAAACAAGTTCAGCATCACCAAAACCAGTGTGTAGAAGCACAGTTCTTTTACTCTTAACTAATTTACTAATTTACTATTTACTAATTTAACTGTAAGTAAAAAAAGAAAAAATTGTGTAGCTGTTCACTGATGTTATTAAACAGAAAAATACCTACTGTATATATATGATATTATAATATTACAATATTATACATATTACAGATAATATATTCTAGATAATATTATAATATTATACATGATATATATAATATTGTATTTAACAGTACATACATTTTATACATTCATAAGTTACAAAACTTTTAAAGATATTTCCACATTTCTTCCCTTTACGTGTTATCTACTGGCTTTTATATTCTTTTCACAAACTTTAACTTTTACTTACTAAAACTTTAAAAAGGAAATTGTGTATATTTGCAGTATTAAAAAGTAAAATATATTGATATTATAGAATGCTGTACATATATTTTATGCATTTCTGAGTTCTGCTGCTGGGAATAATTTTAAGGGTCTAATCACATAGTAAAATGAACTCTCTATTTATTCAGAACTAAATATTGTTCAATAAAGTAAAGCACAGCATTCATAGCAACATCCTCAAGTAAAACATATCATTCAACATAAACATACATATCTACATACATACACCACACATATATCTGTGTATATATGTATATGTGTGTATATATGTATGTGCATATATATACATATACATACACACATATACATATAATAACACTCAGTATGTCATATGGCACATGGCACATATCATTGTATTCAGCAGCATTCCCCCAAATCATGGGGTCTCAGGTTAGGGTCTTCCCTAGCACAACACACCCTAGCAGAAAATACCATACCATCTACTCCTAGGTCACAGCAAGAATATCATATTACACAGTATACATCATTGCATCCCCAAAGTCAGGGGCTCCAAAGCCAGGGCCTCCCTCAACACAACATATCCTTAAAGGGTAGAAGAAAACACCATACCATCTATCCCTAGGTCACAGTAAGAAAAATCTCCTTAATACCAAGTGTCCAAGTTCTTTTTCATCTTGACTCAAGGTTGATTTCCAAATCACATGACTCTTCCTCTGTGGGTTGACTACTCTGACTCTTGAATAGATTCACACATAGGCAGCTCTCTAATCCTGTTCCAGGTTTCAGCTGATGGGGAAATTGCTCCACTCCAAGTCCTTCCTGCTCCTATGTGACAGTAGGTTCCAGGGGTTCCTACCCACAGCTTTGGCCTCTAGGAAAACAAAGCTTAACAGGGCAAGAACACACACACACTACCCACATCACCATCTCAATTCACTTCCAAAGTCCAAAGACTCTGTGTTTATAGTTCAGTTCACTTTAACACCTCTTTTTTTTTTTTTTGTAACTTATTTACTTTTAATTTACAAGATTCAGTTCCACAATCACTTGAGTTTCAGATTTTCTCCCCTCCCTTCCCCCCCCCCCCATGGTGGCGTGTAGTCATGTATAGGATCTGCAAATACTTTCACACTGTACAACCGTCTGGTTGTATAGAAGGGTTATAACCAATGAGTGAACAATGGGAAAAGAGAAACAAAATCAAACGTGAAAAACAACGATAGCATGTATTGCTTCAGTCTACATTTAAACTCTAGTCTTTCCAGATCTTACTCTAAATGTAGATATCTCCTTCCATCCTGAGGCTTGCAGAATTGTCTTATAGCTGTTCGTTGCTGAGAAGATTCCAGTTTGTCAAGTTTGGTC
>CM053580.1:125046993-125063370 GCA_028627135.1 Pseudochirops cupreus
ATATATATACAATTATTATTATTATTAACTAAATCCAACTGGAACTTGAGATACACGGGCACTGTGGTTGGGAAATCCATCCTGCCCTACCAAAAAATCAGAGGGGTGAGGGAGGAAGACATAGGAGAGAATAGATTGGGGGAGGGGGGAATATACTGGGATGGCTGTTTTGGGGTGGTGGGTAGGGGAAAGATGGGGAGAAAATTTGTAACTCAAAATTTCATGGAAATGAATGATGTAAACTGAAATAAAATTAAAAATTTAATTGAAAAAAAATAAGTGATTCACACTGTGTAGGTCAATAAATGGAAAGAGTAACACCTGGCTAAGCAGCTCCAAAGTATATTTCCCTTAAGGAAAAATTTCAGCCATAAGCTCTATTCTGTCTGGGTGGTATACATAATATACCAAAGAAAAGGTAAAGATTCACTAGAATGTTAAAATGTAAACTGGTAGGCAATTTCAAGTTTAATTCCTTTCCTAGAGGAGTTTATGGGGTTCTTGTGAGTGTTGTGTGTGCTCTCTATAGCTGTTATAATATACCTATAAGTCCTTCCTATCTTCTGTATTCTTCTCTTGTGTAAAATAAAAACTATTCAATAGCTGATGGGCATGTGCAAGAGCCTACAATTACGGAAAGCTAATCATGTGTGGTGGGAGCAATAACTTAAGCATCTTACCATTCAATTTAGGCTAGTTTTTTTTTTCCTTAAAAGATATTGCAAGTTGCTTTGAGATTTAGTTAGCTCAGACCTTTGATTTAATAATGGCTTAGGAGAGAGCTTCTGATTGCCTGGCTACATAGCAGTCAGGACTTAATAGCGATTCATCCTTTAGTCTATGACCATAGACCAAAGGCATAAAACTCACTGGGAACCAGAATAAATGTTTTATCTGAGATGAATATTCCTTCTATACTCTGTTTTTGTTTTTCTTTTTCTTTTTGGAGGCAATTGGGGATTAAGTGACTTGCCAAAGGTCACATGGCTAGTTTTTGTGGTAAGTGTCTGAGGCTGGATTTGAACTTACGTCCTCCTGACTTCAGGGCCAGTGCTCTATTCACTGTGTCACCTAGCCACCCCCTTCCTGCCATACTCTGAATGCCCTGCCCTCTTTTACAGCTAAATAACCTCCCCTTTATTAATTGTTTCATGGATTTTGAGTGATTCTTTTCATTCTAACTTCTGACCTAAGCTAGCATGAGACAAACTTGAATTAGATCGAACACAAGAGAATGAGTATATTTGGATCTTTCATTGTATATCTCTACCTATAGAGATATAAAATCATTCTGAGAGAAGCTGACCCTTAAAATTGAGCTTCTATGTTGCCCCTGAAATCTGTCTCAGACCCTGTGATCTCTTGCATCCATTTTCCTTGCTGCCCTAGATAAGTATACATGGATAAGTTGAATAAGTCCAAAAAGCTCACTTTCACAGGCCTTTGGAAATGAGTAGCTCTTCCTACAAGGGTCTCTTAACCTATGAGTCTATGGATCCTGAACCTTAGTCAATCAAATCACTTTGATAGCAACCCAGATCACTGGAACCATTCCCTTAGGAAGAGCCAAAGATCATCCCCAAACCAGCCAGACTTTCCTGGAACAGTCTCAGACTATCTAAGTAATGTTGTGTCTCAAAAATTCTCCTCACAAATAGATGTGATGACAGATTCCTCATAAAAGGTCCCTTATATCTTCATCTGATATATCGTTGCTAAGGGGAGACAGAAGAAAGGAAAAGAGAAAGAGACATAGGGTACGATGATATATTATGAAGAAATAAAACTCCTAGGGAAACAATCATTCTCAAAAATCTTATTTAGCAAAATAAATTGAAAAATAATAAAATAAATATATATGGATAGGTAAATAAAATAAATCAATGAATAAATTGATAAAAAGATAAATGCTTTTTAAGGTATTCAAGAAGCTATTGTAGGTTTCCTTCATAATTGTTCCCCTTTTTCTGGTGGTGTTGTGGAGCTTTTAGTGGGCAGCTCTCATATTAGAGAAATTTTTTATGTTTCTTTAGCACTAAGGCTTACACAAAACATGTGCTTGATGAATATTTTTAAATAGTTTTTTTTTCCAATTACATGTAAAGAAGAAACAGATCACAAAGGGAAAAATAAGAAAAAATAAGGAAACTGAAAATAGTATGCATCAATCTGTATTCAGAATCCATCAGTTCTTTCTATGGATGTGTATAGCATTGTCCATTACAAGTCCTTTGGAATTGTCTAAGATCATTGTATTGCTGAAAGGAGCTAAACCATTCATAGCTGATCATCACACAATGTTTCTGTTACTGTTTACAATGTTGTCCTGGTTCTCCTCACTTCACTTTGCATCAGTTCATGCAAGTATTTCCAGACTGTTGTTGTTTTTCTGAAATTTGTCTGCTCGTCATCTCTTATTGCACAATAGTAGTCCATTACATTCATATACCACTATTTGTTCAGTCCTTCTACAATTGGTGGGCATCATATCAATTTCAAATTCTTTGCCACTACAGAAAGACCTGCTACAAATAATTTTGTTCATTTTTGTACTTTTCCCATTTTTATAATCTCTTTGGGTTATAGACCTAATAGTGCTATTGCTGGATCAAAGGATATGCAGAGTTTATTCGTCCTTTGGGCATAGTTCCAAAGTGCTCTACAGATTGGTTGTATTACTTCACAATTCCACCAACAGTGCATTAATGTCCCAATTTTTTATGAATGTTTTTGAAATGAAACCCAAATAACATAATCATCCACCAGCTGATCATCCCAAACCTAATATACTCACATACTAATAGGTACTTTCTCTTTTTTTTCCCTGAAGAATATTTCATTGGTGGATCCCTGTTTAATGCTCTGTCATGCTCACATACTCCTGATGTTAATTATCAGGAGATTATAAAATTAAACTGTGATAATCTTCCCTCAATGTAAAAATGGAGCCTTAAAAAGAGAGTGAGCAAGAGTTCTCCATAAGTATAGCTAGCCTTCAGAGGAATGCCAAACATTGTCCATAATTTGGTGAAGGTATTCATGACATTTTGATGTGGTTATGCCCACATATAAACATTTATATATTCAATAACTCATTTATTTATGTTAGGCAACTAGGTGGCCACGTAGATAGAGTTCTAGACCAGGTGTCAGGAAGAACTGATTTCAAATTAAATCCCAGACATTTATTAGTTAATAATAACTAATAACGTAATACTATGTGCTAGGCACTGTGCTAATCTCTTTAATGTTACTATTTGATCCTCACAACCCCGTGAGGTAGATGCTATTATTATCCCCATTTTAGAGATAAAGAAACTGAGGAAAATAGAGGTTAAGTAAATTGTGCAGATTGACACAGCTAGTGAGTATCAGAGGTTGGATTTGAATTTGGGACTGCCTGACTTCAAGCCTACTGCTCTATCTACTCTGCTATGTGCTATCTACTGTGCTATGTGACCTTGTACATTTAAAGCTCTGTTTGCCTTAATAAAACTGTAAAATAGGTATAATAACAGCTACTTTTCTCCTCTTCCCTGCTTTCCTTCTTACTTACAATCATTTCTCGGATAGTATCCGAGATTTTGGAATGCAGAAATAAAATTGAAATTGTCATGTCCTTAAGGGACTTAAATTCTATTCAAGAAAATGACATGAATATATGGAAAATTGAATCCAATAACTATAATAAACACATACCAAAGAATCTGGGAGGTTAACTAGCAAAAGGCGATCAGGAAAGGTTTCATTAAAAGATGATATGAGTTGAACTTTGAAGAAAACTAGGAATTCTAAGATGTGAAAGTAAATAGGTTATGAACTCTAAGCATGTGTGATTCTTTTTTAAATGTGAGGAAACAAGAGATAGAAAGTTGTATGCTCTTCACTGTAGTCCAGTTTGGTTGTATCATGGGGTGGATAGAGGGTAGTAAGGTGTAAAAAAGCCAGAAAAGGTCCCCAAAACAAGCACATCCAGATAAACAGTTGATAGTTTTATTATTCAAAGATTCTTAAGTTCATAGATTAGTAGCTTGAAGGGAACTTAGAAGCCAACCATCCTATTCCATCATTTTATTGAGGAGAACACTGAGGCCAAGAGAGCTTAAGTGATCTTCCTAGGTTCTCATTGTAATGTGTTTTAGTTGATAGCTATTTAGTCTAGGAAGCAGGAGGACCTGGATTCAAGTCCCATTTCTGATACATGCTACTTATGTATGAACATAATTTTTCTGTGCTCTAAGCAACTCTCTAGAACTTTATACTGTAGAACAATTGCATATCTATATTAGAGCAAGACTTTTCCACACTAAAAATCCTAAGCATTGGTGAAAAATCAAAGGTTAGAACAAGATCAATAAACAGTAATATTCAGAAGGTAGATAGATAGATGACAGAAAGATAGATAAATGAGAAAAAGACTCAGAGAGAGACAGAGGGAGATGGAGATGATGTACTGATGATTGCCTCTTACCAAAAAGAAAAAAAAAGGTAAAAAAAGGCCCTAATATATAAGAAATTTACATGAAAATGAAGAATTCAGAATGTAAATGTTTGTTAAGAGGGTGAACAATAAAATTGCTTATATACACATGTATATATACACATGTATATATACACATATACACACACACACACACACATATATATATAAGAAAAGACCATACCACTTTAAAAAAATTTACACTTGTAAATGTACCCAGAGACTATTATGTGATGGGGGCAACCAATAAATAAGATAAATAAGTTACTTTATGGAAGGACTGTCTCAAGGCAACCTTAAAAGATTCAAGCTGCCAAATTGTCACAAAATAGCTGGTTCTAAACAAATGCTAACATTGAAATATGCTTTCCCATGTGGTCAAATCTCCTTTCAATGTACACTTTTGATTAAAAAAAAAAACAACTGAGGATTTCTATTTGAAATTCGATTATTGTTTGTCAAAAAAAAAGAGCTCATGTATAGAGTCAAAATTACCATCTGTCTTATTTAAGAAGGAAATCAAACTGTATGTGACTTAAAGAGAATTAAAATGATACTCTCATTTCATATCAAATTTTTTCTAATGTGGTGCTGAAATGCAAAAAGTTCAAAAATATCAAAATATTGCTACTTGAGAGATTTGTTTGTTTTGAACCTTTATACTATCAACTTTTTCATATTATTTGGAATTTGTTTATTTTCTACAAGGTACAATGCAAAAATTCATCATGGTTTAAGATTTCTTCTCAAAGATAAATATTTTTCACTGCCAATTTTATTGCAGTGTGTTTATTTGTGTCCAGGATCAAGAATGTAGATACTTTAGAAACGTCCTGAGTGTCACAATGGATATATTACTCTATGGTTGTATTGGCCCATACCAGATTTTAGGGAAATTCTCTTCTGAATTCTTCTAAATACCAATAACTTTCCAAACAAATATAAAATCGGGGAATTAAGATTTTGTTGGACTCGGGTCCTATTTAGGTCAATTTATCCATTTTATGATTGAGGCAGACATTTGCTCAATGGATAATGAACCTGAAATGCTCTTAGATAGTTACTAACTTTATGAACTTGTGTTTGTCACTTAACCTCTGCTTGCCTTAGGTTCCTCAGTTGTAAAAAAAGGGATGATACAAATAGCATTTTCCTCAAAGAGTTTAAGTCCTTAGCACAATGTCTGGAACAAAATAGGTACTATATAAATGTTATTTACTTCTCTCTTATGATCCAAAATATTTGATTTTTTTCTCCAGTTGTGTTTTCCATGCCCACATGACAAATAGGAAAACAAAATGAGAAATACTCTGAGTCAGTAGAAATAAGAGAGCCCTTGAAGCAGGACCTTGGGTAAGACAGAAATGGCTACCAGAGAATTTCAAGTTCAGCAACAGGGGAAATCCAGGGTCAGCTATAAGGCCTCTTTTATATGAAGCACTTCTGTTTGGAGATGTATCTCCCTTCCCTTAGCCATGCAAATAAGTTTTTTTTTTAATGAGTTTCTAGGGTTTCAGATACATTTGGGTGAGATAAAATTCCTGAAACTGATTTATAAAGGTACAAAACTAGTCATGCTCAGGAATGATTGCATGCCAACACTGGGGATGATTCTCTAGGGTCCACTGATTTAACACCACTATTTACTGAAATGAAAAACTGCCAGGCCAGAGGTGTAGCCTATTAAAGGTGCTGAGTTATCTACTTTCCAAAATAACAGCTCAGAGTTCTAGAGATATACTGCTGCAACTCAATAACTACTTTCAATATAAAATTTAAAGTGCATAAGTAAGCTTGTAATATCTAGAGAAAAAATCTGGGGATTTCATTTGGCCACACAAGTGAAGTTCACCATGCTTAGTAACATTAAAAGCCTTGATTGAAGATTTTTAAAGTCTAATGTGATAAACTGCATGATCTTATTGGTACCTGAGTCAAAATGAGACACGTCCAAGGAGTATTTACAGTGACTTGGAATAACAAACTAACTCACAAGCAGTAACAAATTGTAGACCTGTTTATGGACATAAAGTGATGAAAACCAGTCATTCCAGAGAAAGGGCTGAAGGACAGTGACTGAGATTTTTAAAGTATACTCTTTCTGCCTATAGATAGGCTAAGAATGTTAAAAAAAAATATTACAGTTTTGTCCAAAGCATTCTAATTTCCAGATAATGTTGAGCAAAACAGAGGAATTTTTTCCCATTAAAATTGATTCTGATCTTAAAAAAAAAAATAACTGCATCACACTCTTTCGTTTTTTTTTTAAATGTGTTTCTGGATATATCTTTAAAGGAATTCATTTGTATTGCATATACATTGCACCGTACTATTAAAAATCAGAGTGATCTCTTCATAGTTGTCAAGATATATCATGGAGGCAGGAAAAAAGATGCAATTTCCAGCTATTATCTACACACAAGAAATGGCATAAAAGACTTGTGTTACTGGGAAGGGAAGTGATCTTGTATACTGGGATCAAAGAACAATAAATGAAACCAAAAATTAAAACAAAAAACAAAAAAATAAATGATCTCGAGTAATTCTTCCTATTGAATCCATGATAGAATATACACAAAAATGTCACTGGAAGAGTTGCAGTTTGAGTTAATGCAAGGAGTACCAATGGTCACTCAGTAAACAAAAGGATAATTACTTAATCATAGCAGAAGAAGGATATTCAGTGAGGATTTGGACTTAGAATACCTTGAGTTGATTCAACTGAGTGTAAGCTGCCATTTATTTCTATCGTCCACCATGTTCTACCAGCACAAGAAAGGTATGTAGAAATCTTTTTGGTTGCTTCATACTCAGCCAATTAGAAAGTGCTATCAGAAGTCTTAATCTTTAGTCACACAAGAAAATAAAGTATTTTAGCTGAGACTTGAAGAAAGCCAGGGAATGAAGAAGATAGTGGTGAGGAGTTAAAATAACAAGCATGAAGGTAAGCCAGGGAAAATGTACAGTCATGGAGCACTTTGACTCCAATTCACACCAATGACCCTTATGTCCAGGGTCACTGAATCACATAGAATATGCGGAACAGGGAAATTCTGATAAAACTGGGGAGAGGTCAGGTTCTGAAGGGCTTTAAAAGCCAAATACTGGATTTTATTTTTTTGTTACTGGATGTATTAGGCAGCCATTGGAGTTTATTTAATAGAAGCTGATGAGGTCAAATCTGCACTTTGATTTGTTGGTTTTTTTCTAGTTTTTTTTTTTTAGTTGCATATTGAATTTGTTAATCCCTTCCTTCCTTCTTTCCTTCTTTCCTTCCTTCCTTCCTTTCTTCCTTTTTTCCTTCCTTTCATTGATGTAAGTATTTAGAAATATAAATGTTCCCTTAAGTACTATTCTACATGCAAATTTTGATATGTTGCCTCATTGTTGTAATTTTCTTTAATGAAATTATTGTTTCTATGACTTGCTCTTGGATCTATTTATTCTTTAGAATTAAGTTATTTATTCAGGATTAAGTGTATTTTTTTCAATCTATGCTTCAAAGGTCCTTTATTGGGTGCAATTTCTTTTCTTTATACTAAAAAAGATGCAATTTCTATTTCTGCTTTTCTACATTATGAGATTGTTATGCTTTAATACATAGCCGATTTTTGTAACAGAATTATTCACAGCTGGGAATAGATGTATTCCTTTCTATCTCCATTTATTATTCTCCAGAAGTCTATCATTACTAACTTTCATAAAATTCTATTCATTTCTTTGACTTCCTATTTTATGGCTAGCTTTACCTAGCTTTGAGAGAAATAAATTGAGGCTTCCCCACTAGTAGAGTTTCAGTATCTATTTCCTCCTATAACTCATTTAATATTAGCTTTAAGAAGTTTTAAGCTATGCCATTTCATGCATATATGATCAGTACTGATATTAATTCATTGTCTATAGTACATTTTGGGGAAAAATCAACAAGGTTATCTTTTTAAATTAGTTTTATTTTTCCTTTTGTTTTATCTGATAACATGATTACCATGCCCCTGCCTCTTTCACATTAGCTATCCTGTTCTCTATTTTGATCCAGTCCTTAATTTTAACTCTATGTCTTTCTCTTTCTAGCATGTTTCTTGCAAACAGCATAGTGTTGGAATCTAATTTCTAAACTCTTCTGTTATTATCTTCTTTTCATGAGTGAGTTCATTCCATTCACATTTAATGTTAAGATTGCTAATTGTGTATTTCTCCAAACTATTCTCTTACATACACACACATATACATATAGATAGATAGATAGATAGATAGATAGATATATGGATAGGTGGATGTACACACATAAACACAACATATATATATATATATATAAGTATACAAATGTATGTTTCATGTGTGTGTATGTGTGTGTGCATACATTCTGACTAGGTAAAAATGGCCATTCTCAGCCTCATTTCTTACCTAGTCTTAATCATTGATTAAGTATTGCTTAGGCCAAACTGAGACCTGGGAAAAACCTTACTTTTAAAAGGCCAAGATCTCCCACTGTATCCAGGGCCATCTCTAGTCATCTTGATCTATATCTTGCCATTGGACCCAGATGACTTAGGAGGAGAAAGTGAGGCTGGTGACTTTGCATGGTTCTCCATCATTTAAATTCAATCTGCTTGCAGGTCACAACACCACTTCCCTGATGTCATAGTCTTCTTCAAGAACAAAGGACAAACAACAACAATTCTCTTATACTTCCCTTTTTTAACCTTTTCCCTCCTCAAGAAATTTTTACCCTTGACCATTTTCCATGATCCACCTTCCCTCTTACTCTCCATTTTTTTTGCTTAACCCCTTTTCCTCCTACTTCCCTTGTCAGGTAAAGTGAATTTATGAACCCAACTGTAACTGTGTGTGTCCCTTCTTTAACTAGTTCACTTGAGATGAGATACAAGGATTGACTACTCTCCCTACTTCCTAACTCCCTCTACTCACCTCTCCCTTCCATTCTACAAATGCTTCCTTTGTATGCCCTATTAATGTGAAATATTTTTTCCCACATTCTTCTTTTCCTTTCCCCTCTTCCCCAATACATTCCTCTCCCTCATCTTTCCTTAGTCTTTTGTAATCATTTGAACATGATATAATCACACCTAGGCCTCTTTTCAGATTAGGTTTCCTCTAAGACCCCTGGTAATGATACCATTCTGAGGGGTTTACATGTATCAACTCCTCCTATAAGAAGGTTTAGACCCTTATAATTTCTCCCTCATGTTTCCCTTTCACTGGGACCCTCATTATGTGCACCTGGCCCCACCTTAGACTGCCACTCCTTAACACCATCTAGACTCCTTCTCTGTTACTTCCCAGTCACCTCCAGACTACCAGGTCCCTCCTAGATCACTTCCAGATCCTCTCACAGTCTTTCCGTATAAAAGATTTATCTTAACTCCGTTAAAGTGCTCAGATTCCTTAAGAGTCTGGCTCATTTGTCAATATAACTTTCACAAATAGTGGTGGTTCTTGAAAGTCCTGCCTGCTTCTATTGGCAAAACAATAAAGATTGTCTCTGACTGAAAGAAGGCTTGAGTGGAATTCTTTTGAGGCAGGACCCACATCTTTTGTCCGTGAATTGTGGGGTTCTCAGCACCTCTAGAATGCAACACAACAACCACAAACTATGGTCCAGGCCTTGTGTTAGGTTAGAGGAATAAATAAATAGTAAAAACAAAACCAAAACGATCCCTGCTCTCCAGGAGTCGCATCCTAATGATGAAGAACAGAAGGTAGGTCAACATGGTTGATCTGAACGCAGGCCTTGTGATTCCAGATTTTGTGCTCCTCTCATTACACTAAACAGACTCTAAATGTTACTACTTGTGGTTTCCTTTGTAACTGAACACGCAACACTTCTTTTGAAAACAGGCCTTGTAGATCAGAGGCATCAAACTTCCTTCAAGCCACAAGTAGCATCAAAATTCCCAGATGTGGTCTAAATAGAATGAAATGTAATCTGGAAATATTTAACAATTTTTTTTAATGCAGTATGACATGGATAACTTTAATTTGTATTTTTAAGTCAATAAATCGGCAGCATGGCCATCACTCTTGTAGAAAAGTACTATTTTGCAGTTGATCTATTTTGCTTTAGTCATAATCAGAGAATGATAATGTGGGAGGGAATGGCTATGTTGGTAGACTCATAATAGAGTGCTAGGATTCTCAGTGCATTCAGCCTTCCCTAAAATATTTTCTCTTGTCTTATTTAGAGCAGAAAATGTGAGTGTGGTGAAGATTAGATTTTTCTTCTCTATGTATTTTAAGTTGATACATAGCAGTGGCTATAGCCACCAGAGACAAAAAGATCCGTTTTGTGATTTCTCAAGCTTGAAAAAGATAGTTTTAGCAAGGGATCAGAATAATTTATTTGTTTACTCATTCATCCAACAAATCTCATTAAGCACCTACTGTGAGGGTAGGGATGGGGGTAATTATGCTACTTTCTTTGGGAAAGACAAAAGAAACTCCTGCCTTCAAGGTGTATTCAGTATTGGGATACCTATAAAACCGACAATACTCTAAAGCACTTCTTTCTTATCAGGAACAATAATAGCCATAACAAAGATCATGACAATACTAACATTGTCAAAATTTATATAGCACTTTGAGTTTGCAAAACTCTTTTATCTCATTTTATCCTCACAACAACCCTGGAAGGTAGATGCTATAATAATCCCCATTTTATATATGAGAAAGTGATTTACCCAGGGTCACACAACTGGGAAGTTTCTGAGGCCAGATTTGAATTCAGCTCTTCCTGATTCCAGGTTCAGTGCTCTATTCACTATCAGGGCAGCTAGAAAGTACAGTGGATACAGTGAAGAGTCTGCTTCTTTTGTCATTCTAGAAATGGATTAGAAAAGAGCAAGCATTTAACAAATACTTCTGTGTGGCAGGAACTACACTAAACTACCTCATTTCGTCCTCACAAGTGAGTGAGGTAAATGCTCTCCTTATCCCCATTATACAGTTGGAGAAACTGAGACAGATAAAGATTACAAGGTCACACAGCCAGTAAATTTCTGAGACTCAATTTAAATTTGGGTCTTCCTAATTGCAGGCCCATAACCTGTGCATTGCACTATCTGAATGAACTCTTCTCTTTGACTTTTAAAGGCCTTTACAATTTAACCCCAATGTGCCTTTCCAATCTTATCATACATTACTTCCCTTCCCTCAAACTCTGGTCCAGTTAAACTGGCATCCTTAGTGTTCCACTGATATAACATTTTATTCCCCAGCAGCTTTGATACAGTCTGTCCCCCAAGCCTGGAATTCACAGCCTTCTTACTGACCTCTCATAAAATCCCTTACTTCCTTCAAGACTTAACTCAAGCACTATCTTCTACTTGAAGCTTGTCCTAATTCCCCCAACTGATAATTCCATTCCTCTAACTACCTTGGATTTCTTTTTCATTCTATAGCTTAACAGTCTAGACTAGAACTTCTTAGGCTTAAGGAGTCTGTAAAGTTTGGGCTTTTTAAATATATATTTTAATGACTTCAATATATTGAGTTTCTTTTGTATTCTATCTGTGTTCTTTTTTTTTTCTTTGCATATAGTTTTATGCATTTAAAAGTGTTGTTTTGAGAAAGGATCCATAGGTTTCAAAGGGGTCCATGACAAATTCCTGGTCTAGGTTGACTCTTTTTAGAGTAAGACAACTCTATTATTCCCTCCAGGTTTTAGAAGTACCCTGGAGGGGACAAAGTTGTCTTTATTTAATGCTATGCGTTCAACGTCCCTTTCCTGTATATTATCTTCACTGTTAACCAACAGTGATTAGTGACCTAGATAATTAGCATCAATTAACTTTAAGTAGGGATAGCTAAGTGGCACAGTGAATAGAGTGCCGGGCCTGCAGTCAGGAAGAATCATCTTCCTGGGTTCAAATCTGGCCTCAGATACTTACTAGCTATGTGATCCTGGAAAAGTCACTTAATCCTGTTTGCCTCAGTTTTCTCATCTGTGAAATTGACTAGAGAAGGAAATGGCAGACCAGTCCAGCGTCTTTGTCAAGAGAACTCCAAATGGGGTCCTGAAGAGTAAGATGACTGGAAACAACTGAAAAAAGGCAACAAATACACACTATTAATTAGCTGCTTCTGTCTCTGCAACAACTCACAGATGAGTATAATTAAACTTCATAGATTAGATATAAAAAAGGAAAGAGGAGGGTCAGACAATATTTTTTTATTTCGACTGGCTAGCCAGCCACATTTTATGAATCGGTTGCAACTGCTGCATTTTGAAAAGGATACATTATTCAGATCATTTATTTCCTCCTTATATTTTCATGATTTTATTTCCCTCTGAGCTACCTTTATTGTATCTTTGAAAACCTGAGTCAGAATTTTTATTTTTTAGAGCAGCTGTCGTACAGTTCTACCTGTAGGGAAAAAGCCTAACCAGTTGATTTCTTGATGTTTCTTCTAACTTTAAGATTCAGTAGAGAACTTTTAACTGTCCATTGTATTCAAAGCACATAAATGCTTAAATAAATCTGAGCCTTAAGATTCTACTTGTGTGGGGCTATCTTCTAAATGTGGCTCCACATTCATTCCTGCCATCTAGTCCTGTAATTGGACACAGGGCTAAATAAATAACAATAGTTGGAATAACAGATGTGACTATTTAGATTTAACAAGATGGTTATTGAACATTTAATTAAAATCAAAGTGATAATAAGGACATATTTCCTGAGGTTTAATCAAGTTGTAAAGCATTCCCAGTCTACTAGAGAGATATTCAATGATAATTGAGCATGTTTAAATATATATGTATATGTGTATAAATATGCATGCCGTATACACACACATGCATGTATGTGTCCAGTATATATGTATATGTGTGTGTCTATACTTACATATATATACATATATATGCGTGTATATATATATGTATATATATATGTGTGTGTATATATATATATGTGTGTGTGTGTATATATATATACGTATATATATATATGTATATGTTGTTTTTTTTCCAGTTAGTTCAAATTAAGTGAAAAACCCATGTAATCTAGGATTACCTGGTTTAGGGAGACAATCTTTAGGGGAAAAGTCCAAGCAGCATAATTTATAGCATTTCTTTTTCCTTCAGTTGTCATATTTCTAGTCTAGGCTTTAAGGAGAAAACATGGCATGTAAGGGAAAGCACAGTGGAATCAAAAGGCCTAGCCCTAGACTCTATTCCTGAGTCCCTGATTCAATATATTATTATTGCTGTTGCTGATTTCTCTAGGCCTCAATTTCCTCATCCTGAAAATAAAGTGGTTTGAATATAATGATCTCTACAATCCCTCCTTCTTGTAACAGTTTGTGAATCCTACCTCCTGCTACCTCTTATATGGAGCCTCAGTGAATGAAATAGTACAATAGTCTAAGGGAATTACAAAATATTTTAACAACAAAAATGTCTATAATATCATTGCAAAATTTGAAGTGGCAATAAGTTTGGGTTTTAGGGGTAAAGAGTTGAAAGAACATCTGGAGATGCTGAAATAACCTGCATTCATTTATGTTATTTAAGTTGTAAAATCATATTCAATCTTGACCCACTCAGGAAATCTAACATAAACGTCCTGCTGATTTTGACAGTCATACAGCAAAAACACCCTCTAATGAGCATTTAATAGTCACCAAAAGTTTTGCATTAAGTACAAAGCCCTTTTGATTACTTATTCCACTAATTTAAAGTAAATGCTTTTACAGATGGCATCTGTTAGGCCGCAGAGCGTGTGCTGCATTCATATGTAGTCATTGGAAATAGATTCCAGCTTTGGTATAAAGATTGTACAGAAAAGATCAAACATGAAACACTGAGTAAACATTTACCAGTGATACATTTTTCCTCAAATCTCTTCATAAATACTTATCCAGTAACAAAGTACAATACTTAGAGTTCACGTCGTAATTTAGAAATACCTTGGCAAATTAACACCTACAACAAAACGATCTAGAGAAAGAAACTGAACTCTCTATTTGATTTCTCATCTTCCCTGAGTAAAGAAGAATATAATATTTCAATTCCCTTCAAACTGTATTATATTGCAAACATGAAAAATGCCATGAAATGCTTTCAGATGTTCCAGCCTATCGGGAAAATAACAATGACACATTAGAATGAAAAGCCAAAGAAAAGCCAGATATTACTCTATAGACAGATGAGTCTACATTTGTGTGTGTGTGTGTGTGTGTGTGTGTGTGTGTGTGTTAATTATTTCCATAAGATAGCAACTGATGTTATATCAAAGGTTTATCTTAAATAGAATGAATTAGGAGAATTATGTGGAATGACTAAATTTATAACTAGGAAATGTCTTAGTCTAAGTGAATGTGTCATAAACCAGATTGTTGCCGTACCTAAGTTACTTCCTGTTAGCCAAGTTGGGAAGTGTATTGCCTCCTTCTGGTCGATAGGGTATGATTTAGTGTGGCAGTTTTCTTAATGGTTCCTCAGCAACTCAGAAGAGTTATTGAGCCTCCTGATTGCTAATAGGCTATAGCTTAGAAATTGGGAGAGTCTAGTTCATAAAGTATTGAATTTGGTCCTTCTGATGTGTAAGTTACACTCTGGTTGTAAGTTTCATACCTCTACAAGCATATCAATGAAGCCTTCCCAGTTGCCAAATTTATAGCTAGGAAAGGAATAGCAATGACACTGTGAAAACCTGATTCTAAATTTAGTAAGACAGGGGAATGTTATAAATATTTGCAGTGTTGTAATTGTGCAGTATTGATCTCTAAGGTCACTTTATTAAAATATGCAGTGAAGCTACATTATAACAGTGCTATAGATGTATAGGACTAATGTGCTACAGGTCTATCATTTTATATCAGGCATTGATATTATTACATTTAATAGGATTGTTGTATTTAGAAGAGTACCTTAGGACCTTAGAGACTTAGTCAAAACTCCTTTATTTTTCAGATGAGTAAAATGAGATCCAGACAGGTTAAGTATTATTTCTCTAAGATCAAAAAGGAAATAAATGGAAGATTGGAATTTAAACCCAGGTATTCTAATCTGAGGTATTTTTTTTTCCTGAATATTTCTTCCCAAATGTAGACATATAAGTAAATGTTAACCATTTTTATTTTAAATTTGAATTTTAATATTCTAAATTCTAAATTATGTTTTTCTTTATCATGAATAATAATTGGTGATCCACTAATATCTTTTCTTGATTTCTCATCATGACAATAAAGTGACTCTAGGTGTTTTTCATAACAAAGTCTACAGTCATTGGTTCTTCTACATATCAGCTTGTTCTATTCTTTGGTACTATGAAAAGAATAAAAACATTGTATATAACTGAGCAAATCTTTCTATGGGCAGACTCCATTAGAGCTTAGGGAAATGTAGCACATTTGAGGAGAAAAAAGATAGGGAATTTACAACTAATTCTGGAGGTGTAGCTAAGATGGTGGGAAGTAAGCAGTAGCTTCTCCAAGCTCCCCAAGAATTTTGTCGTTAAAAGCTAAAAAGTAAATTTGAACGGATTTAAGAGTGACAGAACCCATTGGGAGGTGGAAAGTGGCAGATTCCCAGCCCAGAAAAGTGCCTACTCAGGTCAGGGCAGGGAGAACGTGGAGCACACAGGAGTGGCACCAGTGCAGACCTGAGAGCACAGTGTGGCAGACTGAGAAACTCCAGCCAACAGACTCACCCAGCTGGAGGCTTTTGCAGCCATCTCACTGTGGAGCAGAGGACGAACAGAACTGGGTAGGAGGGAATGAGGGGCCCACAGCAAGGTCAGCAGCTTTTCCTGGGGCTACCATCCTGCAGCCTGGATGTTTAGAATTACATTCCCAAACTTCCAGAAGTCAGAGTGAAGGAATAAAATCTAGCTGCTCTGATCCTCCCTACCTGACCCAGAAAAATCCAGAGGTAAATG
>CM053580.1:125063870-125085311 GCA_028627135.1 Pseudochirops cupreus
AAGGAGATGGACTTCATAATTACCTGGAGAGGCTTATACAAATTGATGCTGAGTGAGAAAAGCAGAACCAGGAGAAATTTGTACGCAATGACAGACACATAGTATGTGTGATGACCAGCCTTGATGAACTGGACTCTTCTCAGCAACGCACAGCTATAAGACAACTCTACAAGTCTCAGGATGGAAGGAGATATCTACATTTGGAGTAAGATCTAGAAAGACTAGAATTTAAATGTAGACTGAAGCAATACATGCTATCGTTCTTTTTCATGTCTGATTTTGTTTCTTTTTTCCCATTGTTCGCTCATTGGTTACAACCCTTCTATACAACCAGACTGTTGTACAATGTGAAAGTATTTGCAGATCCTATACATGAGTGCACGCCACCATGGCGGGGAGGAAGGGAAGGGAGAAAAATCTGAAACTCAAGTGATTGTGGAATGAATCTTGTAAACTAAAAGTAAATAAACAAGTCATTGGAAAAAAAAAGAACTAATTCTGCTTTGGTAAATCTGCATTAATCAACAAAAAAATTAATAAACTGAATGCCTTAGCAATATCACTACTAGGTTTATACTCTGAAGAGATTAAAAAAAAAAGGAAAGAGAACAAATATGTAGTGACAAAGAACTGGAAACTGAGGATGTTTTCTCATATTGTGGAATGCCTGAATTAATTATAATATATGAAAACAATATACTGTGCTATAAGAAACAGCAGAAAGGAACATTTCAGAAGAAACTGGGATCTTTGTGAAATGATACAGAGTAAAGTGAGCAGACCTAGAACAAAAAATTACACAATGACAGTAGCATATTTTTAAAGACTATAAAATTTTGATAAATGCACTGATAAACCACCGGTTCATACGTCAGAAGGTAAAGCATTCTATTCATTTCCTGCAGTGGAGGCTATCAGCTTAAAGAAGAGAGATAACCCTATGTTTATAAGCATGATCAATGTGGAGATTTGTTTCACCGGTCTATACATATTTCTGATGATTTTATTGTTCCTTTCTTGTTGCTGTGGAAAGAAGGGTAATGGAAGGCATTGATAGGAAAAGCATATAAAATAAATAAATAAATTTATTTTAAGAATAAATTCTCAGGGGGCAGCTAGGTGGCATAGTGAACAGAGCACTGGCCCTGGAGTCAGGAGGACCTGAGTTCAAATTTGGCCTCAGACACTTAACACTTATTAGCTGTGTGACCTCGGGCAAGTCACTTAACCCCAATTGGCCTACTTCCCCCTCTACAAAAAGACAAAAAATAAAGCAAAACAAAAAAGAATAAATCTTCATTGATCATACCCCTCTGACTAATGGGCTAACCATGTCTGTTCAGGGAGAATGTGAGTTGAGGTACAAGAGTTTACCCATTCTCTGAAAGATATATAGAGTTTTACATTTCCCCAGAACTAATTTTAAAGTTGATTAGAAAACATAATTGCATGGAAAAGAATGGGACTTCCCAGAGCCTAGTCTTGTGGAAAATAAAATCTGGTTAGTGGAAAGCAGTACTGGTGGGTGACTAAATACATATACAAATAAGTAACCTCATGAGCAAAGGAACAAAAATGATGTTTTCGCGTGTATGGCGTAATAAATAAGCAAAAGCTAATTAGGCAAGGTTAATGCATTAGCTAGATTTGAGCAATCTGACATAAAGTAATAGTTTACCTTTAGATTTATAAAGTGTGATTGTCATAACAAAACTCTGGTTAGTGTAGTGCTGCCCAATGGAAATAGCACTAACACTAGACTCAGAGCACTCATCTAGCTTCAAATCTTGTCTCGGCCAAACGGTGTAACTCTGGCCTTCCTGGCCTCAGTTTCTCCATTTGTAAAAAAAAAAAAATTCAATAACATGGCCTCTGATGTCCCTTTTAGATATATGATCTTATAAATACTTCCAGATTTACATAATTTTCTGATTTTATAGATTCAAACAAAAGAGGCAAAACCATTTACTGAGGGTTACATAGCCAGTAGATTCAGAATTAGAAACCTAAGCCTGGTGTCCAAATAAAGAATTCTTCACTCTACAGCCTATTGCCTTTCAATAGACATGGTTTTTATGTGTACTAATTATGTCTTTTATTGTTCAGCTAAAAGTTAAAATAATTTATTAAATTATATTTTAAACATAGTAGGAAGCTGCTACATCATGTTTCATTAGCTTACGGGCCTGTACATATTTCAAAACAGTCATATTACTATTGCTGCATGCAAATGAGTTTCTCTGTATTATGGACACCTGGATTTCATGTTGAGGAGGCCTTCATTCTGTGTTGTTACCAGGTTTACTTGTGTAGTCATGGAGAATTCATGCAGTTAGAACTTATTATACCCTGAAACCAATGAATTGAAAAATTAGGTTGTGAATAGCCCAAAAACTCTACTGAGAATCAAAAGGTCCAACCAAAGAACCCACCAATGTCAGGTTTAAACTGTGATATCTGAAACTGAGATGCAACAGAGTATGGATCAATTCTCTGCTGCTTGTGGTAATTTTGACCTAACAACTAAAGCTAAGAAAACAAAGGTGCTCCATCAGCCAACACCAACACCATACATGGAACCATGGCTTACAACAAATGGAGAAGTTTTGAATGCTGCAGATAAGTTAATTTACCTTGGTAATTTAATTTACTTTCCATGGATGTACACATTGATAATAAGGTTGATGTAACCATTGCCAGAACTAGCTCACTGTTTGGGAGTCTAGGAAGGAAAGTATGGGACAGAAGAAGTTATCAGACTGACAGCCAAACTGAAGGTCTACAGAGCCATTGTGCTGACCTCTTTGTTTTATGCCTGTGAAACCTGGACAGTCTACCAGAGCCATGGAAGGAAACTGAATAGCTTCTATTTGAATTGTATTAGGAAGAATCTGAAGACCAACTGGCAGGATAAGGTGGCAATCACTGAGGTCCTTACTTAGACTAAATTGCCAAGCATTCCAACTCAGTTTTAGAGAGCATAACTCTGATGGACTGACCACACTGTTTGAATGCAAAATTTACACTTGCCAAAAAGAATGTTTTATGGAGAACTCACACAGGGTAAGTGTTCACATGGTGGTAAGAAGAAGCAATATAAGGACACTCTCAAGGTCTTTCTCAAGAACTTTGGAATTGATTTTGTGACATGGGAGACACTGGCAAAGGACTGCCCAGCTTTGTGTGCCCACATCAGAGAAGGTATTGTGTTCTGTGAACAAAGAAGAATTGAAACAGCTCAAAGGAAATGCAGGAAACAAAAATTTGTAGACTCTACCCCAAGTGTTCAAATGGAGTATTTGTGCCCAACCTGTGGTCAAGCATTCTGAGCTTGTATTGCTCTGATCAGTCATAGTTGGACACATTGAAACTTGACTTTTCATAGTGATGTCATTTTGGTTCTCTTTGAGAAGGAAGGGCAACAACAAACAAATCCTAATCATCAGATTAAGCCTTAGAAGACTCAAAAGGTCCAACTAAAGAACCCAGCAACGCCTGGGCAAAACTGCTACATCTCATTTGGCCCTTGATTTATATACCGAGACCTCCAATAGCACCTTTCCTGATCATCAGTCTAAGGCTTAGAGGACATCTTGGTCTTAAAGACTTAACAAGATTTTGCCCTAATCAAAACAGACCAATACTGTGTTCTATCTCAATGCTATCATAAGCCAATTCTGACAAATTTGGAGATTTTCCCTTCACATCAGTTCTAGGACTAGATTATTTATTTGCTAGTGGATAAGGCTAATTAAAAAGTAAAACATCAGGGAAATGCTATGGTATATTATGCAAGTATCAAAATAACTGTTGATTTCATAAACTTTGAGGAGAATTCTGATGTGTGCAAGGAAAGTATCTCTAATATTCACTGATATCATAATTAGTTCTGCTTGGCTGACCAAGTGATTTTAAAGACCTATACTTGATTATTTTATAATCAGAATTTTTAGCATATTCAAAAAGATTCCCTCAACCTTCATGTTTTCTTCGCTTGATAAAAATAGCAGTAATAAAATTTGATTATTATCATGTATATGGCGCTTTAAGATTTGTGAAGTTCTTTAACATATTTTATCTAATTTAATGCCTTCATTTTCATCTGAAGGCATCAGTATTTGTTGATAGTTTGTGTTGTAACATCAAAGACCTCAGGGCCATCTTCATTCTATGAGACCACATGGCTCCCATTTGTTTCCATTCTAGGTGAAAGGAGTTAAGTTGATGGTTATGGGAGAGGAAGCTGTGGCAATCTAGAAGTCAGAATACTGTAACACCATGCATTAGCAGCTTCCCAAAAGAATGCTACAGTGAACAGTTTTTAAGGTTCTGATTACACAGTATAGTGAACATTCTATTTATTCAAGAATAAATCAAAGGAAAATATTCACAACAAATCAAGATACAGCATTTACAGCATTACTTCTTATCACAGAAAATCACAATGTAGTGTTCACAACAGTTTAGCATTAAAATGGCCACATTGTTTTCATGAAAGTTGTCAGAGTATTTAGAATAAAGAACAAAAGAACAATCATCTGATATTCCTAAGGAGGTTCACCTCCTTACTTAATCATTCAGCCATCTCAGAATATAAGTCAGTCTTCCACTCATGAGGCAACTAGATTAACTTAAGCAGTCACTTATTTAGCAATCAATTGCTAAGTATCGCTAATCACCAAATACAATCATTGGAACATTACACAAACCCTCCACCCCTCAGTCTCTAGTAAACTTCAATTTTACCACAGCATTTAATATCCAAGGACAGGCCTTTTCTTCATCTTGACTCGGGGTGGTCTCTCAGATTCCCTGGATCCCCTTCCATGGTCCCAGCTCCTACCTGAAGCTACCAAACAGTCACCTGGATTCAGAGGCAGGCAGCTCCCAAGTCCTTGTCCAGTCCTCTGGGCAGTTCCTGCTACACACTGAAGTTCACAGGGTTCAGTACATCTCAAAACCTTCACAATTTCTGTTCCTGGGAATTCAAGGAATAACCAAGCCACTAACAAGCAAAATATTAGCATCCTGGTCATCCTTTCTCTCTCTCTTTCTCTCTCTCTCTCTCTCTCTCTCTCTCATTCTTCTCTCTGTCTCTCTCTGTCTCTCTGTTTCTCTCTCTCTCAGCTGGCTTCAGTTTCCACAATTCTTCCACCAGGAACTTGTCAGGAGAGAATTCTGAAAGTGCCTCCCTCGGGCTTTTCTTAAACACACACACACACACACATACACACACACACACACACACACACACACACACACACACACACACACACTGGCTTCCTGTTTCAGCCAACATATTCTTGTTGTGTCAGCAACAGAAGACAAAGTTCATACCTTCTGTTTCTCTCACAGAGTTTTCACTAGTTACTAAGGCCTAAGTTCCTGTTTATTTGACATAACAAAAAGAGGTCTTCAAATTTAAATTAATTACCATTACTAACACACTCTTAAGGCTGTCTAGCATTGACACTGATGAACAAGGAGAAAATTTTAGGATCCCAACTCAGCAGTAGCTGAAACATACAGGAATGTTGGTGCCTATGGACATGATCTTGATGTAAGCAAAGCTATGCAGTACCTGAGCTAAATTGTAAGCATTTATTTATACCACTCCCTTCCAAGGTTGAATGGGGGAATTATGCCATCCCACCCCCCACTCTGCAAGCTGTTATTTGTTCTTGCTCTATCTTTGAAGTTAGTGTCCTGCTATGGAAGCTTTCCAGTGGTAAATAGTTAAATGGAATTGAGGGGATATGTGTGTGTGTGTGTGTGTGTGTGTGTGTGTGTGTGTGTGTGTGTGTGTATCCTAAGAAATGGAGCAAACAACTAATAAAACCAATGACAAAGAAAAGAAAGAACAACCTGAGAAACCCGTCAAAATACTAAACAACCCTGAAGGGTAAATGTAATCTGCCTGCCAGAATGACCCTCATTCAGAGCCATTTCCACTGATAAAAAAAAAAATCTAATTACGATGTTTTACTTTACCAAGGAAATTGGTATTAGGAGGCCTCTTTTCTAAGTCTATCATGTCTCTGACCACTGAGGAAATGAAGGTTACAACATCTGAAGGAAGAGCTACCATGTTGTAGTCCTACAAAAGTTGATTCCCTGAATGATGTTTGTGGAGGCTATGTTGAAAACTGAACAAGTGATTTAGAGGTATTCCTGATATTCCTAAAATGCTTGTAATTACTGTCCTTTATGTTTCCATCTTGGTCTGAGGCAAAATAGTAGTCAAGGGGACAACGGTGGTGTGACTCAACTCTACTTTCCTCCAATTGTCTCTTCTTCATGCGTTACTTCTTCTACTGGCCTGTCTTGTCTGCCTCATGGGTAGTCATCAATTGTCAGTGGATATGACCACTCCCATCTCTTTTTTTATTAGTTAATTTATTTTTAGTTTTCAACATTCACTTACATAAGCTTTACATTTTTTCTCCCTCCCTCCCCAAGACAGCATGCAATCTGATGTAGGCTCTACACACATATACCTATTGAATACATTTTCATATTAGTCATGTTGCAAAGAAGAATTATAAAGAATGGGAGAAACCATGAGAAAGAAAAAAATAATACAAAACACAACAAAGTAAAAAAATAAGATAATCTGCTTTGCCCTGCATTCCTATTCCAGAGCTCTTTCTCTGGATGCGGATGGCATTTTCCATCGTGTGTCCTTTGGAATTGTTTAAGGTCTTTGCATTGCTGAGAAGGGCTAAGTCTATTAAAATCAGTCATCACACACTGACTGTAACTGTACAATGTCCTCCTGGTTCTGCTCACTTCTCTCAGCATCAGTTCATATGTCTTTCCAGGTTTTTCTGAAGCCTGCCTGTTCATCATTTTTTTCTACAAAATAGTATTCCATTACAGTCATATACTACAACTTCTTCAGCCATTTGCCAGTTGAAGGGCATCCTCTCAGTTTCCAGTTCTTGACCACTCCCTTCTCAACAGTGATTTCTATTATGTATTGTATCTATAGGGCCCAGAATTAGAATAGATTCAGAGGTCTGTGGGCATTGCTATTACTGGAACCCTGGGGCTTATTTTTCTATTGATGGAAATTGGGCTGAAGTTTTTTGTGGGTGGTAGCAAAGATGGCAGTTACATCATTCACAGGCATTGCTCAAGTTGCTATCATCAGGCATGAAGGAGGGGAGTCATATGGAAGTTGTTGCTAATCCCAGGTCTCTGAGTTCATGGTAGTAGGGTTTTCTCCGTTTAAGTCTAGGGAAATTGTAGCCAAAGTGGTGGGGGGGCGGGGGTTGATTCACCCAGAATATCTCTCGCTAAGGATTTCATTGCTTCCTCAGAACCCAGGAAGGCAAGACCATTGAATCTATATATTTATTATATACCAGAGTTCCTCTGCAAAAGTATCTATTTTCACCAGATTTTTTTTCCTCATATAAAATACTTAGATTATTTCCTGCCTTCCTCTCTCTTTTCCTCTCATCTTCCCATCTCTTCCTTTCCTTGCCTCTCCCTTCTTTCCATTTCCTTCACTTCTCTCTCCTTTCTTTATTTACTCTCCTCTCTTCTCCTTTCCTCTTCTCTCCTCTCCTGTCCTTTGTTCTCCTGTCTGTTCTCCTCTCTTCTCATTTTCTCTTTTTAACAAAAACAATAAAATCAGGGGTTCCATAATGAAATGCCTGGTAGTTGGACAATCCTTGCAGAATTTCATAAAGAGATCTATCATCCAATAACTATTCATTGAGTCACATTTGTCTCATCTGCAGTATTTGCTTTCTTCTTTTTTTCTTCTTCTTCAAATTGTTTGTGTTATTGTTTTTATCCAAAGCATGATGAAAACATTTCCAGTGAGTTTAGTTTTCTTCTCTTGCAATGGTCCCATTTGGGGGTAGGTGTTAGCTTCACCTACCATGAATCCATTATGTCCTTTTACTTCTGAAAATTTCCTATATACTATTGGAGAGGAGATAAAAAAAATTGATATAAGAAATCTGAAGACAATAGGACCTGGGGAAAATGATTAAATGTTCCATAATATTATCTATTGTGCTAGGTCAAAGGAAGTGATCTTTGGGCAGACACTTATTACAATAACAATGTTGACAACCCACTTAAGAGCCCTTACCCTTTCTTTGACCCTCCACAGGTCTCCTAAATTTTCTAAATTCTACTTTATGACCCAAGAAAGATTCCCAATCCTAGACAGACCAGCTGCTCCCTTTTAATCTTTTGAGTTCCACAGATCCCCAGGTTCCTAAGGAGAAAAAAAAAAGTATGCTGAGAAGTATCTCAATAAAGAAAGCCCTTCCCAATGGTTTGAGATATAGGTAGATACATAGATATAGATATATCAGATAATATAATTGGACTACACTAGGAAACATATAGGATAATGTGCTATAGAATATTCCACCATAAGAGACCTTAGAAAGTCCAAGCATCTTATTTTACACATGAATACACTTAGACCTAAAAAAATGTAAATGCTAGCTACTATTATCCAGACTGATCTCTATTTATTCCTGGTTAATTCTGGTCATTTAATTCTTAAAACATTAGTTTCATCACTAATGCTAGTAAGTACTTATATGAATGCTGCATATTTATTAGCAGGTTGGATGTTTACTCTGATCATGCCTCAGTTTCCAAGTGAATTGACACACTTCTCATTTCAGTGAAAAAATGTACAAGTTTTAGAAAAGAAAAGGCTCTTCCTAGACTTTAAACTGCTTACTATTACTACTACTACTACTACTACTACTACTACTACTACAACTACTACTACTACTACTATATTCTTCCTTTTAAAGTTTGTCCAATATCAATAAAGACATTTATGAGAAGAAACAGGTAAAAAGGCAAGGAATAAAGGAAGTCAATTTAAATGAGAATTATGGCAACATATTGTAGAACAATGGTCTCCAAACATTACTGACCATGTTTACTATCAGTTTAAAAAACTAGACAAAATATTTCCCTGAAGAGATTTATATTTACTATACTAAAATTATATATGTATGTGTGCATTCTTATGCAAAAGTACAAAAGTTTGTCCTTCATTTTTAAAGATGATAAATAAAAATCATAAGATAAAGAAATTAAATTAGATCCTAGTGTCACTAGGAAGCAAATGGAATTAGTTGGCTAGTCACATGGTCAGATTTACTAATTAGAAAAGTATCTTTGTCAGCATTTTGTAGGAAGGATTAGAAAACAGAGAGACTTCTGCCAGGAAGACCATTTAGGAGGCTATTGTCACAGTTCATGTGAAGGGTGATAAGGGCTGAATTAAGATGGTAGTGATGAGAACCGAGAGAAGGGGACATACGTAAGGATATAAAGGTAGAAAGAGGATTTGACAACCGATTACATATGTGGGATGAGAAAGGATGAGGAATTAATTGAAGGTGATATAAAAATCTATAAAACTGAGTGAGGGACTAGAAGTATGGTTGCAGGACTGTGCTGGGTAAATGTTTAACAATTTACTCTCCAGAGGGGAGAAAATGTATGCAAACATATATTTAAGTTTAATCTACATTATTAACACTTTCTTATGTCTAGATAATCAAAAACAAGAAAAAAAATAAGTCTTTGATTTCACAGCTCTAAATGCTCATACTGAAATTTTAAAATTAGGTGTAGGCTCTTGAGAGTTAGTCTGAACTATCTCCGTCAAAACCTCAATACTGGAAATTAATTATAATAAAAACATTTGGAGCAGGATTGCTATTGGGCATGTTCAGTTGTTTCAGTTATGTATGACACTGTGTGACCCTTTTTTCTGTTTTCTTGGCAAATATCCTGGAAGAGCTTTCCATGTCCTTCTCATTTTACAAATGAGGAATGAGGCAAACAAGTTTACATGACTTGCCCAAGGTCACACAATAAGTATATGAGGTGAGATTTGAACTCAGGAAGATGAGTCTTTCTGACTTCTGATCTAGCACTTTATCCACTAAGCCACCTAACAGCTATGTGTTTGAGAACATAGAAAATGCAGTAAGATCTATGATGCAGTCAAAATCTAGCTATACATGATCATTACGTTATATTCATTCTATCCCCATCCAAAATGGAAAGAACATTGAAGGATTGGGACTCTTCTTCACTAGTTCATGCTCATCACCTTGTAGAGCTTTGATGACATCAGTTAAAGGAAATAGAGAAGTTTTGAATGCTGTGGATAAGTTCACTTACCTTGGCAGTGTACTTTCTAGGGATGTACACTTTGATAATGAGGTTGATACATGCATTGCCAGGGCTAGTTCTGTGTTTGGGAGGCTCTGAAGGAAGGGATGGGGGAGAAGAGGTATTAGACTGACATAATGGTAATTAATTTAAATTTGAAGACCCCTTATTGTTATGTCAAGGAAGCAGGTACTTAGCTCTTAGTCAAGCCTTTGTGAAAGAGGCATAGGGTGTGAACTCTGTCTCCTGTTGCTGACATAGCAGGAAGGGGTTGGCTGAAACAGGAAGTGTGTATATATGTATGTGTGTGTGTGTGTGTGTGTGTGTGTGTGTGTGTGTGTGTGTGTGTGTGTGTGTGTGTGTCAGAATTTTCTCCTGATAAGCTCCTGGTGAGGAAGCAGAATTTTCTTCTGACAAGCTCCTGGTGGGAGAAGCAGAGTTTTCTCCTGACAAGCTCCTGGTAGAAGAATTGTGGAGACTGAAGGCAGGAAAGAGAGACAGAGACAGAGACAGAGAGAGAGAGAGAGAGAGAGAGAGAGAGAGAGAGAGAGAGAGAGAGTGAGAGAGAGAGAGAGAGAGAAAGAGAAAGAGAGAGAGAGATTCTCTTGGCAACATCTGGAAGCTGGATTGCTACAGCTGACTGATAACTGAGTTGGAGTTTTCTTGAGACCAGAATGGTGAAGGCTGAAGTTGCTGCCAGAAAGGCTGCCTGGAAGGCTGAAGTTGTTACTGATGCCTGGAAGGCTGAGATTTCTTCTGGGTCCTAGGACCAGCAGAACTGCTGGAGGACTGAAGAAGCATGACCAGGATGCTAATACTTTGTTTGTGGCTTGGTTGATCCTTGAATTTCCAGGAACAGAAATTGTGAAGGTTTTTAGATGCACTGAACTTTGTGAATTTCAGTGTGTAGCAGGAACTGCCTGGAGGACTGGACAAGGTCCTGGGAGTTGTTTGCCTCTGAATCCAGGTGACTGTTTGGTGGCTTCAGGTAGGAGCTGGGACCATGTAAGGGGATCCAGGGAATCTGAGAAACCACTCCAGTCAAGATTAAGAAAAAGCTTGCCCTTGGATATTGAATGCTGTGATGAAATTGAAGTTTACTAGACACTAAGGGGTGGAGGGTTAAGTAATTTTCTAATGATTGTCCTTAGTGATTAATGATACTCAGTAACTGTGAATCTGAATAAGTGACTGATTAAGTTAACTGGTGGAAGGTTTGTGTATTTTTGAATGATTGTATTTAGTGATTATTGATAATTAGTAACTGATTGCTAAATTAATTGACTGATTAATTTAATCTAGCTGCCCCATGAGTGGAAGACTGACCTGTATTCTGAAATGATTGAATGACTAAGTAAGGAGGAAAACCTCCCTAGCAATACCAGATAATTGTTTTTTTGTTTTTTTTTTTTCCTAAATACTGCGACCACTTTGGTGAAAACCACATGGCCATTCTAATGGTAAGCTGTTGTGAACACTATATTGTGATTTTCTGTGATAAGATGTAATGTTGTGTATATTGTATCTTGATTTGTTGTGAATGTTTTCCTTTCATTTGCTCTTGAATAAATAAGAGTGTTCACTATACTGCGTAATCAGAACCTTAAAAGCAATTCATAGTAGCATTCTTTTGGGAAGCTCCTCATGCATGCATTACAACTGACTATCAAACTACAGAATCTATAGAGTCTCTACAGAGTCATTGTGCTGACCTCATTGTTGTATACCTGTGAAACCTGGACAGTCTTACAGAGCCATGCCAGGAAACTGAATGCCTTTCAACTGAATTGTCTTAGGAACATTCTGAAGATCACCTGCCAGGATAAGGTACCAAACACTAAAGTCTTTATTTGAACTAAACTACCAAGCATTCAAACTCAGCAGCACAGAGCACAACTCTGATGGGTTGGCCACATTGCCAAAATGCGAAACATATACTTCCCAAATAGACTGTTTTATGGAGAACTCAGACAGGGAAATCATTCACATGGTGGTCAGAAGATGTAATACAAGCACACTCTGAAAGTCTCTCTCAAGAACTTTGGAATTGATTATGTAACATGGGAGACACTGGTACAGGAACACTCAGCATGGCCTGCCTACATCAGAGAAGGTGTTGTGCTCTATAAACGAAGCACAATTGAAGCAGCTCAAAGGAATGCAGGACACACAAATTTGGAGAATCCTCCCAAAAAATTCACAGGGACTCTTTGTACCTGACCTGTGGTAGAGCATTCTGAGCTTGTGTTATCTTGATTAGCAACATTTAGACACATTGAAACTTAACTTTAGCATAGTGATGTCATTTTGGTCCTCTTCAAAATGGAGAACAACAACCAAAATCAAATATATTGGGGATAAGTGTCATTTCATGAAGGTCAAGGACAATGATTGGCTATCACAATGGTAATGTGTGATATGACCCATTGTCATACATTCTAATTATTTCATCCCATACTCAGGGTCAGACACAGGTTTCCCAGGAAGCACTGGTTCCCTCTTTGGAGACAACAACTAAAGAGCAAAGAAACAAAAATAAAGTAGTGGGTTTTGTCTACACAGGTTTTATGTAGAGGCTCACCTAGTCATCCTCATCTTTCCTTTCCCACTCCCCCTCTTCCACATCCCCCCAAAAGAATGTATGTGTATATGTGTGTATGTATATGTATATGAATGTATGTGTGTAAATATATGTATTATACTTACATAATAAATATATACACATATATGTGTGCGTGTATGTATATATATGTATATGTATGTATGTATGTGTGTGTGTGTCTATATCATTATTAGTTCTGGCTCTTTAATCTGAATTACTAGATACAAAAAACATATTTTTCACTCAATATCTTTGTGATTTTGGGTAAATCCATGGGACTTAGTTTTCTCATTTGTCAAAAAAGGGAATGGACTAGCTAAGCTCTGAGATGTCCATTTTAGCTCTAGATCTGTGATTGTATATAAAGCCAAATCATATTATGTAACTACTATGATAGAGTAAAATAGAAGAGAGGATAACATTTTCTTATTGTTTTATTTCTTTAGCTTGATCAAATTCCAACCTGCCCTAACCTCTCTGCTAAAACCAATCTTGCATCTCAACATCTCAAACTCGATGTCCAGTAGACATCTTAAGCAAAAAATGTCCAAAAACAGGACTGATTATTTTTTCTTGTCCATAGGCATGCTGATGAAATTCCTGGTAATCTTTTTATGCTGAGGGAAGCATGATATTCCATGGAGTAAATCATGCAGAGCTGCCAGTAAAAAACAGAGAATTGCCTGGAAAGTTTGGAAAGTTCTTATCCTTTTATCAATCAGCCAACCAACCAACTAATTGATATATTTAAAACATCATCTCCTCCCCTGATACTCTCCTCTCTCGGTTTTTAGGACATCATGATCTCTTGTTTCTCCTCCTCCCTGATCAACTTTTCATTTTCTTTTGCTGGATCTTCATTTAGTTTCCTCTATTTTTAGTTATCCCTCAGGGTTCTGTCCTGAACCCTCTTTTCTTCTCACTCTATACTACATCACTTGCTGACATAATCAGCCCATGTGGATTTAATTATTGTCACCATGCCAATGATTATCAAATACACCTATCCTGTTTTATGATATATCCTGACCTCCAATTCAACATCTTCAATTGCCTTTCCAACGCCTTGAACTGAATGTCTGATAGGCATCTTAAACTATCTAAAAAAAAAAAATTAAACACATCTTAAACTATCTCAAAAAGAAATTAAAGCCTAAACTCTACTCCTTTCCACTTTCCCTATAAATACAGAGGGTAATACAATTCTCTGAGTACCCCAGGCTTGCAAAATAAGAGATAGCAAACACAGTTGACTATGAACTGACTGAAACTGATCTCGTTTCCTTTTTCAGGCCAACAAATTGCCTGAAGCTGACCAAATATAGTCACTCCCAGCCTCTGATTAATTTGTAAATCTCCCACCTGTGGCTTGGCCATTCCCTCTGCCTTAATACTCTATATAAACCTAGTGCCCAGCCCCCTTACAGTACTCCACTACTTGCTGTGTGACACTCAAGCAGCTACAGCTCACTTGCTGGATTACAGACCTCAGTTTTGCTCTATTGGCTCCTTTCTCCTGAATTCAGGTTGACAGAGATGTCCTTGACTCCTTAACCTTTTTTATTCCCTGTTCCCCTTATGCAACCTGTCACCAAGGCCTATCTCTCTAATATGCCACTTTCTCTCTGCTGA
Organism: Pseudochirops cupreus; assembly: GCA_028627135.1. Classification (NCBI taxonomy): domain Eukaryota; kingdom Metazoa; phylum Chordata; class Mammalia; order Diprotodontia; family Pseudocheiridae; genus Pseudochirops; species Pseudochirops cupreus. The sequence continues at coordinate 125,078,278 of CM053580.1, forward strand.
CAATCAGTCAATCAATATATATCCATTAAGGGCCTGGCATTGTGGTGGATTATGGCATAGACCTTCATCACCCCATACCTGTTCTATTGAAATACCCTGCTAGTGGCTCTACCTGTCTCAAGTCTCTCCACACTCTAATCTGGCCTCCTTTCAGTCACCAAAATGATTTTTTCTGAAGTACGAGTTCAACCATGTCTTTACCAATTCAATCAACTCCAGTGACTCTCATCACCTACAGGATCAAAACCAAAATGTTCTCTTTGGCATTCAAAGTTCTTCATAATCTAACCTTCTTTTACCTTTCTGATCTTCTCATACCTTTTATCTAGTGATACTGGCTTCCAGACCATCCAATGATGAAGACTATCTCTCAGCTCTAACATTTCTCTGCATAACTCTGTGCTGATTGAACAACACCAACATGCCTAGAAAATTCTCCCTCCTCAGCTCAGCCTGCTCATGCCCCTGGGTCTTTTAAGTCCCAACTAAAATAATATCTTTTACAGAAAACCTTTCCCAAGGGATTCCTCTGTTAATTATTTTCTGTTTCTCCAGTACATGGCTTGTTTGCATATATTTGTTTGCATGTTGTCTCCCTGATTATATTGTGAAATCCTTAATGGGTGAGACTGTCTTTTGAATCTTTTTGTAACTCCAGCATTTAGCACAGTACACTTAATAAATGTTTGTTGATATCATTGCTTTTAATTATTTTTTTTGTTATTTTTATGATATTTAAGGGTAAATTTGACACAATCACTACTATCAGTGTAATTATAACATGATTTTTTTTGTTTTCTAAGTTTATCTCTCCCTAAATTATGATTAACAGACAATAGTTTCTAGTGTACTGGCTTGTGTTTGTCCACAACTGTACATTTTTGGCTTTGTGAAGAATACAGTGGTGTTCAAGGATCTGTTTATTTCTGTATTCTTCCTAATTATAGTGAAAGTGAAAGGACTCCAAGTACTTCAATCTAAATTTCACTAATTCGTTTAACAATCTTGAGTGTGTCAGGCTCTGTTTATATATGCCCATAGAAAGAATATAAAACTACTTGAACCATGAGGAATAACAGTTTATACTTTTGTATTCCATACAGAGTCTAGCACAGTTCTGGGCACTTGCCCTAAATAAATATTTGTTGTTTTGAAATGAATTCAAAAAATAGATGACTTTAAAACCATAAGCTTTTCAGCTCAAAAAAGAAAGTAGACTGATTCAGCTACATTAGTAGCAAAAACTAAATAACCACTCAAAAGTATGAACTTAGCAATTGTCATTTTAAATTTTTTTTTCCATGCTATGAAGGAAGTCTATTTTGCTCTCAGAACCTATATATATATTTACAAGTATGCATGCATTCCTTTCTCCCTTGACTTCTTTCCCCACCATGCTATAGTAGCCAACAGTCTTCTCAAGCCTGGAATTATATTATTCTCCTTGTGTCCTCTCATTCTAGAAAATAACTCCACACCTGCAACCCCTTCCTTTGATTAGTCAGTTCTTTCTGGGAAAGTGCCCAGGTCACCCAAATTCACTCCTTTCTTCATTGCTAACTGCTATAAATATTTTTTTGTACATTTACAATATTGTTTTAAAGACAACATTGAGTAAATAACTCATTTTGACTATTATAAATACTCAAATTAACGACAAATGACATATGAAAGAGGATTCTATATGCATTCACAGAAAGAATTGATATATAGAAGTTTGTAAAGAATGATTTTGCATATCCATATATACATATTTATGTCTAATGATAGCCATCTCCAGGATGAGAATGGAAGGAAAGAGAAAAAAAAGAAATGTACATAATAACATTATTGTTTATTTAATAGGAATAATGAGTTGTACATAATAGCTTTGCAATTTCATGTGCAATCATCCATTTTTTAAAATTATACTGCTATGGAAATGCTTATTTTATTCCATAAATTAAAAAAGAGAAATTATGCCCCATAAGGAATTGACTCCTTTGATTCATTTAATACAGAATTAATATTTTAATAATTAATATGTTTGATAGCTTTGCTGTTTTAAATAGCATGTTATTGCATGACATTTGTGCTATATTTTTTTTTAATTTCCTTGAATTTCACATTATTTTTCTTACCAATTCATGTTCATTGAAATTAAGTTTGTGCTTTGCTAATATGAAACTTCCCTCTTCAATATTTAAAGAGAATGTAGAGGAAATATATGAATTATAAAAAATTATAAAATTAATTATATATAAAATTATAATAATACCTGTATCTATATATAAATTATATAAAAATATTCCAGAAATACACTTTTACTTAGATGTTCTATTACATTTTTAAATTAAAAGGAATATTTTACTAAGATAGCTTTATACTAATTATATAAATAAATGCAATAAAATATACTTATACAGTCATATTTTTTTAAATGAAATGGATCTTAGAAAATGTAGAATTAAAATAAAAAACCATCAAGAATCAGTTCATCTCTTAGCATTATTTCCACCAGTGACTAGTATTGCAAAGCACAATGGCTCTTTATATATTACTGCTTTCAGGTACTATGGCAATACTTGTTTGTTATAGAATCACCATATTAATGGTGGGTGAAGGGCTCTCAAATTACATAGTAAGCATGAGTTCACTTTGGTTGAGTTCATCCCTCTTTTGTGTGTTGTTTTTTCCCCCAACTCTGATCACCTGGAATAGCATTTCTTAAAGTTCTTGCCAAAATACACTATATGTTTTACTAGGTATACTGTGATATTGCTCACTATTCTCTGAAATGTTCACATAAATATTGCCCTATTGTGTCAGCTGATCACTACATTTCCTAGCTAATTCCAACATGAGCTTTATCAGGGAGGTTCAATCCACCTCCTCTACTGTAAATCATGGGATTAAAGAAAGAAGGAGGTAGGAAAAGGCAAACAGAGGAAGCCTAAAGCCTGAGTTATGAACCTGAAGGCCCAAATGCCTGGAAATCCTCTGGTTCCCAGCTCAAACATTCTGGTTGCCATGATTCTTCTTGGGGAAAGGTATTGTGCAATGATGATCTGAAAAAAAAAAAAAGAATTGCTGATCCAGAAATTTCTTATTATAAACTGGTATATCATCAATAACTTCCCTGGCAAATTACATGGTTCACAGGGTTCAACGTAGAAACATAATAATTTGCAGCAATCACTGAAAAGAGTGAGAACATATACTAAGTCATGTGAGGGGTGGGAGAGGGAGAATACCTCTAGTAAACAACTCTCTGTAGAGCTCTGCATAATCCTAGCCACTTGAACTCAGTGTTACTCTTCCATGGATTTTCCTGGGTGAGCACAATGGCTTTCCTTTTCAGATAGCAACTCATCCATATTTACTTAAGCAAATTGCTAAATATAAAGATCTCTGTTGTTGTTTGTCCTTTGTTCTTGAAGAGGACCAATGACTTCAGAAGGGTAATGCCTTCACTTGAAAGTAAATTGGATGTAATTGAGGCAGAGTTGTACAAAGGCATCATCTTAGATCAAAACACTTGGAGATGGCCCCAATTCACTGGGAGAACTTGACCTTTTTAAGCCAATGTTTTTCCCAGGTCTCTGTTGCTTTAAGGCATTGCCCATTCAGTACTTAAAGGCTAGGTAAGAATTGAGGTAAAAGATGGTGAACTTTGCCTTCACAAAAGAATCAGTCAGGGAAGGGAAGATCCTCAGAGTGTCTGGCCAGAACATTTCAGCAGCGAGTGGGGCTTTTGCTCTAGTTACTATTTCACTTTGATGGTTTCTCTCTTCTAAATTTCATTCATGTGTCACTTAGGTCTATTCTCAAGCGATAGGTTTCCATAGAGTCAAAAAAGCATTCCCAGAATGCCTTTGATACAGCCAGGAATTCCAAGACTTCTTGGTTCTAGCTATGCCAAAGAAATGCCTGGTCCCTATTTTCTCATTCATGCTGCATATTTTCCTCTTTTTTGTTTTTTTTAAAGCCAAAACATGTCCAGAGAAGAGAAGCATTCATTCTACTTTTTCCTTTGGGGTCCCACATGTCTACTTCTGGCCAATTGTCCCATACTAGCTTTATGAGACATCTTTCATTCCCTAATAATAATATGGTTGGTGGAAAAATCAAGCCAAATACTAGTAATTATTCCATTGCTGGAAGCCAGGTGGTTTACTGGATAAAGTGTTAAATTTGAAGTCAGGAATATTAGAATTTGATTCCTGTCTTAGTTTCAAAGTGTTTCCCTGGGCAAATCACTTAACCTCTTTTAACCTCAGTATCTTCATCTACAAATGATGATAATACCTACTTCATTGGGTCATTATGAGGATCAAGTTAAATTATGCATGTGAAGTGCTTTGCAAACCTTTCTCTTCTACGTAAATTCAAAAGGATTTGAACAAATTCTAGTGAACAAAGACAGAAAAAAATGAGCATGTGATTGGAATAAGGACACATTTTAAGTATGGTAGTAAATTATATTTCTAGCATGAAGCTGATGAATAAGGTGTGGTTTACATTCCTTAAATAAGCAGAAAAGCCAAATAACCAGATTGAGAGTGAAATAGGGAAGCAGATTTTGGACTATAATTTTATTAGATAAATGACAAGTAAACTGATACTGAGATTTTGTTTGAAAAGCACTTCCAGTTATCCTCTGGAATTTATGCAGATAAAATTTATGCAGCTAAAAATAAAGTGTCTTCTGTATCTATTGTAAGAAGAGAGATTTAAAAAATAAAAATATTATGAAGTGTAGCCTGCATATATATATATATATATATATATATATACACATACATGTGTGCACATATATTTGTATGTGCTTGTGTGTATACATACACATACATATACTCATACACACATATATACATCCATACATACATATATACATATACATATACATATACACACATATATATATACACACACACATACATACACACACACACACACACACACAGAATGCCAATAACATTTTGAATATATAGTGGCAATTATAGAACGACTGAAATCTTTCAATGCTTTCTGAATCATCCAAGAAAAAAAAATCAATTATGTCCAATGTAGTTGGTCATGACCCTATTGAATTAATGTTCTTTAAAAATTAGCATTCCATATATGGAGTATATTTTAACTTTTTTTCCAGCCAGAACATGTTTTCTGATCAGTGCATACCTTTCCCCAATTAGTTTGTTTAAATGGAATTACACTAGATAATAGAAACTTTTATACCAAAGAGAAACCATATTTTCTGCATTAGTCTTCAAAGAAATATTCCAATTAATGATTGCCAGTCAGGCCTCTAAAATTATAATTACTTAGAGATTTTTGATAGCAGTTATTATAAGAATTTTGCTAATAATGTATTAGGGATTTATTATTTGAAGACCATAAATCTCTTCACAATCATGTTAATTAGCACTAAGATTAATCAGATTAATGTGATACCACCATAGAATATAGGGGAAGAAATCACCTTGCCTTCAAATCTTTCATATAGATATAGTTAAAGCCTCAGAGTTGCATTCCCAGACTCTGAGGCGTGCACTATATCTGCATGCACAACTGAATTCAATTTTAATAAATGGTTTCATTCACTAAAACAAGCTTTTTGGTTGACAAGATGCCTAATAAAGTTTGCCTGAGATGAAAATGTCAGTCATACTTCACTTTTTAACTGATTATTTTGGCATGGTTAGGCACATTCTCAAGCCGCTTCACATATAGAATCATTCTGGAATGATTCTCACTGTAACATTCAGTTAGACTGATCAGTTCTGGCTTGCCTTATGATCTCCAGAAACCCAGAATTCGCTGTGTTTCCTCAAAATGGAATATGGCTAACAACTTCCAGTAAACAACATTCTACAAAGGGTTTGGGGACAGTTGGTCAAGCAGAAGATATTTATTTACAACAGTAGACAAAAGTCCCAGATTATATAATATGTGAGGTAGCTGATAACTTTAATGCGCTGAAAGTAATCTGGTACTTGAAGTCAGGGAAGCCTGATTTCACATCTGGTCTCTAACTATACTCCCTTTGTGAACCCATGGTAGTAGTTTAACTTCTAAGCACCTTAGAAAGCTCTCTAAGACTAGAAATTACAAGCAAGTGTGATAGAAGTTCCTAACAGAAAGTTCTCTACCATGACAAAATACAATTCACAGCAACAATCAAAATAATGATAATCACAGTAACAACATAGAAAAAGCTAATGAAGCATATGTACTAGAGAGGGCCAACTTAAAAACTAAAAAGAGCCGAATTCAAATCTAACATTCTTTGTTTCCTTTGTCATATAATGGGTGTGTGAACCTGTAAAAGTCATTTAAATGCTATACAGGCACTCTAGATAGTTCTCTAAGACACAAAACATAATGGGATTATTGCTTTTGTAGCCCTTCTATACCATCGTTATTGGAATCTGCTTTGGAAGATGCTTTACTGAATGACATTACACTGTTGACTAATATCGGGGTTTTTGTAATTATTGTTATTTAGTTGTTTCAATGATGTCCAATTTTTGTGACCCCATCTGGGGTTTTCTTTGCAAAGGTGCTGGAGTAGTTTGCTATTTCCTTCTCCAGTTCATTTTGCAGATGAAAAACTTGCCCAGAGTCCCACAGCTAGTAAGTAGCTGAGGCCAGACTAAAACTATATATATATACATATTACATTTAACATTACACTTAAAGTTTCATATCTTTATTTTCCCAAGATGAAGTGCTATTTAGCCTTACCTTTCCCATGTGTTACAGGTGAAGATGATTTTTTTTTTTTAGCTCAAGGATAAGATTTCACATTTGTAGCTATTAAATTTCATGTTATTGGATTAGGCCCAATGTTCAAACCTGTTGTAATCTTTTAAAATCCTTCCTTTTAAAGACTCAACATCATCTATAGCATTCTAATGGCATAGGATAGACAAATGTACACCAGGATTTCCAGCAATAAATGATATTTTATGAAATTGAGTTTGATTTCTCTTTGCTGTTTTAAGAGTAGACATCCTCTGCCCATCAATTGGGGAATGGCTGAATAAGCTGTG
>CM053580.1:125085811-125105016 GCA_028627135.1 Pseudochirops cupreus
AAAAAAAAAAGAGTAGACATCCTCCCACTTACCTAAGATCCTGGCTAACTCATTTATGTCATTGAAAAATTCAAGTGAATTTGCATTCTTAAAGATTTTGTCATGAGAATGTAATCTGTGGCAGGCCCCATCAATGTGGAAAAGCTTTGAGAATTTGTCTACTGATCTCTGTGCCTCAGTTTTACATAAATAGATGGGCTAATAGTAATAGAATTGTCTCCTTCCATAATGAGGGAAATTCAAGTATGTCATCACATTAAAAATATTTTGAATATAGCAACTTATGAATACTATCCACTAAGATGTAAAGACTTTATTTATTTATTTATTTTTATCAATGGAAGGAAGGCAGTATGTTACAATGAATGGGGTACTCACTCTGGAGTCAGGGAATGTGGGTCCAACTTCAGCTTCTGCTGTTTATTTGGTTGGACAAATCACTAAACATCCTCCTGCATTAGCTTCATCATGTATAAAATGAAGAAATGATATTGCTTGGCCATTATGATCCCTTCTGGCGAGTGAGGTGGCACAGTGGATAGAGTGGCAGGCCTGAAATCAAGAAGACCTGAACTCAAACTAGCCTTAGACACTTAATAGCTGTGTGACACTGAGCACTCTACTTAACCCTGTTTACTTTAGTTTATCATCTGTAAAACAGCCAGAGAAGGAAACTGCAAACCACTCCAGTATCTTTGCCAAGAAAACACCAAATGGCATCATGACGAGTCAGACGCTTCTGAAAGGACCGAACAAAATGATCCTTCTAGCTCTAAATCTATAATGCACAGGTGTACCCATAACAATATAATGAGAGATATTTGATATACAAAAAAGTGATATTATCTAAAATGAATAGTCCACTTGACCAAAGAGAAGTACTTGAATCTATTATTCACAGCTTGAATCATTTTGCCTTCATAAAATCTTGCCTTGTTCTTTGTAACCATTTTATGCCTTTTTCACATTCTTTTTGGTTTAGTGCTCATCTATGTATACCTTGTATTCTCTTACTAAGTTCTAATTTCTATGATTTGGGGAGACTTGATTTTCTTCCTTCTTTGATTTTTTTCCCAAAGCTTTCAGAATGTTCTGTACAAACTGGGCAGCTAATACACATCTCTGAATACCATAATCATTTAAAATGTAACTTTTCTTAATTCCCTCTTGAAAATAGATTATATTAAACATAATTAAAGGATTGAGCTGTTATAAGGCATGAAAAAAAAAGCAGGTTCATTTTTTCCAAGTATTTGAAAATACAAGCTATGAAAAAAATCTGTGGCAGATATCAATGTTAGCAGTCACATAGAAGCTCTATCTTTTGCTAAATGCGTGGTTCACCACATTTCTCAATAGCAGGCAGAATCTGATCATGCAAAAGCTTTAACAGAAAAGTAGCTGCTTTATATGGCAGAAATTGATATGAATAAAATTCAACTGTTGAACTTTGTATAGTATAATGAAGAAAAAAAAAGTATTGGATTTATAATCCAAAGTCTTGTATTTGAATCTTTAAGATTCATTTACTTATAGAAGAGAGATTCAATTCAAAGCAACAGATTTTTATTAAATACTTAGAAGGGAGTGAGGGAGTTACTAAGTATAGACTATGCAAAAAGGAGATAATAATCTCTATACTTTAGGAGCTTATATTCTGTTAGAAAGAAGGTGGTGTTACGTCATTTCTATATGACATTTCTTCCTTCTCCTCTTTCCCTCCCATATCCTTGCTGAGTGAAATTTAGCTCTATATCCAGCTATGTGTGTGTATACTTACCTCATTTGACCAGTTCAGATGAGTGAGGCTGAAGTGTCAGCTTCTCCCCCAACCCCTTTCCTATTATTCATATCAATTTCTACCTGTGTACCCCATTTATATGAAGTAATTTTTACTTATCTTTCTTTCCCTTCCCCTCAAAATAGAGGAGAGAGAGAATAATAACAACTGGGAGGAGACGACACAGAAAACATCATGGAAGTTGGACCACTTGAGTTGAGCTTTGAAAAGAGGCGAAGATTCTCTGTAGAATCTGTGCAACAGAAACAGCTTGCACAAACACAATAATACAAGTTATTAGCTAATATATACATATATATATATATACATATATATGTGTGTATATATATATATACATATATATGTGTATCTATATATATGTATGTATGTATGTATGTATGTATATATAGATGTAACCTAATATGTGTCAGGCCATAAACAATTATTATCTAGCCCCCTTAGTGACTTGCCACAGCTAGCAAGTATCTGAAATGCATTTCAAGTCACGTCTTCCTGAGTCCAGGACAAGATTGAGCATTATGGTCAAGGATTGGTTGACTTCAATTTGACTGGAATATAGAGTTCTAAAAGGGGAGGGATATGAAATACAGCTGGGAAGTCAGATGGGAAGCAGATTTTTAAGGGTTTTTAATGTCAGGCTATGGAGTTTGTATTTTAAACAATAGATAATAGAAAGTGCCTGAATGTTTTTGAGTAGGTGAGAGTGAATGAAAATTTGGAAAGGGGAGAGACTGGAAGAAATGGAGGCCAATTGGAAAGTGATTCTAGGTGTTGAGAACCAGAAAGAAACAAGTAGAAATATAGTAAGAGAGACAGAAACAGAGAAATAGTGACAGATTTTCAGAGACAGGGAGAAACAAAGAGAGACAGAGAATCAGAGATGAAAAAAAAAGATTCAGAGAGAGAAAAGCACAGGGAAAGATGGCAATACATACAGACAGAGAAGAAAAAGAGCAATTGAGAGAGAGAAATGGAGACACACAGAGATAGGAAAGGGTCAAACGGGGGAATTATGTGGGAGGGGATAAGATTGAGAAAATGGAGTGCTTAACTTTGGTAAAAAGAAGAGTTAACTCTCAAAGAAAGTAGGACAGGAAAAGAGGATGGACAAAAATACAAAGGAATGTTAAGAGAAAGAGTAGAGAAAAATATAAACCATTTCACCTCTCTAGGCCTCAATTTCCTTATCAGTAAAATTAGGATGTTGGATTTACTATCTCAGATTCCTTCTAAGTTTAAATTCTATTATCCTACAATCTTACTACTAAGTTTCTCATATAATTGTAGAGAGTCACGATTGACATATTTGCAATGGAATATTAAGGGTTAAATATCTGTAACCTAGAAAATAGTATTTGGCAATATCACACAGAAAAATAAATAAGCATTTGACACAAATTGATCTCAATAATACATTTTGTCCAAAAATTAATTATTGTCAAAGTGGGGAATTTGACAATATTCTCAATATATTCAACATCTTGAATATTTTTCCTCTTACATTAGAACCGCATTTCCTGGCAGTGAGTGATTTTTCTTCATTATTTAAACCAAAACCAAAGTTCTCAAGGGTATTATTGATTATCCATGATTCTATGCTTAGAGACATTGTCGAATTTTGGGAAGTGCTATACTGCTGATGGACAGCATGAATTCCATTTCTCATTCTTAATTAAAACCATGCTCATTATACTGTGTTGCTGGATTTTTTTGTGAATTACATTAAAGAGAGTGGGGATGGGGGGAGAATTCCTGGTCCCTAATTTCCACTTCTTACTTTCACAGTACATGAATAAAAGTGATATTCCTTGAGGAGAGCTCAATACTCTGCTGCAATCCAGGTAAAGCTCTTTAGAAAATCACAGGATCAGTGGGAATAGTAATTTGTGCATTTAAGAATGAGTCAAAAAAATCCTTAATAAGGTTCCCATAGTTTATTCCAACCCAGAATGTGTCTGATCTACCCAATTCAAATAATTTCAATTCACCTCAATTCTATTCAGCTCAATTCATTTTATTAGAAGCCCACTATAATGATATCCTGTACTATACTAAATAATAGACCCTAAAGACAAAAATGAAAATATTTGTCCAAAAGGAACTTCCATTACATAGGTAAACAACATGTAAATAAATAAATACAAAATATAAGCAAATAGAGAGTAATATTGTGGCTAAAGTGCTCACACATATGAGTGGTGGCTTGGTGCTAAGAAACTTGATATGACCCTTGAATGCAAATAGTGATGACACTGAGGTGAAATTCAGTAGTTATTGTATTTTGACATTTAACAAATAACATTTCTAGTAATATAAAAATGTGGTTAATGTGTGGCATTTATGGCCATATTAACTAAGTGTTTGTAATCCTACAGAATTTGATTTTTCCAAGGTTCCATGGCACATGGATAGAGCTGAGAGGAGGATGGAAATTACAGAACATGCTTTTTCACTACAGCAATTATGTGTGTGTCTGGAAAGAAAAATATCCCCTGAAAGAGAAATGCAGCTAGCGATATGCTGCTGCTGCTACTACTACTATTGCTGCTACTACTACTATTACTACTACTACTACTACTACCACTACTACTGCTACCACCACTACTACTCCCACTCCCACTACTTCACATACTGCTTCATCAGTCTCATTGCTATGCTCAGGCATAAAAATATAGGAAATTAAACACCTCCAAAAGGAAAGTAATTTACCTAAGTTATTGTTTAGTGGTTGATATTGAAACTATGGCCGAAATAGATCTGCGATAATAGAGATAAAAACAGATAAATATAAACTAGAAAGATATAGATTTAAATTATATAATCTACTATATTAATGTTACAAGGTACAGATTTGTGCTATTACTAGTTTTAATATTATTTTCCTAAAGGTTTCCAGTGAGCAGGATCAACACTTGCAAATAAGAGTAACCCATGAATGAAATTTTCATTGATCTCTTAAGATCTAAAAATATATAATCATAATAAATTGAATATATCTTTCAATTTAAAAATTAGCAATACTCCTTATGACCTGCGTTAATCTCTTTTTTGTTACAACGTAGGAGAAACCATTACCTATTGAAAAACTAAGGACTTTAAATCCAAATTTACTTTTTAAACTCTCTACCCACAAGACCTTTCAGCAAAGCATATATCAATAAAAATAGATCTGTAGTTTCCGTAAGCCTGCTAACTTCCTCATATTGGTATGTCAATTTTTGTCTTTACCCAGGGCATTACTATCCCTGAGGCTTCTTTGCTTCTTAAATTCCTACTACACTAAGTCTGTGTATCTTCACTTTAGACTGAATGCTTAACTCTTGCAAACAAGCACATGTAACTGAGGCCGTACGCTGAAGTCATACTCTTAGAATGTCCCAAAGAGGCAGTATTTAGTTTCAATGACAAGAAAAATTTTTTTCACAAACATGAAAATGATACTTACATTTGCATTTCATATTCTTAGTAACTTCTACTGTTTCACATAGAAATATTAATTAATAATAATGACATTCAGATTGTTCAACAATCATATACAGCAATAATGATGTATAAAAACAGCATATGGAAGCAATGCTTTTTTTAATGAATCTTCTAAATGTGGTTATATTGACTTTCTCTATTCAGAATCAATTTCATTAACAATTCACAGTTATGGTGAAGATCAAATGAGATGATATATACAAAAGGCTTAATAAAACGTCATTTGTGTTTTCAGTCTGCTGGGGCACCAGGTGCAGAGACTAGAGCACTGTACTTGGAGTAAAGAAGATCTGAGGGTGAATCCCACTTCAGGCACTTAATAACTAGGTTACCCTGGGTAAGTCATTTAACTTCTTTAAGTCTTGTTTCCTTATGTGTGAAAAAAGATATAATGATTCTTCACAAAGATTTTGTGAGAGTCAAAAAAGATAATCAATGTGAAATATTCACAAATTTGATACTGTTTTCTAAATAACAATTGTACTTATTATTTTCAGGTGAAATTTGGTTAAAATGATTTATAAAATACAGGCACATACATTTTGGTTCTACCAAATTATTTCTTCAAAATGGACTCTCCATCTACTAAAGCAGACTGACAGCATATCTTTAAATTTATAGACTTTGAGAGTTGCCTGGAGGAAAGACAAATTAGATATTAAGAGGGTCATAAAACTAGGGTATTTCAGAGTCAGGACTTCGAACCCAGACATTACCAATTCCTAATCCAATGTATGAATTTAATCATTTACATAAACTTCTAAGTATATATTTTTCTCCAAGAAATTCAATCAGTGAAATAATTTGCAGTAGTTGATTTTTTTTGTTGTTTAATGGATAACACTTTTACAAACATAAAAATGTGGTTAACTGTAAAGTCAAGCATTAGCAGCTTTCCAGAAGAATGCTATTGTGAACAGCATTCAAGGTTCTGATTACATAGTATAGTGAACACTCTATTTGTTCAATAACAAATCAGAGCAAAGCATTCACAGTAAATCAAGGTACAGCATTCACAATGTTACAACTCATCACAGAAAATCAAAATACATCATTCACAACAACTTATCACAGAAATGTCCACATAGTTTTCACAACGGTGGTTACATGGCTTTGAAGAAAGTACAAATATTTAGTCAATCAATTGCTTAGTAAGTCAATCATTCAATCACCCTTAAGGTAAGCCTCCTTAAGGGACACAAAATACAAAAGTCAAAATACTTGATCCCTGAGTAGTACATTCATTTAGTCAATCAAAGAGTCATTAATTCAATCACAAAGTACAATCACAAATAAATTACACAGTTCAGCACATAGGGCTTCCAGCTGTCTGACCATTACATTCATACCTAGTTAGTTATAAGAGAGGGAAGCACGAACATCTGGGTTTTCAAAGTCAGGGGTTCAATCACTGCCCAGAGTCTCATCTGGCCAAATCACACAACTCTTCCCAAAGTGAGTCCCAAAGCAAAGCCTCACATCAGGGTCAGTAACTACTCAGTATTCATGGAGAGGTCTTTTCATCTTGATCCAAGGTAGGCTCTCAGATTCCCTGTATCCCCTTCCATGGTCCCAGCTCCTACCTGGATTCACCAAACTGTCACCTCGGTTCAATGGCAGAAAGCTCCCAGTTCCTTGTCCAGCTCTCTGTGCAGTCCTGTATTATGCTGAAGCTCACAACATCCAGTCCACCTTAAATCCTTCACAGTCTCTGTTCGCTGGAAGTCAAGACTTAACAAAGTCACAGATTCATACAAAGGACTGGCATCACAGTCATGCTTCCTCAGTCTTCTCTAGCACCAGCTGCTCCTTGGAATTCTTAAGCAAGTCCCAGGATAAGCTGGTAGATTGTAATGGTAATGTAATTTGAATTTGAAGACCCCTTTTTGTATTGGCAAGTGAGCAGGTACTTAGCACTTAATAACTAATCAAAACTCTGTGAAAGAAACAGAAGGTATGAACCCCTGTTCCTGATGTAACAGGAAGGGGTTGGCTGAAACAGGAAGTAGCTAATGCTGTGTGTACATAAGGAAGAGCTCCAGAACGAAAAGGTAAGAATTTTGAGGGACCAGTATTAGGAGGCAGAGCAGCTACAGAAGAGAAGTGAGAGTTGAAAACTGAGTCAGATCATGGAGCCAGCCCCATGGAGGCTGAGGAGGAGCCCAGGAGGCTGGAGAGCAAACATACCTCCCCACCCCCAGCCCCCAAGCTGGATAAGGTGATTCTGAGGAAGCATGACCTGGATGCTAAGATTATGTTTGTGGTTCGGTTGAGCCTTAAATTCCCAGAAACAGAGATTGTGAAGGCTTTGAGATGGACTGAACACTGTGAGTTCCAATATGGAGCAGGAACTGCCTGCAGAACTGGACAAGGACCTGGGAGCTGATTGCCTCTGAATCTAGGTGACTGTTTGGTGGATTCAGGTAGGAGCTGGGACCATAGAAAGGGATCCAAGGAATCTGAGAAGCCACTCTGCATCAAGCTGAAAGAAGACTTTTCTTGAGGAATTGTAAATTTACTAGTGACCTAGGGGTGGAGGGTCTGTTTATTTTCTGATCATTGAATAGTGACTGATGGAGGATAAATGAATGACTACATGACTGTACTTACTAATTAATTGCTGAATAAGTGACTGATTGAGTTAACTTAGTGTGCTCCATGAGTGTAACACTTTGACTATTGTATTTTGAGGTGGTTAAATGACTGAGTAAGGAGGAAAACCTCCTGAAGGATGATTTTGAATGATTCAGTTACTAAAAGATTGTTCGTTGTTGAAAACTATTGTGACCACTTTGGTGAAAACCACATGGACATTTTAATGATAAGCTATTGTGAATACTATATTGTGATTTTCTGTGATAAGTTATAATAATGTGAAGGCTGTACCTTGATTTTCCTTAAGGGTGACAAAAAAGAAAAGTCAAAGTTCTCCACTCATGGGGTACACTAAGTTACAAATCAGTCACTACTCAGCACTTTCTTAAGGGGTAGTGTAAAATACATAGGTCACCCACCCCCTCAGTCACAAATAAATTACAATTTCAAGGTAATAAGTAAGTTACCACATTAATCAGTCACTACTCAGTATCCACTAAGAGCTCTCTCCATCTTTACCTGAGGTAAGTTCTCAGATTCCCTGGATCCCCTTCTGTGGTCCCAGCTTCTACCTGGATTTGCCAAACTGTGACCTGGGTTTAAAGGCAGACAGCTCCCAGCTCCTTGTCCAGCTTTCCATGAAGTCTCTGTTCCACACTGAAGCTCATAGTGTCCAGCGGACCTTAAAACCTTCATAGTCTCTGTTCAAGGGGAGTCAAGGCTTAACAAAGCCACAAACACACAAAATAATAACATCTCAGTCATGTTTCCTCAGTCTTCTGCAACTCCAGCTGTTTCTTGGAAATCCTCAGCAGCTTGGCTAGCCCTTGGACTCAGCAGCTCCTCAGCAGTTTCTCAGTAGCTCTGGCTGGCATTTGGACTCAGCAGAAGTTTCAGCTGGTTCCCAGAATCAAAATCATTTCATCCAGGTTCTCAAAATAAAAATGCTTCTTTCTAGCCTAGCCTCCAGAACCTGGCTCCAAAAAGATCTGAAATTCCAGCTAGGGCTTCTCCTTAATATACCTATTGTCTCCTCCCTATTCTGTCCCTTCCTGTTATATCAGCAACTTCCTGTTACATCAGCAACAGGGGTTCATAGCTTTCATTTCTTTAACAGCGACTTAATTTGAAACTAGGTGCTAAGTACCTCTTAGCTTAGCAATACAAAAGGATCTTCAAATTTCATTACTTTTACATTAATGTGTGCCATTTATGGAAGTATCAACTAAGTTTTTGTCATCTCACAGAACTTGATTTTCCCAAAGTCCCAAAGGAATAAGAATCACATCAGATGAATTTCTGACCCACTGTGTCTATGTATACACTCATGCAATAGTTGTAATGTGAACTGTTAATCTGCCAGCATGGGGTTTCTTTCCAATTACCAATGAGTTTTAGCCTCAGGACTTATCAAGGGCATTCTAACCTTCTAAAAACACTGATGTAATATCTAATTGGTAACCACATCTTGTATATGTTCTCTATAGCAAGCGTGCATGAATTTAGGGTTAGGATGATTCTGATTATCATTAATTTTATTTTTTTCCTAACTTGTTTCCTTTATTAAATATTGAAAATTGGTAGAATACAATAGAGCGATTTTTAGATTATGTTACACACACATAGATACGCACATATACACACATTTATGTATAAAGACACATCTAACATGTACATTTGTGTTGTTTTTTAATCATTTCAGTGATGTCTGACTTTATGACCCCATTTTGGATTTTCTTAGGAAAAATACTGAACTGGCTTTCTATTTTCTTGTCCAGTTCATTTTACAGATGAGGAGACTGAGGCAAAGAATGTTAAGTTACTTGCCCAGAGTCACACAGCTAATAAGTGTCTGAGGCCAGATTTGAACACACTAAGATGAATCTTTCTGAATCCAGGCCCAGCACCCTATTTTCTGTATCTACTAGCTGATGATAAGTGGGATGTATATATAGAACCTAAAAGATCTTAGTGCATCTTTTAAGCTTTAGTAACTTCAGAAGTATAAATACTACAAAGTTATAGGAAACTATTTGCAGGACAATTATTTAAATTTGTTTTACCTTTACATCTTTCAGTGAAATGTAAATAACTATATTTTTATTTCAAAAAAAAAAAAAGGAAGAGTCATCATACATTGCATTGCAACAGTTTCTGGATGCCACTTTCTCAGAACTGTGAATTGGTACTATCCTGGTCACCTTAGTCATCTGATCTATCTTTCTTAGACATTTTATTTTGAGGTGACATCTAATCCGCCATGTATGCCTAAAAAACTCTAATTATTTGAATGATCTTAAAGCTAGGATTATAAGTAAAATACTTTATTTTATAATATTTTATATTTTATATTTATATATATTATATGTATAATATAATATTTATATTTTATTATTATTCAAATTTTTTATAAGTTTGAAAATCCACTAGAATGATCTAAAGCATGAGATAGCGGTTATGTTAAATTTGTATAAGAAACATAACAAATTTTCAAAATGTTAAGACATTAACCTTCCAAATGTTTTCTTTTATACTTCTGAAGACTGCACTAAGACTTTGGAGACTGAAAGTCATTATAACTATCTGTCTATCTATAGTGATTTTCTTTTCCCTAATACATTATAAGTTTAAATTATGCCTCAGATACTTACTAACTCTGTGGCCCTAGGCAAGTCTTATAACTCTTTTTGTGTATCAGTTTCCACGTTTGTAAAATGTTAATAATAACAGTATCTACCTTCCAGGCCAGTTGTAAGGATCAAATGTGTGAACATATACAAAATGTCATGCAAAATCTTAATTCACTCTATAAATTACAGTTATCATGGTTATTTTATTATTGTTATTATTAATAACAATGATAAAAGAATTTGTCTTTATTGCAATTTTAAAAGTTTTTTTCTAGTATAGTCAGACTTCTTTTCTTTTGGTCTGAATGGCGTGACAAGGTGCTTTACAGACTGACAAAAATGAAAATACTTTTTCTCCTGTTCTATAATTCAAAGGGAAGTATTCTCTTTTGCCTATGTAAACAACATGGGTTGACCTAAAACAGGCATTCTGTGGCTATAATCTCAATGTGCCTGTGAGTGTTTCTTAAGGAAGACAAAGAGGATACAGCTCTAGTTATCCCCATATATAAACAGAACTTATCCTTAAAATAAGATCTCATTGCAAAAGAGATAGGTGGAATCTAGATGTACACTAAAAATGCCACATAACATTATCATAAAATATTTTTTTTTCAAAGGTGGACAGTTTAAAAGGGAGTGGGGCAAGTAGGATTGCAAGCAATATCTGGAATTGTTGAAATGTGGCTCACAGGATATTTAATGTACCTGCAGAGAAGAAAAGCTGAACCCATCAGTACATACTCAATATTGCTTTAAGGAAAAAAGACACACACAAACACTCACACACACACACACACACACACAGCCTAAAAGTAGGGAAGACAAAAAATAAAAAAATAGGTATAGCACTTTTTAAAGCTATATTCAAAATTTTTAATAGCCAGATTTGGTCGGAGTAGCTGATGGCATATATCCAAATAGAAATAATGTATAGAAAATAGTTATGACCATTTCTGGGAAGGAAAGAAGGCAGCACATATATTTAACAAGGACTAACATATGTACAGAATACCTCTGAGTTTCCCCTCATGAAGAGGCTAGAAGCCTATTTCTGGAGATTTATGATGAAATATGGCGGCAGTATACTGGAGAGACTTTGGGGCATCTATAAACATTGTGTAACTGGTTTGTTTGGGTCTTCTAATTACATGATTAGAATAAACCTTGACTCATAAACTTGGACTTCTATTTCTTGCCTGACAACCTCTGATATGACATAATGCTGTATAGCAGAGACTTAGGACCTATGTGTTGAGACTGACACGTGGAACTGTGAAATGGGCCTCCGTCTCTTCCCTTTATTCTTTTCCATTTTAAGTGGAGGAATTGGAGCCTTCAAACTTGTGAGTTTTGAAAGGTCAGGAAAGTTGTTGTCAGTCTATGTATAAACATCCTGAGGGTCAAAGAATCCTTTTTTTTTTGAGTAACATTTGGGACCTGGCCCATTGTTAGTTGGCGTTAGAACCATTTGACAGTGATACCACATCTGGATGGGAATTTCAATATGATAAAGGAATTGAGCTAAATCTGAGTTTATACTGAAAAATCTCCTATGTAAGGTATATATGAAGATTGTGCTTCCAGGTTTTTAGGGGAAATGATTGTACTTTTGTTTTTTTATCTATATTTGAAGGAAATATCTCTTTGTAAAAATTGATTGATATTAAGTGATGAAATGGAATTGGGGCGTGTTAGTAATTGGTAGCTAATAGTAAAGATGTGTAGGAACAAAACCAAAGAGGCTCAAACTGGTGACATTGTCATAAAAAGCTCAAATATTCAACTGAACCTCTACAAATCTGGGGAGCAGATGTAGACAGTCTGGCTCTGGCAGAGTGAAGCCATGGCACTACACATAAAACAATACATTGACATCAGAGCACAGGGGGTATTATAGCACTCATTTCTTATGTTAAAATAATAGATTTAGATCTATGAAGAGACTTCTGAAGTCACTTGAACTGCCTCATTCTACAAATGAGGAAACTCATGCCCATGGAAGTTAAATGACTTGTCCAAGGTCATGAGTAACAAGCATCAGAGATAAAATCTGAAGTCAAGTCTTCTGATTTCAGGGCTGTATAATACTACCTCCTATATTAAGACTATTACGGATCTTTTGTAAATCACAACATACATGTTCAGATATCAACCCAGAAGATGCAAAGGTAGAATAGTAAATTATTGGAGAAAGACTGAATGGAGTAATATTGCTGATAATCCATAGAGCAATTCAGTTCATGTTCCTAGACCTGAAAAAAGGACCAGGAGTATAGATAAGTAATTACTGGTCTTAGTTAGCAATTACCTGCTGCAAATTTATCACAATATATTTTTGTCTTTTAATAGTGACCAATCACCTCAGAAAAAGAATATGAATTTCAATTGGGAAATAGATTTTCCCCTTTGCCCATAACTGAGCTTTTAAATTGTTTTCATATATTTTAGAAATATGAAATTGTTCCCCTTCTCTCAAACATTTTACTACATAGCAAAGGAAAAGTGAGCTAAAACAATATAAATAAGAGTAAAAGCATTATTCCTTCAGTTTTTTTTCTTATTCTTTGTCTGCATTCAACATTCTAGTTAATGCCAATTTCTTCCCAAAATTGCCAGAGGGTACTTGTCTTAAATAGAGCTCAGTGTCAAACTGTGATTAAAGGTACCATGTGAAACAAAACTGTAATACCAAGATCTTCAAATGTAACTTGAGCTCTAAAAATCAAAAGCAGTGTACTTGACACTGTCTCTATGATATTAAGAGATTGAAAACCCCATTGGCACTGGCCTTGAACATGAAAAGAAGGTTCCAATAGTGTGTGATGTCATCTTTGATCAGTAGGCATATTTTGATGGGTTCTAAATGTACGTTTCCTAAATTATTCTTGTCTAGAGTTACATTGCAGGCAAATGCCACCTGATATTGGAAATACAGGTACCTCTTGTGAGTCTATCAAATCACTCTGGAGTATTTTCTCCAATTCTTTTAGTCCATGGTCCATGAACTCCTTGAGATCAGCAACTTTCTTTTGTCTTTCTTTAAATCTCTTGCACTTCCTACCATGTCTGGCACGAAGTAGGCACTTAATAAATGCTTGTTGCTAAGCCTTGACACTACCACTGCTGCTATCTATTCACTATCTCCACTCATTTCCAAATACATTTGTAGATTTAGATTTCTCTGTTTGAGGCAAATGCTTCTAAGCCAAATCTTATTATAGCAGTGGCTTATTTAATGTGAAGACCACTGACTCTTGGAAGTACACATAGACTAGTGAGACCCCAGTTAGGACCTATTTTTCAAAGGGCACATATGACAGATCAACTCTATCCTAAACAGAGGTAGCTAAATGGTATGGTGGATGAAACACCGGGCCTGAGTTCAATTCCTGTCTCAGACAGTTATTAACTGCATGAGTCTTGACAATTAATTTAGCCTCTGTCTGTCTCAATTCCCTCAATTATATAGTGTGAATGATAGCACCTACCTCCAAAAATTCTTGCGAGAATCAAATGAAATAATATTTGTAAAGCTCTTAGTGCAGAGCCTGGCACATAATGGTAGGTGCTTAATAAATGCTTTTGTTTCACTTTCCACTTTAAGTAACTAATTTATTTTCCTGACCTTCTGTGGGCTACTTAAAGACTATTATAGTTCTCCAGCATGTATTAAGCAGTGTTTGACCAGATACAGCAAATTGTAGAACTTGTATGATAGCTTTTGCACATAAAATAGATTGTTGGTGATGGGAATTAAAATTAGCAATCACCAAGAAAGGTATCCTGAATCCTATCATAATTTCCTTCATTTATGGTTGATGGTTTGGCTAGGGTTCTGTACTCTCTTGTTCTCATTGATTGGAGTTCCTCATTCCCAGAATGATTTCCTTCTCTATCTTTGAATCTCTTTGGTTCTGATCTCATTGTATTTTTATTTCCCCTTTCTCAGATTCAGTCTTCTCTTCTCCCAGATCCCCTCCAAGACCAAAATTCTCAAGATGATTGGGCCCTTCACAAGACCATGATGTCTGCTTCAAGCCATTCAACCACTGATTCGCCTATAGCAGGTCATATTATTGTACCAACAGATAATCATACCCCAAGCGGAGTTTAGACTTAGTCTATACTAGATAGATTCATTGAGGCAAGGTTGCCAGATATGAAGAAATGCTGGAAAGAAGAAACTATTTGGTGGTTTCCTATTTTGCTAAGGTGAAATAGGCAAACACCACTCCTCCAGGTTCTGATGATAGGCAGAACTACCCAATTTAAATTCCTGCCTCCTCAGAACTTTGTGCCAATAGCTATAGCTAGTCATTACCATAGATGATGATGATGATGATGATGATGATGATGATGATGATGATGATGATGATGACGATGATGAATGTTTGGACATAGAAATGCAAGCCTGTAACCACTATTATTAGGGAGACTGAGGCTGATGGATCATTTGATATTAAATCTGAGCGTTAGTAGGGCTAAAGCTGATTGGTAGTCCACATGAAGTCAGACAGTAATGGTAAGTGTCTGAGAGTGAGAAGCCACTAAGATGTCTATGGGAAGATGATCTGGAGCGGGTCAAAAGCAATCCAAGTCAAAACTTCCATTCAAATAGTAGTGGGGCCAAGCTCATGAGGGGCAGCAATGTTTCTAGTTGGGGTGAAATAGAAAGTCTTCAGTTGCAAAAAAAAAAACAAACCTATTGGTCTGAAGACAATGAGCAAGGCACGTGTTCAATAGGACAGCCTGTGAAACATGGATTCCTGAATTGTTGAGAACCATTTTGGCGGTATATAGGATTTCATGGACAACCTCTTCTACCTGTTTCTACCTGAGATGAAAACAAAACAAAATGAACCCCAAAGTACTAGCATATTAGTAGTAGTGGTGGTTTCTAGTATATAAATAGCATGCATTTTGTGCAAGGCACTATACTAAACATTTTATAAATATCATCTCATAACATTCTCATAACGATCTGGGAAAGAAGGTGGGGGGGGAAGAGATGGTATTATTAGCTTCATTTTACAGGTGAAGAAACTGAGGCAAATAAAGATTAACTTTCCCTTAGTCACAAAGCTAATAAGGCTGGATTTGAATTACAAGCCCAGTGTGCTATCCACTGGATGTGTTGAAATGATACTAAAGTAGGATATCATAATTTGGTGATTAATTTATTTCCTTTATTAAGGAAATGAAGATGTGTTTATCTTCTATTGTAAGCACTGATGTTGTTAAAGTGAAATTTACTATTTGCCTGGGATACTACCTCACATTCTACTTTCTAGCAGACACAGTTAAGTGGTACAATGAATAGAGATCTGGGCTTGGTTACAGGAAGATCTGAGTTCAAATCCAGCCTCAGACACTTAATAGCTGGATGACCATTAACAAATTGAATAATCTCCCTCAACCTGGGTTTATTTTTCTAAAAATGTATGTAACAATAGCACCTATCTCCCAGGATTATTTTGAGGATAAAATTATAAGGTTTGCACCGTGTGAACCTTAAAGTGCTGTGTTAATGTTGGCTATTATTATTCCCTCTAGGGTACTGTGAATATTCACTATTTTAGTAATAGACCTTGGTAGTATTTAGTTAATCACTGGAGGGAAAAAGCCAAACTAAAGAAAACATAACTAAATTTGATGAAGAGAGAATCAAGATGTGAAAGAAGAGTAGCTATTAGTCAAATGACTATACATAACCAATAGATTTCCTGAATATTTCTGTTTTTCAATAAATGGTTTTGACATATTGTAGGCAAGTTTAAATGATCCAGAAACTTGGTTTAACTGATTTTTTTCAAGAAATAAGTCATTATTTCCATAGAAAATTGCGGAATTTACTATTTGTCTTGTTATTCCATCGATACAGTCAGTGTTGTTTCAGTAATCCAATTAAACAAATATCTGTTAAGTGCCAATTATGTACATGTCACAGAATTGGGTGGCTTGATTAGAGAAGGCTGAATCTGAAGACTGGGAAAGGTTGCTGTTTTACAAATGCCAGCCTTCTAGTCTCAATAAGAAGCAGTGTTATCCAAATTGAAATCATATAACTAAATGGTAATAGTGGATACCTCACAGAGAGGTAACATGATACAGATAACAGGTCATCAGCATCCATGTTAGATCTGGGTTCAAGTTTTCCTTCTGACATATACTAGCTGTGACTGTGGGCAAATCATTTAATTCCTTAATGTTCCCAGGCAACTTTCTACTTTATTAGTGTTAGAAGAAGGAAGAAATAAAGGGAAAGAAGGAGGGAGGAGAAAAAGAAGGGAAGGAAAAAAGGAGGGTAGAAAAGAAGCTAAAAGGGAAGGGGAGATGGAAGGAAGGAGTAAGGGAAGAAAAGATGGAAGGGAAGAAGCAGGGTAGGAAAGAAGGAAAGAAGGGCAGAAAGAAATAAGGGTGG
The DNA here is from genome assembly GCA_028627135.1 of Pseudochirops cupreus. NCBI lineage: Eukaryota > Metazoa > Chordata > Mammalia > Diprotodontia > Pseudocheiridae > Pseudochirops > Pseudochirops cupreus. The sequence goes on from CM053580.1 coordinate 125,102,745, forward strand.
AAGAAATTAAAAAGGGAAGGAAGGAGGAGGAAAGGAAGGAAGAATGAAAGGGAGGGGAGGGAGAAAAGAAGGGAGGGAAGAGGAAAAGATGGAGGGAAGGAAGGAAGTAAGAACAGAAGGGAGGAGGGAGGAAAGGAGGCATAGGAAGAAAGGAAGAAGAGAGAGAGAGAAAGAGAGAACATCTCTCCAAATAAGAATTAATTATAATATTGACATAAATAGAACATGTAGATTGATTCTAACAAAAATAGGTCAAGGAAATCTGTCCTACAATTTTTAATTTATACTTTTGTAGAATCAATGTAAAACAAAGCAGCCAAGTTCTCTTTCTCTAAGCTTTCTCCTAGGATAATGAAGTAACTTCTCTTGGCAGAATCCTATGAATGGTATATGTTTAAACCATATTTTGCCAGCATTTTTTTTTCTTTTCCTGGGCTGATTTACAGAGATTAAAGGTTTGAGGAAAAACATTTCAGGGTAAGCATCTTGTTTACATTGTATAAAATGACAGCTCAGACAGAATACATAGTGTGTGAACACAGGCAGTCATGTAATCTTATGTGACTGTGACAGTGGATCGCCAACCTTATGTCATTATCAGCGGTTTAAGCCTCTTCAATGGTACTTTAGGGAATCACTCTAGCCACCTGGCATTTTGTGTTTCTTTGCTATTAATTACAGCCACAAGCTGCCTTTGGGGAGATAACAGTTGTCACAATGCCATGGGAGAACTGGGTGTTAGAGTTTAGAGTAAAAGTCAGCTTCCTGGTTAAATACTCAACAAACCCAAGAGTGAACAGTCAGGGGCCTCCATTGTTTTGTACATAGCAACTAAGTGACTGTTTTCATACATGGAAGAAATTCCTGACCCACTGTCACTGGACCCACACTGTGAGCTGTCTTATAGTGGAGATGGATGTGAACCAAGTCAACCACACTCTCCCACCATGTCGTGCTTGTGATCGATGGCTTGAATGTGCAATCTGGTTGGTGAGGTTAATGATGTGGCCTGTAGCCATGAAACTAAGTCAAGCTAGCTGCCCCACATAGACATTGAAACCACGACCTTGGCCTCGTTAGTACCATGTTCTAAAAGCACCCCTACAACCTCATCATCTCAGAGTGCTACAATGAATCTTGACAAATGAAACAGACCTGTGACTGGGAAGGATGACTATTCTTTCCAGGAAAAAAAAAATAACCTTTACAATGTAATATAATCCTGGCAAGTTATTTGACCATGATTGCTGAAGCTAAAGCATCAAGATAATGAGCTGTCACCAATTCTTCCTTCCCCTTCCCCCCATACTCATTCTACCCTACAGATTTATTTAGGGCATCAGGGAGAATAACTCTTTCACACTGTGTATGAGTGGTACGCTCTTCCCCACCCACCAATATACAAACCCAAGTTGCATGCCTTGCTCACACATTTCAAATTATTCACAGCTATGTTCTTGTTCTTTTCTACTTAGTTGCAGTCAGCCCACTAAATTCATCTTGAGAAAAGAAGGGGCAAAGTGTTTATAGAGAAATGCTAAATGCTAGATTATGGAATCTCATTGTCTACATCTTCCAAACCTTTGATTTTCATAAGATATTGTCCAATGCAGGAATAACTTGTATGAATGTTTTAAATGTCATTTTGTTATTCTTTTTTATTTCATTATTACTATTTTTTTAGTTCAAGAAAGTTCAGTAAAATGTAATTTTATTGTGAAGCTTTACAGGTGTCAGAGCTCCTTCTTGAGCACTGAATCAGATGCCCAAAGTCAGATCTTGTTACTCTTTGCCTTTTTTTTTTTTTGGAGGGGGGAAGGCAGGGCAATAGGGTTTAGTAACTTGCCCAACGTCACACAGCCGGTAAGTGTTAAGTGTCTGAGGTCAGATTTGAACTCAGGATCTCCTGACTCCAGGGGCAGTGCTCTGCTTATTGTGCCACCTAGCTCCCCATTCTTGCTACTCTTAACAAAGGAAAGTCATCTAAAGCTGGAATTGCTGATTTTCTCTATCGAAGGAGGGGCAGGGAAGGAACTATAGTTATAAATTAAATTTGAAAAGATAAATACTTATATCCACTCTACCATATATTCCATTTGTATTAAAAATGTAAATCTTTAAGATATATGAGTTATTTATTTTATAGTAGATGTCCCAGAAATAGAAAAGACTGCCTTGGGAGGTAATATCCGTCACCAGAGATTTGCTAGTGTCTTGATGTTAGGGAGAGTTCGTATTTAGATACAATTTACACTTTCCCTCCAATTGTCAG
>CM053580.1:125105516-125126820 GCA_028627135.1 Pseudochirops cupreus
CTTCTCCTTCTCCTTCTCCTTCTTCTTCTTCTACTTCTTGTCTCAGGACCCCTTTATACTCTGAAAAAATGTTGAGAACTACCAAAGAACTTTTTTTAATGTGGGTTATATCTATCAATATTTACCTATTAGAAATTACAATACCTTAGTCTCAACAGCAAAATAATTTTGACTTCCCAGATGCCTTGAAAGGGTCTCTAGGATCTCCAGGTGGTCCTGAGGCCATGCATTGAGAACTTGTATTTTGAATGATTACTATGTACCACCTGTGTGAATCACTTGCAAACATAATTCCTGCTCTCAAGAAATTCATATTCTAATGGGAAAACGCAAGCATGAAAAGAAGTAGGCTTATGAAAGATATGTACAGAGTAGAAAGAAGTTAATCTTAGAGGGACATTAAAAGGCCACCTGAAGAAGATAGAATGAGTTGAGCCTTGAAGGAAAAAAGAGAAGCTCAGAAGTAGAGTTAGAGAGAGGGAGAATTTTAAGAAAGGGTGCGATAGCCTTTGCATGCTAATCTCAAAAGGAAAAAAAAATACCATTGGCTTTGAATATAGAAAATATGAATTTGAGTGCCAGCTCTGCCTCTTCTTAGCTGTGTGACCTCACATAAATCACTGAAACTCAATTTCATCTTGTACAAAATGGGAAGGGTAGTAGTTTTGTTACCTACGTCAGAAAGGGGCTGTGGTTTGTAAACTTTTGTGACAAGTAGTTTCAAGCTTTCACAGTCTACCTTCATTCATATTTATTTTTATAAGTGCCATAGCTTAAGATCCAGAAGTGGAAAATGATCTGTGTGAGACTACAAGCATGGGAGAAAACAGAATGACATCAGGGATGAGATACATTGTAGCACAGAAGGGGAATTAAGTGAATGGGAATTAAGGGAAATAAGGCTGGAAAGATATTTTTAATTAGACTGGGAAGGACCTTGATAACAAATTTAGAAGTTACTTTGCAGATAGCAGGAGTCTGCTAAATAAAGTTCAATTTTGTGTATTAGGATGAATATTTTGGCAGCTATGTAAAAAATTGTATTGGAAGGAGAAAGCAGGGAGACTCTGTCATATAAGAATTGATTAAAGAAACTGGGAATGTGTAGCCTGGAGAACACGAGTCTGGTTGGAGTCCTGAGTTTCAAATAGATAGATTTTAGCTTTATATAATATGAGAAAACATCCCAACATTTAGAGCCATCCCAAAATGAAGAAGGGTTGCCTCAGGAAGTAGAAAGTTCACCTTCTCTCGAGTCTTCTATCAATGACTGTCTGATCACTTGTCATTCATGTTGTAGCATCAATCAGAATAAATGTCCTCAGATATCACTCACAAGTCTGAGATTCTGTGTGTAACTGGTTGACAGGGTCTTGAAATTGTCAGGGAAAGATGTAATGATAATCTGAACTAAGATTCAGGGTTACAATTGAGATTGAATGGAAGTGATGGGTGGGAGAAGGATCATTAAGGTAAAACCCATATAACTTGGCAGCTGATCAGTCTGAGGATGTTAGAATTAGATTTCATTCTGCAGTTTGTGCCCATCTACTTTCTTTCTCCATTGGAGCAAATGTTTCTTTACCTACATTATAGTGTATTTATTACATGAATGACTGTAAAGCCACACTTGAACAATTTTCCAGAGGACTGCTGTTGTGAACAGCTTTCAATGTTCTGATTACATAGTATAGTGAGCTCTCTGTTCATTCAATAACAATTCAAAGCAAAACATTCATACAAAATAAAAATGCAGCATTTACAATGTTACAACTTATCATAGAAAATCAAGACAGCATTCACCATCTCACAACTCAACAACTTATCACTAAAGTGACCACATAGTTTTCACCAAAGTGGTCACATAGTTTTAAACAAAGTACATTCATTTAGTGAATCACAAAATCCTTAATTCAGTCACAAAGTACAAGTCAAAGTTCTCCACCCCTAGGCCACAGTAAATCATAATCTACTCAGTAAGTACACAGTATCCAAGTAAAGTCTTCTTTCACCTTGACTTGAGGCTGCCTCTCAGCTTCCATGGTTCCTCCTCCATAGCCCCAGCTCCAACTGTCACCAGGGCTCAAAGGCAGGCAGCTCTCAGTTCCTTGTCCAGCTCCTTGTTCAGTTCTTCATCCAGTTCCCATTCCATATTGAAGTTCACGGTGTCCAGTCCACCTCAAGTCCTTCATAGCCGCTCTTTCTGGGAAGACAAAGCTTGACAGAGCCACAATAATATTCATAAATGTTGCTGGCACCATCATCAATTCACTATACGCCTGTGAAATCAACTCAGATTCACCAACAAGGTCCAATACTTCTTCACAAATCATCAGTAAAGTACTAGGACCTCCAAAAACCTCCTCCAGGACTTCTGTAAATATACAACCAGAAAATGCTCTTTCAGGGTCTAAGGGCTTCTGTACAAAGTATAACAAACAAACATCAACACAGACAGAGCAGACAGAGTGCTGGGATACCACAAGTTTTCTCCTTCTTGACTCTGACACCACAAGAATCCTCTTCTCAGTTCTGCTGTCTCCAGACTGGGGCTGTCCTTATATATGGTCATTAGCTCTTCCCCAGCAGTTCACAAGTTCTAGGGTTCACAAGTTGTGGGGTTCACATGTCCTGTTTCTTAAACAGGTAGTGCTCAAGGCTCAAAAGAAACTTGAACTGAGACAAGGTGTTAATTCAATAACTGAAACAAGGTGTGAACTACTTCTGTGCTTGCCATTACAATGACATAGCTAATATTATAATTCAATAGTGACATTTAATTGATTTCCACTTTTATGGTGGCTTTACAGGAATGGATTTCTTCTCTGAACTAGAAATGTTTATTTTGATGTCTATGATCCTTAGTATAAATATAGCTGCAAATGACATCCTAATGAAGTAATTTATAACTCAGTTTATATTACATGTTAATGGGAAGCCTGTAGATCTTGAGATCCTAATGGTTTGTAGGAGGTAAAAATGGAAAATGATTCTTAGTTACATTACTAAGCCTCACTGTCTAATATCATATCTGATTGTCTCTAACTCCCATGAGAGTAACTTGCCTTATCTCACACTAATTGCTCCCATATTTTCTCAGGACTAATCTATTAAGCACCAGATCCCAGATTTGTAATTGTAAAGAAAAGACATCATTTAATCCAACTGGTTTAGTTCATAGAAAAGGAAACTTAGTCTCAGAGAGGTAAAATAAATTGCCCAAGGTCATTTAAGTAAGAAATGTCAGAACCCAAATTTGAACTTTCATTAGTTGACTTTTTTTTCATTATATTTTCATTGCACTTTATTATGCCATATCATGCTACCTTTACCTAAGATTTCATTAGTGGTAGTAGCTGTGAGTGAAGAATTTCCTTTTTCAGTCTAGATAGATTCTCTGAAACTTAGAGAAGCATACACTCAATATAAGTATGCATTTAATTAAGCTAGCACAAGCTCTAAACTAAAAATTTTTGAACTCTGAACAAGATGCTTGGGTAAGGTACTATTCCAAGCAGGAACCTGTTATCTTCCAAGCTGCGACCACTGCTTGCTTGTCTTCCTGTGTTATTAATCCCATATTAGGTCAACCCCTTTTCATCCCTTTTGGGGTATCTGAGGCAGAGCATTCCCAAAGGCAACATTGGACCTGATCTCCAGAGACACCAACTCAGGGTGTGCTAGTAAATGTTTAACAATCAGCTCTCTAAAAACTGTAAACACTTTTAAGTTTAATCTGCATCGTTAAAATTTTCTCCATCATTTTCTTAAATCTAAGCAATCAATAAATTAAGACTTGATTTGTAGCATCTACTGATTTCTGTGGTAGAAAGAAAGACTAAACATTTAGCAATTTACTTTCTGGAGCCATTTTGAACTAACTTCAGCATACCCAGACACTAATCCCTTAATTATCCTGATCAAGTTCTGGAAAACTCCCCTACCCCCACTCTACACAAACACACGTTTTATTGAAGATAAGACCGAAATTTTTCAAAAGAAATTTACAAGAGTTTTTTAGAAGAGTTATAAAAACATAGAAACAAATAAAAGCTCAGAGATGTTTCCATAGATGTTTAAAAAAAAATTCAAGGAAGCAACATGGCACAGTGGAAGGTGACTTAGACTTACAGTCAGAAAACTTGGGTTCAAATTCCAACTATATAACCTTGAGATTAATAAGAGTTCACATTTATGTAGAACTTTAAAATTGCCAAAGAACTTTATATATATTATCTTACTGGATTCTCACAGCAATTCCATGAGACGGAGGTTATTATTATCTCCAATTTATTGATAAAACAACTGCCAGTGAGTGTAAGAGACAGGATTCGAATATATCTTCCTGATTCTGAGTCTTAATGCACCAATTTTGTCATTTAACCATGCAGAGCCTGAGTTACCTGCAAAATGGGAATAATTATTTTTTTTCCAATGATGTGTTTGCCTTTCCAGTTATTTCATCTTTTCAGAACTGCATGGGTAAAGATCTAATTTAAATCTGAAAACAAAATATAAATATAAGTAGCCAATCTTCTTCCCTTTCATTTACTTTACTCCACTTTATATCTGCTGCTTTTCCTGGTTTCAACTGCAGGGAACAACATAACCCGTTTGGAAAAAGCTAATCCTTTTTAATCTCATCACTCCGCTATTTACTCAAGTCTTAATGAACATAGTCTTCTAGGCATTCTCTCCCTTCTGACTGGAGGACTGGAGTGTGGAGTACCAGACTCTTCCCAATGCCCTCTTTTATATGGGGAAGAAGCTGAACTTTCATCTCATTCTACTTTGCATCTGCTGCTCTACCTGGTTTCTAATGCGTAAACCAAGATGCCTCTTTGCTGGGTATCCCTTGGTGTTCTCCCACCCCATGACTCCTGACTCCTTTTGTATGTTGTTTCCTATCCCATTATATTGCAAGCTCCTGGAGGGAAATGTCTGTCATTCTTTTCTTAATTGTATACCCAAGGGTTAGCACAGTGCCTAGTACTTAGTAAATGCTTAATAAATATTTATCAGATTGGATTGAACTGGATTGAATTCTCATTATTCATAAACTCCAGCTATGGAATTACTTGATTTACAGAACCTACAAGGCCTACATTATTGATTCTTTAACCTTCACCTGAAACTTCATCTCAGAGGATAGACACTGGTCCATATGACCCAGTATGTGCTTCTCTGCCTGGAAGCTTCCAGATCACCTCTCAACCAGGATTTCATAACACTTCTATCACACAATCATCCTCATTCTATTCCAGTCTCCCTAGATGAAGAAGATAATTCCTGTCACCAATGACACCTTTCTTTGACTTCATGCTATGATCTCACTCTACTTCTCCCAAACCTCCACATAATTGAAATGTCTTGAGCCCAATGAAGAAGCTAGGCTTTTCCAAATCAGGTTATCCTTTCTGACCATGTATCCAGGAAGACCTCAGTTCCCGTCTCACCTCTGACTCTTGCTGTCTCTGTGACCCTGGCCAAATCACTCTTATTGTTCTGTATTAATGGAAAGAATTTCCTCATTCCCATATTCTATCTATCTATCTATCTATCTATCTATCTATCTATCTATCTGTCTATTTATCTATCTGCCTATTTCTCTCATCTATCTCTCTATCTCTGCCTCTATATTTATTTTTATCTACTGCCCACATATACACATATGCATGTATATATGCATATATGTGTACACATGTATACATGTATAGATATTCACATAAAGTCATAGCTTACACCAAAAATCTTTGTAGAACTTAAATCCTTAATAGTTGTACACACACACACACACACACACACACACATATGCACACACATATATATACATACACACATAAGTTTATACATAAATATGCTTAAATAGTTAGTTGTAGCTTATATTTCTCTCCCCCAGTTAAAAAAAAATGAATGATAAAGTGATAAAAACAATTCCAAACAACTTACATAAGGAAAGCTTGAAACATTTTAAAAGGAAAATATCATAAGATTGTTCTGCTACCTGATTTACAGCTTGGTTTTAAAATTTTACAATTGTGCTCTAAACAGCTTTTATGGCTCATTAAATACCAAAGAACTCCTTAAGTCTTGCTTATACAGCTTTTAGGTACCATCTTAGGCTGCATCTGCTAACTACCCACTTTGAAAGAGTTTCACTTTTTTTTTAAGGTCATATTCAATCAGATAATCTTACATTTTTTGAGTGATTTGTTTTTTCCCACTTTTCAATGGAATATTTTGAAATTATGCATATACAAGTTAATGGTTGGTCTTATTTATCCCAAGAGTTCTTCTCAATTCAATAATGCTTAGAAAATTTCCTTGATAAAGGTTAAAGATTCTTAATTACATTTCCTTTTTTAGATTCTATAACAGAGTTGGACTTATATTTTATAGTAATTTCAGTTACTTATTCATTTATTTGAGAATGGATTTATGAAATATCTATTACATTGAAAACACTGTACTAGGACCTAGAGAATATATTTTAATGAACCTCCTTTATGAAATTTACAATATAGCACGGATGTAATATAAAAATATTATGCAATCATATTGACATACGTATTTTAGGCATATTTACATATATAAATCTGTAACTAAGGGCTAGAAAGATTTATTATAAGAAATAGTTTTAGATTCATACCTTGAAGGTATGAGTAAATTTTTACTAAGTAGAGGTTGGGAAGAGTACAAACCAGATAATGGAAATAGCATAATCATAGACACAATGGTTGGGAAAATGGGAGATAACATCCAAGAGTTAGTGAATAATGCAATCTGTTAAATGTCTATCACAGCTGGGGAAGAGTGTTATGAAATAAGACTAGAATATCAAATTGGCGAACCCTCTGAAGACCAAACTAAGAGCATGAGAAAGACTTGGTAGGCAAGAGGATTTGGAACATAGCTATGGCAATGATGACAACTGTGCATTCATTGTTTTTTCATCAGTTTGCTTTACTAGATCTGGATTTCATCAATTCAACAGGAAACAAAGTTCTACTGTTGATATTATGATGTTGTTGAAGTCTATTCCCCAACATAGCCTTGAATATAACTATATAGGGTAGCTAAATTACCTGTTCCTTTCTGATCATCAGCTGCCTTTCTTTGTGTGGAATCACTTTGGACTCAGTTAGAAAGTTGTGGTAGAATGCTACAAATGGTAAGAGCTAACACAAATCAAAAATATTGATTCCTGTATTGAGTGCAAACAAAATCTTTCACTGTACCGTAGAGTGAAAAACAAAGAAGAAAAAGCACCTCTAAAAACTCTAATGATTAGTTTCTGCTTTTTGTGGTATGGTAGAAGTTCAGATTTTGACTGAATTCTTCCCATCTATCACCTGCAGAAAACAGGGCAGCTAACCAAAACATTTTGCTGTTATTTGACTTGTTTTCTTGTGTGTCAAAAGTCAAAACAATAGTGTCCTCATTTGTAAAACGAGAAAGAACAAGGACAGACAATCTCTTAGGCTCTATTCTGTTTAGAATTTTATTACATTATGATGTGATGGTGTTATCATTTTAATTTAAAAGTGAAAAAAAAAAACACACATACACAATACTTACTTCAATAGCCTGCATATTTCAGGTGATTTTTTTTTCTGCCGTTTAAATTATCTGGATAATTATCCTAACATAATTTTTCACTTTGCATCTGAAGAAAGTGCCTCACTGAGTAAATATAAACATTTAAAAATTTCTTTTTTCTCCATGTTAAAGTCTTTAAAGTAATGAAATTAGGACGTGTTTATATTGGAATGAGAGTACTTCCCATTTATATAATGACATAAAATTTGTAAATTAGAGAGTTTCTAAAAGTCCTCTTTCTTTATATATTATTTTATTTGACAATATTAGAAATCACTACAGGCAATATGAATCAGAGGATAATAAGAGGCTACTTTGTGTAGTACAGGAAAACTAGTTTGAAAGTTGTGAGATTTGAATTCTAGGTCTGGCTCCTCTATTAGGTAGTTTTATGACTTTGGACATGTCACAGCATTTCTCTAGACCTCATTTTCCACATCTTTAAAACAAACTTCCATTACATAATCTCTAAGGTTCTCTCCAGACCTAGACTTCTGGTTCCATATAATAAGGATATATTTCCACTGCCTTGAAACACATTTATCTGATCATATTAGCATATATGCATTTGCACCTGCACATTGACACATACATAATGGAGAGAGAAATCTCTTTTTGCTTAATTCATAAACTATTGAATGTAGCCTATCAATATAACGTAATGTTTTCATACAGTGCTAAAAATGTCATGCTGACCTCTTGAAAGGATTAGAGAGATTCTATATAGAACATATGCTATTTATAAGGCATTCCCGTGCTTTCATGATCTCATCATGAACTTTGCCCAGACCCACTTACCCAAGTCAAGAGATTAACTGTAGACATTCTATTCCTAGTTGAATCTGGCACTCAAGTCGAGTCTCTAGCATAGTTAGAAAAGCCTGTCTATTACATGTTTCCTTTATTTTGTTCTCTACAAAGAGCTGAGCACCAATACAGAATGTTGATTGCATCCACTGTAAACAAACCACTCTGTTTCAAGATTTGTATTCAGGGTCATCATCATTATAAACATATGTATAGTTCCATGGTGTATGAACTTTAGGAAGCATCATTTGGTATTTATTAAAGTTCTGACATTATAGACAGTATTGGCATTAGGCACTGAGGATTTTACTATGGGTGAAATATGCCTTATTCACAAGTGGTGATTTTAAACATCAGGAGCACAGAGATTCACAAAAGGGTCAAGCATTGCCTTTGAACTATGCATATTAATGAGTTCTAAGAAATTAAAGGCAGCATGAAAAATCCACTTAAACTCAGAAGCTATGGATGATAATCTAAATATTCTTCAACCCAAGTGAAAAGTTATTGGAGAAGTGTGTACATGCATCTACACACTAACTTCCTAAAGAAGTATATGTTGTTGCTCTAAATAATGTCTACAACAAATGGTTTCTTAATTCAGGTGGCCACATAATAATCCTATTATAATTCATTCAAGATTAAAATATACAGACTCAAGATTTAACACATACACATTCACAAACAGAAAGATGGCAAGATTCCAGGAGTTTGGGAAATGGCTCTAAATGAAGACATCTTAAAAATATATGAAATGTTGAGAAGGTTTTAGTGCTGACACCATAGCAGGGGGAAAAAAATCTTACTTGACTGCAGTGATTGTCAGAGGTCACTGTGTCTCAAGTTCTGGACAGAAGACATTCAGCCAATGATAAATGTCCCTCAGACAGTTCAGTCATTTATGTATTTAAAATCCACATGCAGAGCACTCAAGGTCAAAAGCTGTGGAAACATTCCACTGTGTCATATCGATGAGGCTGTTCTTTTGTGCAAATCTGTGATACTTACCCAAGTAAAGATGATAATTGTATCATGAGATAGCCTTTCCAATGCAGAAACAAGATGACTAGAGATTTAATGAAATGAAATCATGACCAAAAGTGGTAATTTTACTTCGCATTGTGTATTTAGCAAGTTCCTAGTTGAATGTTCTTGCTCTAAAGGTTTAGTTTACAAAAAGGGGAAAATAGCCATACATTTAAGGTGATTTTCAAATATATTTTAATTCAATTCATTTCTAAATGCTGATCACTATTTGGAAGTAGCAAAGATGAAGTAATTTAATTTGATTATGCCAAAATTTAATAAAATAATATTTTGTCTTCTAGAGAGCTTTAAGAGAATATATTGCTATAATTGGCAAAATGAAATAATACAATTAGGCTGACAATTAATCAAGTGCTTGGCTTAGTTATTTATCTGGCTATTTAATGGTTAACCAGAAAATCATTTATTCTTAGGGATTTTTTCTGTTTATGAGCATTATATCATTTCTCTCACCAGTAAAAGTAATATATTGAACAGATATGACCTTTTTGAATAATGAAGTAAATAAGTATATGAATAAACAATTTTAACATTTTAGTTTTCAGGAAGAATGCAGCTTGGATACCAAACTTGCTTGCCTTCCTTTGGATTCGAGCTTCTCCTTTCCCAATACCTAGGGCATTTTAGTTTTGGCTGTACTTAAATTTTTATCACTTAGTAAATTTCACTGATTAATAAACCACAATTATAAACTCTTAGCTACTCATATTTTTTAGTTCTGGAATAGACTTGGAATTTTGACTTTTATCCCATTATTGCTCTAATATTATGATGAAATTTCAAAAGCTAATATCACCAGAAGCATCCTTGCTGGCTTTCATGTTCCTAAAAGGAGGACTCCACTCCTGTGTGGACTTGAAAGGTTATTGATAAACAGCAACTAGACATGAGGATTATGGAATTAGAAGATATCAAAAAGATTGGGAAATTAATTCTAAAACTGGGTGGATAAATTGACTTGAGGTTAAACAAGAGCACAGTAATAGAGAAAGGACATTTCTGGGTAAAGGGGAGTTTACTAGAACAAATCAGTATCTGACTTGCATGCTTCCCATATTCCCACAGGTAATATTTCTGTGTATGCAGAACCAACCTTCCAGAGAGGAGTTAGCTGTAAGGTGAGTGACTTTGAATTAGAGAAGACCAGGAAGACCAGGAAACTTGGTGTCTTGACTTAAAGATTCAGCATCAAAAAAAGAATGAAAAGGCTATTTGACAAAAACATCTGGGAAAACTGGAAAATAGTATGGCAGAAACTAGGCATAGACCAATATTTCATGCCAACATCTTTGACAAAGATAAGGTCAAAATGGGTAGATGATTTGGATATAAGGGATGATACCATAAATAAATTAGGAGGGCAAGGAATGGTTTACCTGGCAGATCTATGGAGAACGGAAGAATTTATGTCTAAACAAGAGACAGAGAACATTATGAAATGCAAACTGGATAATTTTGACTACATTAAATTAAAAAAAAAGGTTTTGCACAAACAAAACCAAAGCAATCAAGATTAGAAGGAAAGCAGAAATCTGGGAAACAATTTTTACCATCAGTGTTTCTGATAAAGGTCGCATTTCTAAAATAGATATAGAACTAAGTCAGATTTATGAGAATAGCAGTCATTCCTCAATTGATAAATGGTCAAAGGATATGAAGAGACAGTTTATAAATGAAGAATTAAAGTTTATAAATGAAGAATTAAAGTTTATAAATGAATTAAAAAGAATTAAAATTTATAAATGCTAAATTACTACTGAATAATAAATGCAAATTAAGATAACTCTGAGGTACCTATCAGGTTGCCTTGTTGTGTTTGTCCTTTGTTTAAGAAGAATGCCATGGCATTAGAGAAATGATGACATGACTTGAAGTTGACTTTGATTTGAGTGAAGGAGGGCTATGCAAAGTCACTAGCCTCACTTTCTCCTCCAGAATAATCTGGATCCAGTGACTGGATATTCATCAGGATGACTGGAGAAGACCCAGGATGCCATGGGAGACCATGGCCCTTTTAGTCTAAGGTCTTTTCACTTAGTCACTTAGTGAGGAAATACCTATTCAGTGAATAGACCTCTTTAAGAAATGAGTCAAGGGATGGCCCCTTGAATTAGAAAAAAGGAAAAAAAAAATCAAACTGGGAGGGGAAGATACTCAGGCTTGCTGTTCCAAAGAGAAACAGTTACCATTGACATTCCCTCTAAGCCAGAAAGGCCCAAAATACATCCATTAAGCAGAGCTTGGGCATGGACTCATTTTGATCCTATCAATGAGATTCAGAGTGAACTGAGTTTCAGGTTTTGTGGAGGAGAGAAAGAAAAGAATAAAAGAAAGAATGAAAGAAAAAACAAAGAGGAAGGAAGGGAGGGATGGAGGAAAGGAGGGAGGGAAGAAAGGAGGAAGAGAGGAAGGAAAAAAGGAAGAAAAGAAGGAAGAAAGGATGGAAGGAAGGAAGAAAGGAAGGAAGGAAGGAGGGAAGAAAGGAAGGAAGGAAGGAAGGAAGGAAGGAAGGAAGGAAAGAAGAAAGGAAGGAAGGAAGGAAGGAAGACAGTAAACCCTAAGTTAATTGAGTGGCTTATGGTCATCAAAATTTACCTTCCTTTGAAGAAGATTAGGAGAAGGAGGGGGAGAGGGAGAGGATGAACTGAGTTACCCAATAGATTCATCCCCATTTAGGCAGCTCAGTCTACTCAGATTGCCTAATATGATAAAAAGAAAAATAATAGATGTTGGAGAAGATGTGGGGAAATCGGAACATTAATGCATTGTTGATAGTGTTGTGAACTGATCCAACAATTCCATATAGCAATTCGTAACTATATCCAATGGGCAATCAAACTGTGCATACCCTTGGATCCAGGAATAGCACTACTATGGCTGTATCCCAAAGAGGTCATTAAAAAAGTTTAAAGCATCCACAAATATAAAAAAGTGTAGCAAAGTTGTTGCTTTTTGTTTGTTTTTGTGATGGCAAAGAGTTGGAAATTGAGGGATGTCCACCAATTATGGAATGGCCAAAAAAGTTGTAGTATATGAATGTGATGGAATACTATTGTGCTATAAGAAATGATGAACAGGCAGACTTCAGAAAAACCTGGAAAGACCCACATGAACTGATACAAAATGAAGTGAACAGAACCAGGAGAACATTGTATATAGCAACAGCTTCATTGTGTGATGATTAATTTATACTTAACTCTTCTCAGCAATGCAATGATCAAAGACAATTCCAAAAGACTTGTGATGTAAATTGCTGACTCTATCCAGATAAAGAACTATAAAGTCTAAATGCAGATCAAAGCATGCTATTTTCACTTTTTTGTTTTTTTTCTTTTTTCTTGTGGTTTTCTGCTTATGTTCTTATTCTTTCACAGCATGACTAACATGGAAACATTTTTAACATCATAATGCATGTATAACCTGTATTAGATTGTTTGTTATCTTGGGAAGTGGGGAGAAAAGGGTGGGAATGATAAAAAAAAAACTTGGAACTCAAAATTTTAAAAATGTGAATGTGGAAAATTATCTTTGCATTTAATTGGAAAAAATAAAACACTATGAAGTAAAAAAATAAAGAGTAAAATCCCTCGGTTGAAATGCCTAGGTCTCTTGTACTTCTTGAATCCAGAGAGAAACTAGAATCTCAAAGCTAACTTATTTTAATGAGTTAGGCCTAAGTCTGAATCTTTCATATGTATATGTGCATGCATGCATGTTTATATGCTTACATATATATGCATCCATATGTGTGTATGCACACATATATACACATGCATACAAACATGAACGCACACATACATATGTACAACACCTACATATGTGTGCATATGTCTACACACCCAGCTCCTTAATATCATCTCAATTTATTTTAAAATCCCTTTTAAAGGGTACAGAATAAAGTTAAATAAGTCTCTGAATCAATGAGGTTCTAAAATTTTGAATCATGATTCATATCAGCTGTGATCATCTATCTTTTAAGTCCCTGAAATGTCAAAAGACGTAAAATTTTAATGTATCATAGAATTGACCCATATAGTGGGTCCTGGAAGTTTATAACCATAGAACTTAATCTCTGGTAAATTCTACCAAGCTAGAAAGGTTTTCATTATGGCCTTGAAAAAAGATTGTCTGCTTTCCAAGGAGCAGTCCTGCTAAAGACTGAGAGGCAGTCTGGTGAGCAGGCTAATGAATTCATGAACCATGGGGACTGATGGCTATAAATAAGTAATTTAAAAAGATATTTAAGGTACAACAGAGATGTTTTCCAGGACCTAATCCATTCTGAACAAAATTTGTTTTGTTTCCCACATGAATCAATGTAAAAAATGCCACACATTATAATTAAAACTGTTTTGACTTGAGAGTCAAGAGGCTTAGATCTCAATCCTTGGCCCTGGGGCTTAATATTTATGTGACACAAGGAAAGTTAATTTTTCAGGAACTCAGTTTCTTCATTTGTAAAAAAAAAAAATGAGGATTGGACTAGTTTGCCTTAGAGGTTCCACTTGAGCTCTAAAACTACGATCCTATTAAAATGCTAATGTCCCCGGTAATCTAACAGCTTTGTGTCATGCCAACATATCCCACTGGTTGCCATGGCCCATTTACTTTTCCAGAATCTTTCTATAGGAAAGGTGCAAGGAACAACCATGACTTGTCAGACAGGCACAACTTCATAGGCTTACTCTAGATGCTCCCATAACACAAGGAACTCACATCAAGAAAGAGGGAAAAAAATTGATGCTAGGGTTTCAGCTATTTTCATGAGACATTGAATTTGTTTTGTTTAGTTTTTTTCAAATTTTCTCTTGGAAAGATGCAGCCATGTCTATGTAATACTTGGATGAAATACTTCATCTGCTGAAGCATATTTAAGGAATGCCTGTATCTATTAGTTGATGACCTATGGATGTGATGGCCTATGACTAGAATCTTAATCACACCCCTCTGCCCCTTATAAAATACCATTAAAAAAAAAGAATTGGAAAAGTGATGAAGAGTATGCTAATATTTCTTTGAGGTAGCACTTTATCCATTAAGTTATATATTATTTAGGGCCTGGACATACCAGTATCCAGTTTCATGGCTGGTATAATGAATCTTATAGTATTAGTAAAAAAGATGAGCACCTTGAGGTAAAACACTATTTCATTTTCATTTTTTTTTTATTCCCAGCAATATAGTAGGTATTTAATAAAATGTTTGATGAAAACTCAGGGGCAAAATTGCTTTACTATGTAAAAGCCACACTTATTTCATTGGGGAAAGATGCCCCATTTTTTTTTCTGTCTGACCTAGGATTTCAGAAATATAGTAAGGAAACTCCCTTCGCCAAGGAAGGAGTTTCTAATCTGCAATTCTATAGACATAAAAAGTTTCCTGGGGCATTAAGAGACAAAATGACTTGTTCAATGGAATAGTCAGGATGTGTCAGAGGCAGACTTGGATCCCCATCCATTCTCATTCGTAGTAGCAGAAGATGATCTTTGTAACTTGTTCTGACCCTCCCGAATCAGTACCTTCTGGTGAACTTTCTGGCAATGAGCCTTTCTGAATTTGTGAAGGTTTATTCTCAGTCAATAAACACATGTTCCCCAAATGAGCCTGTAGTCAATGTCTTTTCCTTAAGAAAGTTAGCGTTTGGGGTCTGTTGCCCTACCTTTTGTGTGGACACAGAATTATCTGTAGACAAAAAGGAAAAAAAAAAGATTGGAATGGGACTTTAGTGAAGGAGACAATAAGAAATAATAACATATATATACATATATATATATATACACACACACACACACACACACACACATATATATATATATATATATATATTTAAACATACTGGAATTAGGGACTCACTGATTTGAATAATTCTAAGTCAAGTTCCTTGGAAAAGGGAAGGTTGTGGCTCACATGGTTCATTAGCTACTGGATATTCTGATTTACATAAGAAAAGCCCCTTATAGACAGGGAAGGCTAGATTTGTTCATTCCTCATTCAAGTAGATTGATATGTGTGTGTGTGTGTGTGTGTGTGTGTGTGTGTGTGTGTGTGTGTTTGAGAATGTCTGTGTGTTTTGATCTCTAAGGGAGAGAAGTAAACAGTAATAGACTACAGAATAGTGGCCACAGTTTCAAACCTAAAAATCATATTTGCAAGTGTTTAAAAGTTGGTGTGACTTAAATGGGTCATTCCAGTATATTCACAGCTATAGGGAATGATTTCTCCCAGGAATATAACCTTTCAGTGTAAAAGGAAGCAAAGTATAGATATCTAAAAGTGATTCAAACTCCTTATACAATAGATTTGCACAAACATCTTTTGAATTTCTCCCATGTGTTTTTAACCAAGGTGGGTTGGGGTCAGGGTTATTTATCTTATGTCCTAAAGATATAATTTGATGGTAGACTTACTAAGGTGGGAAGGAGGGGAAGAAGGAAGAGAGATTCCTTGTCCCATGAAAATGTGTGAACTCCTTGAGGACAAGGGTCCATTCATTCATTCATTCATTCAATTATCTATTTATTTATTTTTACTTTTTTTTTTGTATCTCCAGTGCTGAGCACAGTACCTAGCATTGTATGCATTCAATGCATTAAAAAAAATAAGTTGAAAAGAGCAAGAACATTTTATTATTGGGTCATGTCTACTTTGATTCTTCAGGATCAACCTTTCATTTCTCTGCATTCTTGTCTGATCTTTAAAGTGGACCCAATGAAATCACTCAACCTGAGGAATCCTTGACTATAGGAGGTGACCAAGGTGACTGTCTCAGTATTCCTGAGAATCCAAAAAAAGAAAAAATGCATGTAAGCAATTTTCCTCTTATGGAGACAAAGGACATTAAAAGTATTCTTAACAATTTTTGCCTGGAACCAGATGTTTAAAAAAGATATTTTCCTACAAGCTGTTTAAAATATCTATCTATAGACAGATATAGATAACCAAAAATATTTCAAAGCCTTATTCAGACTTTCATTTTCTTTTCAGCTCTTTCCATATGTTATCAACTACCATTTGATTTTCCAGCAAGGGTGTTCCATCTTAATCTCTGTTTGCTAGATGTTCTTTGTGTCATTTTTATAAATGAGTTTTCATTCTCTTGTTGTTTTTGTTTCTTCACAGAAGGAAAACACATGATGCTTAATACCATTGACACTATCTAGTATCAACTATTCAGCTACTGACTGGAAAGAAACACTTCAATAGCAGTTAGGCAATTTCCCTGTCTTCAGGGTGTCTGTAACGTTCCCTGGGCAGTGAAATCTTTAATTAAGGACAAGTTCAAGATTGGGTGAGTCCTTTTGTCCTTGCTAGAACCTTTTTCAACCTCTCCCCAAAGTGAAAGTTGGCATTTTCTTACTTGTTTGGGAACTAAGACATCCTTTTTTCTACTTAGGATGTTACCCAATATAAAATGTTTTTCTGTGGTTCTGGGACATAGATGCCACATGCTACAAAGCAATCACGGTCTCTCTCAGGACTTGGTCTTCCCATTCCTATCCATATCCAGTTACATGGTCTCCACATCATTTCACCAATGGATCCCAAAGAAATTGACTCCTGCTCCAGGAGCATGACAAATTTCCCTGTGGAAACTAACAAAGTAATAGGGAAATGTCTTGTATATCTTTTCTCCCTCTTTGGTTAAAGTGAGCCTTTGGTGAATAAACTGAATCCAGAGCAGAACAAGTCAGAAAAATGCTTTCCATTTTAAGAAACCATTTTTTGTCTTGATTTACAAACACAAAGTTCATTTTTGAGGCTTAGAGACACTACTTGCTATGGGGATTAGTTTTGTGGAGTCAATCACCTTTTCTTTCTTCTACAGACTAAAATATACGCAAAAAATTCAACCCACACAAATTTAACTCATAGGAAAATTAATGCTTTTTGGACATGATTTTGGGGCTAATGGCATAGAGTGATAGAGTGGTACAGTGCTCATTAGCAATAGATTAACTTGACTTTTCACTGTCAATGTAAGCTGACTTTCAATGTCATTTCAAAAGACAAAAGATTCCTAAACAAAAGCTTCTCTCTCCTCCAAAACACATACACATATGAGCACACACACACACACACACACACACACACACACACACACACACACTTCAATGACTTTGACGATGCTTTTTCAACCTCTCTGTACAACCTCATGGATGGTGATTGATCTGTGAACTCATACATTTTGATTTCTTGAAACTTTTGTCTCCCATTTTGCCAGACCCTATTTTACATGCAAGTCCAATATCTGTGACTTCATCATATCCATGTCCCCCCACCAGATACAGAAGCGCTTTGTTCTGCCTCTTTTCATGCTAGAAGAGTTTTTTCCTAGGGGTTGCTTCTTGTTCTAAAACATGAAAATGTGCGAAGCATAAAACTCCAGCTGTGAATACTTACCTCCCTGCAGTGTTAAAAAGTTCAATATACAAAACACCTGGTTTCAAGTAAAATGTACATCAAGATATATGGCAAAGAGACAGATTTAATATACCCCATAGGGCCCTTGGGCAGTTTTTAAATGAAAGACACAACATACTTTTTTTTTTCCAAATGAGCTTTTACTATTTCACAAATAATGAACTAATAAACTTCATATAGTTGAAGGGAAAGTGGTAAGAAAACTTAGAGAAGACATTGTCATGTAAATGAAAGTAAAAGGGCAGAGATCACATAGACCCATAGTAAATGTGTTTGTTACACTGGTTAACAAAATCTCTATATAAGTGGTAAATCTGGTCCTGAAAGCATGGAATTAAATTCTGAGAAGAGTAGGTATTTTCATTGTCAGCCTGCTAAATTATCATCCTTAAAACAACTTATTAAAAAAAAAGGAAATATCTTGAATGCAAATAATGAACATAAAACATTGAAATTAGTTGGTTCATTTTTAAATTGATTCAAATGTAAATTTGAATAAATCAAATGTGCTATACTTTAGAAATTTTTATTCCCTTAGCAATTTGTCTAGAATTAAAAAAAAACAATACAGCCTAAAACAAAAAGCAAGACGCTTAGGAAAAAGACCTTTTGAGATTTTCTGCATTCCCCTTTCTCTTTTAGGTCTGATAACTGTCTGTGCCCTGGGGGGTCATTTGTTTTTTGAATCTTGAGGAGAGAAGAAATGCCTTCATACTCCTGAATCTCCTTGGTTCCTGGGCTTACATCAGGCCAAAGGGAGAAAATAATCTATGTACTCCCAAGAGTTAGGCTCATTCTTTGTGGACACAGTGAAAACTATGTCTACTATATTCTGCTATATGTTCTCATATACTGATGCCCCAGAGAATGTAAGACTGGTCAGCTTTCCCTCTCTGTTTTACTCTACCTAAAGCTATAGTGCACATTGATCAGGCTATCCTGGGCTTTATATCTTGGGATGACCTCTATGCTCAACTACTTTGTAGAATGGGGAGTAAATAATTCTCTTCCATGAAATAAACTCACACTAGTTATCTGATACAATTTTATACAGGTCAGTTTTCTGTACTCACTGATGGGCTAACTCAGTGAAAATAGGACAATATATTGGGGTATCTTGTATTAACATATTGTAGATTGATTACAGTAAATTTTCATCCTAAGAACTGAAAAGGTCAGAAAAAAATCTAAGTAGACAGATTTTCTTTTCTTATACAATCTTTATTTTATGTCTAAAAAATAAAAGGAAAGAAAAAAGAAAAAAAAATGAGAAGTCAGAAAGCTTTCCTCCCCAATGGTGTGTTTTCTTCTATCATTTTAATGAATGTTCTGAGATCAATTTAGATTCAAATCATTTCTTTACATTTTTGACATTTATTTACATTTTAACATTTTGATATTTTTAATGATGTGTCTCACATAATAAGGCATGGAGAGTTAGAACATACACAATTTAATGATCAACATTTATGATTAAGCATCTGTTATGTGCCAAATATTATGCTAAACAATGGATATACAAAAAAGAAAGATAGTCCCAGATCTCAAGGAGTTTACAGTGTAATGGTGGAGAACAATTTACATTCAGCTCATGAACACAACATTCATGGAATTAAAACAAAGCTAAGTAACTCATAGAAAGTAAAGTTACCTAGGAAAAAAAAAGCCATGACTCCTATAATGAGATGTCCTGGGAGGAATTCATTGCTCTGCCATAGCCTTCCAGAGGAGAGACATAACAAAGTGCATAGGAAATGTTAGCTACATCAATCTCTAAGATGATGAGATTTCAGGAGATGAGTTTATTTTACGGACAGAAAAACTTACGGTAGAAACCATAGAAGAATGTTTTAATTATGCTATCTAAGGTCTTGAGGTCAATTTATTTCACTGTTTTTATTCATTCTTTGAAAAGTGGTAATTAATGAAATGATTCATGATTTACAGATAACACAAAAGTGATAGAGACAGATAGCTAACTAGTTTTATGACAAATTGGGGATCCAAAGGAATGATATCCTAAAGCATTGCTTTGAATTAGAATAATCCACTTCACAAACCAAAGACAGAGGATTGTAACTAGAGAGCAGTTCTTCTGAAAATAACAGTTGTTTTTAATGAACTGTCTGTTCAGCATGAGTTGATGATGTGATACAGCAGACAAA
Source organism: Pseudochirops cupreus (assembly GCA_028627135.1). NCBI lineage: Eukaryota > Metazoa > Chordata > Mammalia > Diprotodontia > Pseudocheiridae > Pseudochirops > Pseudochirops cupreus. The sequence goes on from CM053580.1 coordinate 125,125,556, forward strand.
AAATGTAGTATCATAAGCACTAACAACTAGGATGATTATAGTCCTTCTCTTTAAATCTGAGAGTTTGCTCTAGAGATTACAAATGTAGAGTGTTGTGTTCAAAATCTCTCATTGCATTCAAATATGCTAAGTTTGTGATCAGATATTGTATACTATGTTCAAATAAGGTCATAAAAAGTTGGAGATCATTCAGAGTAGAGTAATGAAGATGGTGTAGAACACAGAGATGATTTCACAAGAGGATTAATTTAAGAATCCGGTGATATTTGGCATAGAGAGATAAAGATAAGAGAAATGTAAAAGTTTTCTCAGAGTATATAAAAGATGGTCTTATAGAAGAAGTATTAGACTTACTATACTTAATACAGGGGCAAAGGTAGGAGTGAAAGGCAGAAGTTGCAAAGACATTATTGTACCTTCATATAAATAACAACTAAGAATCATTTCTATTCTTTTCTTAAATTGATTTGTTCATTTACTTTTAGTTTATAAGATTCAGTTCCACAATCTGTTGAATTTCAAATTTTCTCCCCTCTCTCTGCACCGCCGCCCCCCCCCCCCCCCGCCTTGGCAGCTTGCAATCAAGTATAGGATCTGCAAATACTTTCACATTGGACATTAGTCTGGTTGTAAAGAAGGGTTGTAACCAATGAAGTGAACAATGGGAAATAAGAAACAAAACCAAACATGGGAAAGAACGAGAGCATGTAGTTTGCTCCAGTCTCCATTTAAACTCTGTTCTTTCTAGATCTTTCTTTGAATGCAGACATCTCCTTCCATCCTAAGACTTTTAGAGATGTCTCATAATTGGGGGTTGCTGAGAAGAGTCCAGTTTATCAAAGTTGGTTGTCACACATACAATATGTCAGTGATTGTGTACAAACTTCTCCTGGTTCTGCTCTTCTCACTTAGCATCAGTTTGTATAAGACTTTCCAGGTAAATATGAAGTCCATCTCCTTCCCATTTCTTATAGCACAATAGTATTCCATTACATTCATATACCATAGCTTGTTTAGCCATTCCCCAACTGATGGACATCCCCTATATCTCCAGTTTTTTGCAACCACAAAGAGAGCTGCAATAAATATTTTTGTACATATGGGACCTTTTCCCACTTCTGTGATCTCTTTGGGATATAATCCCAACAGTGGTATTGCTGGGTCAAAGAGTATGCAATTATTTATAGCCCTTTGGGCATAATTCCAGATTGCTCTCCAGAATGGTTGTATCAATTCACAACTCCACCAACAATGCATTAGTGTTC
>CM053580.1:125127320-125166310 GCA_028627135.1 Pseudochirops cupreus
CATTACCCTGGTATGTCAATATTTCCCCACTATTTTCATATAATTTATCTTTATTGAAATAAACAATTCTTAAGAGATATTTTAATATGATGTTATATATAGATTTTTATCTAATTTCCTTTCATTATTAAGGATTATGTTCCTATGCTGCAATTTACTCCTAATTGTCCACACATAGATCATGCACTTAGTGTATTATCTGTGGCATATATTTAATTGCAGACTAGTTTTCCCTTGCCACTTAACATTTTTCACCACCTCCCCTACCATCAATTAATACACCGGAAGTTAATACAAGTACAAGCTCTCTTCACAATTATCCTAAAACAAATATAATTAGAGATTAGGTAGATCAGTCTGCTGATGCCAGATGAAAAGAAAAATCCATCCCAGGGTCAATTAAAAGCAACGGTTGGATTATCTACTGTCTCAAAATATCCTTGCAGTATTGGCTTATCTTTTCTGTAGTGTAATTAACCAAGTACTGACTATATCTTACTACTTACTCCATCTTTCCCAGATGTTGGGATCCATTCTAGTCTTTGAAAAAAAAAGTTTGTACTTATGTGTGAGTACAGGGAGAGTTTAAGTCCCTTAATATAACAGCTAATCTGTGGAGACTTTCAAGGGGGAAAATGGGACAAACTCTTAAATGTCTTCATGAATCACCTTCCAGATTTGAACTCTCAGGAAAAATAAATAAATAGCGACATCATGAAGAAAGCTGAAAATGTGACGGCAGCCATCACACTATTCTCCACTGGAGAGAGAATCCTGGTAAAAGTCCTCAAAGAGAAGTCAAGAACAAAAACTGTCAGTTTTCATTATAATAAAACTTTCTGTTGCCAGTCATCCAGACTAACAACCTAGATGTCTTCCTTAGTTCTTCACTCTTTTTCACCCATTATATCCAATCTGTTGCCAAGACCTGTTGATTTTACTTGCGTAACAACTCTCATTTAAAACACACCTTCTTTTTTTCTCCTCTGAAACAACCACCACCTGGGTGAAGACTTTCATCACCTCAAGCCTGGAATATTGCAGTAGCCTGCTGACTGGAATCCCTGCCATAAGTTTCTTGCCACTTTTTATCATTTTCTATTTAGCAGCCAAGATGTTCTTCCTAAAATTCGTGTTCAATCGTTTCACCCTCTCTTTTCCCATACTACTCAATAAACTGAAATGGCTTCCTCTCATTCCCAGGATCAAATATATGATCTTGTTATATGATCTCTATTTATTTTTTTTCCACAAGGAAAATTGCAGGTTTTATTTTTGTTATCAATTCAGAAAGCAATATTGACTTTTTCTAAGGAGCCCTTCAGAAAAAAATCAGCTATATAATCACCTCACTGGAATTTCACACACAAATTAAATTGTAACAGGCTTTTTTACGTAAGTGTAATTTCTATGAATTTTTTTTTGTTTTGTTTTTATTTTTTTCAGAATTTACTTATTTATTTTAAGTTTTCAAAATTCATTTCCACAAGAATTTGAGTTCCAAATTTTCCCCCCTTCTCTTCCCTATGCCTGTCCCAAGATGTCAAGCACACTGGTTTCTCCTTCCCCCAGTATACCTCCTCATATATCCCCAGTCCCTCCCATTACTCCCTTTCCCCTTACTTTCAAATTGTAGGGCAAGATGGATTTCCATTGATCTCTATTTCAATAGAGAAAAGTTATATGAAAATAGTGGTAACCTAGAGACATACCCACAAGAGCAAAGCAACTTAAAAATTTTCAGATCAAATTCAACATCTTTGATAACATGCTCCCTTACATTTCCAATGTTCTTTCACCTACCACCCTTCCAGTACAGATAATCTGAGATAATCAATGTAAATGAAATCAACCCATTAACAATGCCCTCCTTGATAGTCTTCACACAAGTATCGTCTTCTCACTTCAGTAATTTTTACTAGACCTTCAGGGAATGATGCCCACCTTCGTCTCTGCCTCCTGGCTTTCTTGCTTTTCCACAAGTCTCACAAAAAATCCTCCTTTCTACTATAAGCCTTACCTGATCCCTCTTAATGCCAGTGCCATCCCACTGTTGATAATTTCTAAATTATCTTGAATTTGGCTTGCTTATACATAGTAATTACTTTTTGTTTCTTTATCACTGCTAGCTATTTGAGATCAAAGATTAACTTCTGATTTTCTTTGCTTAGCAGAAGGTCTGGTGTTAGTAAGTGGGTTTTTTTGTTTGTTTGTTGGTTGGTTTTTAATTAACTAAATGATTGCCTAAAATAGTAACATTGAAGAAAAGGAATCAAGACACAGCATTAATTTCTTATACATTTCCTTTATTACTGAAGACTTGAATACTACTATCAAACCTTTTTTTTCTCAAATCAGTAAAAGGTTCTCTCCTTTTCTCTACTTAATTAACAATGGTGTCCCATAATGCTGCTGTTCCTTTCCATCTAACTATATTGTCAAGTCACAGGGAGAGTAACAAGAAAGTCTCATTTTCAGAAGTTGCTGGAATATCCAAATTTGGTTTACCCTTCCTGAAGCTGTAACATCTCTCACTGTGTGTGTAAATGTTTCTGAACCTAACTTCTAGATAGGAACATTGCCAGTTATGCTGAGCTAACTTCTCTTTACATCATTCTTGGCTACCTAGGCCACAGTTCCTTTGGCATCCTCCAAGTCCAAGTTCTTACAGAGAATATTATTGTCTCAGGGCATGAGTTCATGGAAATCAGGATGGAGGAAAGCCTTTATTCTATTTATAAGAGCAGGCAAAAATGCCTCAGGTATCTTTTTTATTCTTATGAATTCTATCGCTCTGCCATTTTGGCTTCCTTTAGTATGATTTTGGAAGTGGATGAAAGGTTAATAAATGTTAATCTGCATTAATATTCTAAGATAGCTACTTCATTGATAATGGAATTGATTGTACCACATATGAAATATTCCTTATCATTAAAGGAATATTAAAATATCCCACAATGGGTAACATTTGTTTTACATTTATTTCCCACAGCCAGGAGAGAAAAGTGTGTGTGTTTCTTAGAATTTATTTCTAAACTTCTTGGGAAGGTTTCTTTTTTTTAAACTCTTCCAACATCTTCAAATCATCTACTCTGGGATAACTATGCCATCAGCAACAGTTCCATAAGTATTCAAATTTGCAAAATTATACCCTTTTGGGGGATCCAGTGCAGAAAGAATAATTGATAGTTTGAAGAAGTCAAGAAGACTACACTGAGATAAATAAATATCCAAATTTCCTTATCAAAGTTACAATGCTGAAAACATCATTGAATTATTTAAATTTATAAAAGATGGACAAAAAATGGTGGGATGATATACCAATAGAGAACTAGTCATGCTTGGCACAGAATGATTATTGGTAAGTGAACTGGATCTGTGATTTAATTGTGCCTAGCAGGAAACTAATAATTATTTTTGGCTTGAATGAAAATAGAAAAAAACCCAGATCTATAATACTGCATGTTCATAAAGATGCTTGATTATGTTTATTGAACTTGAAATCAAACTAAAGTTCTTTGGTCCAATAGTATGGGATAGATATTTCAGCCAAAAATGACACATGGAGTTTTATAAAGAGTAACATTAGATCTAAGTATATAACATTGGCATGAGACAGTTATCGTCAGGGAGGACCCAGGGTACATATTGCCAATTAGCGTTGAGGGCATTAGTCTTCCAATCATTCATTTCTCACAACCTCAGCAACAACTTTGACTTCTCACATTGCCTTATTTTACATATCCAATAAGTTGCCAAGTCATCAATTCCAACTCCAAATTTCTCATATGTCTATCTGTCTATCTAGTTCCAAAAAAAAATAAAATACCCAAGTTAAGGCTTTTATCACCTATTGCTTGAACTATTTACAATAGCCTACTAATTGGTTTTCTTTCTTTAAGGTTTTTTCCCCCCACTTTAATCTATTCTCCACACAGCTGACAAAGTGGTCTTCATTTTTCCTAAAATGTAGATCTGACCACACTATTCTCCTACCTGCCAAACTCAAATGACCTCCTTATTGACTCAAGGTTTAAAAAAAAAATCTTAAGTATCTTATCATTCTTTAAATCTCTATTTTTTCCTAAATGTACACATCTTAGTACACACACACACACACACACACACACACACACCAAATTCCTCTTAATTTTAGTACTTTTTTGCCGGTTGATAATCTCCTAATCTCTTATTTATTTTGTGTATAGTTTGTACATGGTTGTTTGCATGTTGTCATCCCCTTTAGATTGAAAGTGGGGATTATCTTTTCCTTTCTTTGTATCCTCAGTACTTAGCACAGTGGTGGCATATGGTAGGAACTTAATGAATCCTTATCAACTAATGTTTATATTGACAAATTTACAAACAAATAGTAATATACATACATATATATATATATACACACACACACATGTGTATATATGTATATATGTGTGTATGTATGTTTGTATGTATGTGTTTATATATATATATATAGATATATTTAGATATATATATATAGATAGATAGATACACACATATATCTGCATACATATAATTTATAAAGTTTGGGAACCATAGCTTAGGCATAAGACATTTGATTTAATAAATTATATTTATTAGCACCAATGATAATATTGTAAGCAACATATTCTTTAAAATTTAAAAGCAAAAGCTGGATAGATATGACTACCTTTACAACATCGAGTAAAAGGAGAGAGAGAGAGAGAGAATAGAAATGCATTAAAGTTGGGGTTCTTAACTTATTCTATATCATGGCCCCTTTGACAAGCTGTGGAATCCTATGGCACTCAATCAGAATAATGTTGTTAAATACATAAAATGAAATACTCAGATTATAAAGGAATTGATTGTATTAAATTGTTGTTATCAAGATATGTTTAAAAATTCATTCTCCAGGTTAAGAACTTTCACTAAGGTAGGGTATTAAGACACTGACAGTAATTTTTAGTTTCTTCTATTATTTTTTTAAAATATTATTGTGAACTCATAGGAAACATAGTGAAGAAACTCTCTATTCCCAGTGCTGAGAACATTACCTGGTACACAATAACTATCTAGTAAATTTCTTGTGGACTGACTGACTGATCACTGTGCAGGAGAGGTTGTGTGATACAGGAGACCTAGGTCCAAATCACCAATATGGCACTCAATGGTCATATGACCTATGGGCAAAGTCTACATTTTTCTAATTTTTTTGTTCCTCAATTTCCTCATCAGTAAAATAGTGATAATAACTTAGCAACATCACATGGAATTTTCATGGAGAAAGTACTTTGCAAACAATAAAGTAAAAGAAAACAGCATGACATTAAAAAAATTGAAGGTTTGTAGGAAAAAGAGTTATGTTTTTACTCTTCATTTTGCTACATAGGAAATTGGACTAGATCTTACTTTAGCCCGAGGAGAAACTTATGGGGTCATCTAATTCTGGATCACATCTGTAATATAGCTTAATAGTCCCATTGTACGAATTCAGGAGATTCACTATATAACTGTAATTGTCTAATGTTTTAAAGGCTATTTAGAAGTCAATGAGGTAATCTTCAAATGTACATTGAAACATGGCTCTATGCACATAAGAATATATTATGTGTGTGTGTTTGTGTGTATATATATGTGTGTGTATGTGTGTGTGTGTGTGTGTGTGTGTGTGTGTGTGTGTGTACATATTCATTTCATCTGGACAGTTCCTAGGTACTTGTTATCTTTTGTAACATTTAAGAGAGCAAATGTACGCCTCTCCATGTGTACTATGGTTTCTGAAGACTATCCTATTTATCTTCCCTGGTCTTTCTCCCCACTTTCTTGTTTCATAAGATCATAGATTTGGAGTAGAAAAGGACCTTGGAGGTCATCCAGTCTAGCCCCTTATTTTAAAGATGAGGAAACCAAGTTTCAGAGAAGTTAAGTGACTTGGCCAAGGTCACTCAGAGAGAAATCTATAGGGAAAGAATTTGATCTAAGATCCCATGATTCCAATTTCAGTGCTTATTCCACTACACTAAACTCTTGGTGACCTTTGGTCATGTTATTTGTTCTTTATACTTGAAATGCTGGAATTCCAGTTTATGAATTTAAAGAAGGCTCTAAGGGTGGTGGGGAGGGAGAAGATGGGGAGGGGGGAGTTCAAATCACATATGAGTGAGTGTGTGTGTTTTAAATTCTACTTACAAATGCATTATTTTAGGAGACTCTTTTAACCCTCATCAGTGTCAATCTCAAAATAGTTGCTGATAAAAGTAAGCCAAGAATCTATGTAACTGAAGCTGCTACTGCGGTGTTGTGGTTACTTGAAAATCCTCCAGAATTAGCTAAAAGTTTGCTCTACCTGTCACCCTTGATGGTAGGTATTAGAGCTGGTCTAACCTGGGATCATCTTGCATCTTTCACATAGGAGGCATTGTGCAGTTTCACAGCCAGACGACGCCAAAACAGCACACCCTGACAGACTGATAATGGACTCTCAAATGGCGAAAAAGGGGAAAAAACACCTTAAAAGCTTTTTTTTTTCCTTTTTATTTTTTCTCTTTTCCTGTCACTAAGGCATTTTCCTAAAATGGCTCTTGACCAACAAGATTTGTCAGCAAGTTTAACAGAAAGACATTTCTATTAAGGGGAAGGGGGATGACAGAAGTGTAGCTATTCCCTTTAGCTATAATGTAGGGCTCATTAGATTCTTTGGCTCTTATCAAGGTGTCTGTTTCAATTAGTCTCCTTCCTAAATGAATAAGTATCTTAATTGTTTAGTCCTTTTTTCTTTCCATTAAACATTACTCAGAGATGCTCTAAGGTGAAGCAGGCAGAAGTTAGAGTTGCCCACACAGTTTGAGCCTTACCCTTATGAGTGTTGTGACTTGGGGATTTCTTATAACGTTCACAAGCTGATAACAATTAATTGCTGCCTGAAGGTCTCAATGTATTTTGTTTGTTACAAAAAGGAGTGTATAGTGTTGCCAGAATCATGGTGACACATTACTGAGAAAAATGTGAAAGTGAATGTCTAACCATGATAAAACCTGAAGGGGTGAAAACTTAGATAAAAGGCACTGAGGTATTTTGAGTGCATGCTATGTGCAGACCTTTCATTGTTTTCTGCCTGCCTTGAGAGTATAAATCATAGACCGCCAACACCCTCCTTCCCCTAAAATAACAAAACTATTTTCCTCAACTCTTCAAAGTGCATAGATTCTGGCAGACAATTTTACGTTGCCAAAGACCTTGAACTAGAGTTATTATTTGCGCAACCACTTTTTATGTTCAGAAATCAGAAAATCATTTAAGTTAGGAGTAGACAGCTGTGTGAAGTGTTTTCCAGTAAGTAATGCCTGCAAATTAGTAATTCAGCAAAATATGCAGCTGGTAATTTTGTTGTAAAATCAACAATTTTGGAAAGACTTGGAATCTGAAATAATGGCTTCAGGATAAAGCTTAAAATCTAGAATAATTGAACCTGAAACAAATTTCTTCTAGAAGGCTGCATTATTTTTATTTTGGTATGCTGGCATATAGGAAAAATAAGCTCTTGACATTAATTCTCTCCAGGGGAAAAAGTATATGTGTATCTGGGTTCATTTATGTGTATATGCATGTGTGATTCTTTTGCTTCATTTAATTTTTTAAAATCTGTGAAAACTAGTAATGACCAGTTGTTGAGCATGTGACCATTTGCTTGTCATTTCTGACCAGCCCTCTAATTACATGAAATTTTCTGTAATAGTTTTAGTTATCATCTAAACTATTTTATATTTATACATTTCTTCCCCATTCAAATTTAAAGTTCTTGAGGGGAGGGATTGTATTTTTTTTCTTTTCATAGTTACATTACACAGATATTTTGTTGATCAAGCTAGCTTGGTAGATGGGGCTTGATCTAGGGACTAGACTTGTGATTTTTGTTGATTTAGTAAACACCTCTTTTCAACAAAGGAGGCCATCATTTTCTCTGCAACATGCAGTCTCAGAGAGCTGACTAGAGCAGTCATTAAGGGGCAAACTTACTTGTCAACAGTCATCCAGCCAGTGCATGATGAATGAAAGATTTAATGATTTAATATCTTTCTATATAAAAATATCTATCATCTATCTATCTAAAGATAAACTATACCTATTTCTAGAAAGATAGATAGGTAGATAGATAGATAGATAGATAAGTAGATAGATAGGTAGATAGATAGATGATAGATAGATAGATTGATTGATAGAGGCAAACTCTTTCCTATCTTTCATCCCAGGTTTTTGCCAAAGTTAACAGATTTGCTCTCTGGAGACTTGATGGCACAATACTCATCTAACCATAACTCCACAGCTGAAAATAGTTGGTAAAACTCCAAGCTGATCAGGGATCACAGGAAATGTTGGACAAAGGAAAAATGTGGTAAAAATGCAGGTAAATTATCTACATCCTTTATACTTACCTAATCTAGGATATACCTAGTCTAGTCTATTCTCTTAGGATAAAAGCTTAAACCATCTTCTGAAGGGGGAATAGCTCTGGGGTTCATTTTATTATGAAAATTAAAGAAGAAAAGTAAAAATTTCAAGATAAAACCAAACAAAAATATAATTCAAGGCTTCTTTGTTCTCTTAAGGTCATATTTTCTGAATAAGCAAGTCTTCTTATGATTCTGAGGTGACCTCATATACCATATCTCTTCAAAATAGGGGCATGAACTAGATAGTAATGCTCTCAACTAGGAAGCTGTCAGTGATGAGAATGTGCTGAAGGGATAGCCCAGAGAGACAGAAGAAATGATTGCTCAGTGAGATGCCTTGAAATTTTTAATTGGGCACCTAAAGCTTGATATTTTAATGGGAGAAAGCCTTTAGCTAAAAACAACAAAGAGCCAAAAGAAGAGAAGTATAGCAAGAAGTGATAAGATAATTTGAAAGAAAAAACAAACAAGCCAGTCAACCAGATAACTAGCTTCTTGAGGCATCTAGGCAAAAAGAGATTACCACTACCTATCATCATGTGATGGAAAGAATATTTCATTACATGTTAAGAGCGCTAGTTACAGAGACCATATTTTACTAGCTCTGTTATCTTAGGCAAATCACTTAGAGTAACCTCTCTGGCTCCAGAATTACACATTTTGAAAATGGCTATGTCTTGAATTTAATTCTGTCTACAATTTTCAAAATGCTTTCATGTACATTTTCTCCCTTGATTCCTCCCACAACAACCTTGCAAGGTAGAAAAAGGATAGTTAACTCACCAAATTGAATGATTTGTCAAAGGTCACAAACTAATTCTAAAATCTGTAGAGGATTAGATTTGGAGTCTGAGAACCTGGGTTCAAATTTTGGCTGTATTATTTACTGCCTGTTCAGGCTTCAGAAAGTCATTTACATATTCTGTTCCTAAGTTCCTCATCTATAAGATAGATGGCTTCTAAGGTTCTTCCAGATACAAATTAATGAAGCTATGATCCTATCATATATATCTTCTGACTCTTGTACCACACTATTTCATACTGTCTCCAAAATGGAAAAATTGAAGCCATTGTTTCAGGTGTTATGATGCTGGGTTAGAAATGACCAGCCATTGATCACTTGCTCAGCTACTGACCATTACTAGTCATAGACTACCTATTACCACTATGTTGTTATTGGCTTTCCTTCAATTCCTCAAAATAAATTGTACTTTTCATTTTTTCTAGGGTGCATCTAAATGATTAATCAATTCTTATTCATGATAACTTTTAATTTTCAGTGGGAACAATTACATATCCAAATATATGGAGTCCACCTACATTACATTCTTGGCTTTCTTATAGTCTTTTGTCACAGAGAAAATAGAGCAACTTGCTCCAGTTACAATCTGATAAATGGAATGGAAACAATTTATTTACTTCAAAGACAGACACGTAATTAATTGCTTACAGGAACAGAGAAACATTTTTTGTAAGGTGTACTATAAGCACAAGGTAGTTGTACAAATGTATAATTAGTCATTGCCGAATACGTCATTCCCCTTAACAGAGATTGAGTATTTATAAAGGAAGTCTGTTAATGCTTACTAAGAAAATGTTTTAAGTTAAAAGTAGAGGGTTTAAAATATGTATTTGAATGATCTAATTCTACTTCAAACCTGATGGTCCTTTTACTCTGTTTTGCACATGCGTGCTCATTCACATTGCCTTACTGTCTAAGTAATCAAAAATTGTCTATTCATTCCTCTCTGACAATCTAAATTCTACATGTTTCTCAAATCCAGATCAAGTCTTATTTCCTTGAAGAATTTTCCCTCTAAATCATTAAACATTTGTCTGGTTAATACTATCTACTTAGTGATGTATTAAGCACTAGAGATTATAAAAAAAATAAATATGACAAAATATCTTACCTTAACTCATAATGTTTTTCAGACAACAAAACTTAGATAAAAGTAGAGATGATAAAAAAGTGCAAGATAGAAGTAACTCTTTGTGTTGTTGTTTTTCAAGTGTAAGAGAACAGGGTCTGAAATCAGGAACATGTGCTTTTGAGTTTCACTTTCACTTTACTTATCAGTCATGTGATCAAAGGTAAATCATTTAATTCTTTTAAGATTCAGTACTTCAAGGCCTCTGACTCTTTGGTCTTGTCCCATTATATAAATATACCTGAGAGAATAGATATCTTAGAATAGAATTTACCTAGTACATATGTGATGTGGATATATCCCAACCAAACTTCTCAATATTCTCCATTCACAAGACCTCATGAAGTTTAGGAGACAATAGTCCTCCAGAGATAGGAACGGCAACAGATTACCAAGAGAGGTACACAGAGAAAATTACTTCCTTTCCTCTCTTCATGCACAAACACATACACATTGAATTCCATATTTATGACACAAAAGAGTGTTTAACAGTTTTTCAAGGACAAGCAAACCTGATTATAACCACCAGTAAAAAGCCCTTGCCCAGGCAAACAAGACCAGGATGGATTAGGAGGCCTTGAACCCAAATCTTCCTGACAGAGGTGACTTTTCTCTCTCCAAGACAACTGGTTGTCTTTAAGTGCTCATCCCTCACATACAGGCAAATTTCTAGGACTGTAAAATGTACAAAAGTTGCCAACCTAAAGTGTTAAAGAAAATTTCACAAAAGGACCTCAGTACACTGATAAAATAATAGTCTGGTCAAAGCAAAATTTAAGAGGAGGAGGAGAGGGAGAAGAAGGAGAAGGAGAAGAAGAAGAAGAAGAAGAAGAAGAAGAAGAAGAAGAAGAAGAAGAAGAAGAAGAAGAAGAAGAAGAAGAAGAAGAAGAGGAGGAGGAGGAGGAGGAGGAAGAAGAAGAAAAAGAGGAAGAAGAGGAAGAATGAGGAGGAAGAAGAGGAGGAGGAAGAGGACGAGGAGGAGGAAAGAAAGAAGTTACTCTACTTCTCTCAGATGTTCTGTGGGCTAACTTCATGCGGCCCAAGTACAAAGGAGCCCTGTTCAGACGTTTTTACTCACAACTACTTTGTTCCTATTCACATAGTTCCACTATTCTATAACACTGAGACTTAATTTCCTTATCTGTGAAATGAGAATAATAATACTTGCCCTAACTATCTTGAAGGGTTATTCTTGAAGAATTGCCTGAGATAAAATGGTACAATGGAAAGAACACAGATTGTGTAGTGAGAAGACCCTAGTTTCAAATCCTTCTAATGATGATTATTTTCAAGACCTTAGGTCACTCAACTTACTTACTTCTCAGTTTCTTCATATGTCAAATAAAGGGTTGGGCTAGGTGAATCAGAGTAAACTTGCACAGCATCTAAGAGAGAGGTAGGAATTAAAAGACACCATGGTGAAATGTATAGATAGATGTACCCTGGCCTCCTTTAGTGGAGGCTAAAGGAAATGAAGTAGGAATGTGGGGAAAAGGAAAACAGACATGTGAACCTGGAACTGATCTTCTTGGAGGTTGTAATGATAATACATTCTTGCTTAATGAAAAGATCTTTTCTATCCATTAGTAGACCCATGTGACCTGTTTAAGTCACATAGAAGCCTAAGTCACAAGAGTTTGAGTCAAATGAAGCCTGTGGTGGGAGGAACAGGAAGAGTAGAGCAGAGCCCAGATTAAGTTGATCAGAACAGTTAGACTTGAAGGAGGGAGAGGAAGTAGGCAGCAAGCTGTAAGTGTTCTTTTGTGGGAAGGCCCTCGCAGTGTGAAGGCTTGGGGATGGTGGTGCCCTCTGCATTCTTATTGTGTATAGATTTCTTTGTTGCTGTGATGGATTTGGTTTTCTGGTGTTGAGATTTGGCTTTCTGGTGTTTGAATAAATGATTTGATTCTGTCTTCTATGTGGAAAGTCTGTTATAATTTGCAATTCAGAATTATGCTGGTGTATTTATAGCCTCAATAGGCACTATGAATATCGTGTTGGCACTACAGATGTGAAAGAAACACTGTTTGGGTGTCCAATCTATGATCCTTTATACAAAGGTTTTGTAACCATAAAGAATCCTAAAAATGCAACAAATCATTAGTAACTTTAACAATTCCTTCGGTTCAGAGGTTATGATCTGCATCACACTATCTTCCTTCTGCTTGTATATTGCTTTGAATCTTTTCTAATTTTGGCTTGAATCTCTTATCTATTCAGACCCTGGTTTAGGGTTTTATTTTTTAGTTTCTCAGTGATAGAAACTACTTTACTGACTCCTTTTCTCTTTCTCCCACTTCTCCTGACATGGTGCTGACACAGTGTTGAACACAGTGTAGCTCCCCCTACATAAGAAGAGAGAATCAGGCTGCAGGTTGACAGCAGTTTTGCAGGATTGTCAGAATGAGTCATAATCAATTAACGTCAAAAGTGACTTTGTTTATAAGCATTTGATATTCAAAACATGAAATATTCATATTTGCTTCCACTACTAAACTGATTTATAAGAGAACTTTCCCCCCTCCCTTGTTGCACTCACCAGCAAACAGTACACCTGGAGGCCAGAGAAGCCTCTATCACATTTCAAAATACGTACATATTTGTCTCATCATTTGGTGAGCTGATAGAGAGAAAGGCTATGCCTGAGATGATTGTCAGTTGTATTATAATGAAGATATTCATTTTTTCTGTATGGAAGAGATTTATCCTTTTCAGTGACTGTTCTTTTCATGCCAGTTCCTTTGGATGAATCTGTGGGCATTCCCACATTTCATGCTTGCTTTTCCAATGTCGTTTCCAGGTACATTTGTTTCTTCATTTAAGGACATCTTCTGTTTTTTGCAAGAATTCTGTCCTTGCTTCCAAACTTTGAGATGCTTTGAAAGTCATCACAACAAAAGAGGATTGAATCAGAAGAGCTGTCACTGAGAGGCCACGGTGTCAAAATCCAAACCCAACAACAGAAAAACATTTTCCCTCAGAATGTCCTTGACTTTCCATTCACTACAATAGTAGGACCTGATCTGCAGCCAGTGGCTACCCCTAAAGAGAACCTGAGAAGGTCAAGGGGATTGTTGTAGCACCTGAAGAAATTCATGTTGGCAAGGATAGAACTGAGGCTGAAGTGAAGTGGTACAGAGAGGGAAAGGAGAGGCTTGAGAAGGAGAAGGAAGAAATCCAGAGTCACTTTGCTCAACTTCTGAGAGAGGAGTAGGAAGTAAGAGACACCATGGTGAAATGTACAGATAGGTGTGCCCTGGCCTCCTTTAGCAGAAGCTAAAGGAGATGAAGGAAGAGTGCAGGAAAAAGGAAAACAAATGTGTAGACCTGCAGATGATCATCTCAGAGGTGAAAGAAAGCCTGAGGAAGGTGGAGGCATGTCTTGTGACCCTAGGCATGCCACTTGGCCAATACAACTCCAAAAGCCAAGTCCCCAATCTAGCTTATGCTGCAGACTCTTCTCCAGTCAATTATGCCATATCTTAAAAAAAAACAACAACAACAACCTCTTTCCATCATGGTAACAGGCAAGGGAACAGTCTTAAGGAAAATTACAGAGTAGGAGAAGAAAGGACCAAGTTAGGAAACTATCTTCCAAGAAAAACTGGTATGATTGATATGAATCTAGAATGACAATCCTCCAACTTATGGTGTGATATAAAAGCAAAAAACACTGGGCTTGGAGAGTCTATTCAGAAGGAGGAAATGATTTAGACAACTGTGAACAGAAGTTTTTTGTCTAAGGACTCCTGTGCCTCCTGCAACATAGTCGGGGGGTGGGGTGGGGCAGGGAGAAGAAGGAGGGACTCTTGTTTCCCATTTCACCATCCATGGAATAGCACAAAAGAAAAATGCATTTCCATAGTATTGCTAACTGTTTTAAATTGGAGTGCTGTTGATCTTAGGGATGTATTTCTACATATAAGTTTATCAATTACATTATTGAAATTTAGTTCATAGCTCCATAACAAGAGATTTTAGTTTTGTATTTTTTGGGGGGATAAAGAAAGAAAATGAGTAAAGAATTTGGGTTTTCCCACTTGGAATTTGGGCTTGAGTAAACAAGATGGCTTAAAAGCATCATCATCATCTCTATTCAATAGCGGTCAAAAATTAGAGTTAAATTTTGTTTGCTTGGAGGGAGCAGAACTCAAGGGCTAGTGACTCAAACCCAGAGCAGCTGTGCAATAGACAGTTTAAACTCTCAGTTTCAGACTTTTTGGTTTTTTTATTCCATGCATGTAGAAATAGTCTAGAACTTGCTCTAGAATTAAAAAAAAAAGAAAACACTTGTGAAAGGGTGCTGTTCTTCCAGAGCAGAGAAAAAAGACTATGTGGCTCTACTTCAGATAAGTAATTAGTAAAACATCCTCATTTACTGTTATCAAGGAAAAATAACGTTTAATTGTTTGTTTTTATTTAACATGAGGGTGAAAATATTTAATAAATCACAAAAAGAGGACAAGATTCTACCGGGTGCCGACACATTTTATATCAACAGTGAGATCATCACCTTAAAATCTGTCAACAAAAGCCATTTTTGAGGGGAGGTAGTTTCACAGGCATATTTTGGTCATGAAAAGTATCTCCATAGATGCAAAAATGTTCTCTTTATCCATATCTTAAAAAAAAACAAACAGTGCCCCAGACTAGTGGAAGGTATTCCATTTACCAGGTTCAACTTACAATGTAACATACACATGTAACTTATGAGACTATGCTTCTTGTCTTCTTTCCATATATAAAATCTTAGTCTCAACTGATATTAAGAACAAACAAACTTAATTGGTTCTCTCTGATAATGCTGCACTTTGTTTATATGGAGGCTTAGGGCCAGGTATTTCAAAGCACATTATGACCATTAATTCTTATAATAACCCTGGGAAATGTGGGTTGTGTTATATCCATTTTGTTGATAAGTAATGTGTAATTATAATCAAGTATTCCAAGGTCAAATGCTGAAGTGATTCCATAACAAAGCAAAATTCCTCTAAAAATGTTTGCTACTTAAAGAAAACTTGAACTGGTCACTGCTAGAAATCTTATCATCCTTCTCCATGCTTTGGCTCACTCCCTGTTACAAATATTCTAGAGTACCTCTCTCCTTGAGTTCTTAATACCTCTCCTTCGCTATGTACAACATTTGACCTTGATATCAGTAAGAATATTGAAACCATATGAATGAAACCATATTCTTGCAAATGTTTCTGTCTTCACTTGATCATATCCTCATCTGTATATTTATCCCCTTTAATTCCTCACAGTTTCAGAGGTAAACCTGTCCCACTTCTCCCAAGTTGATTCTTTTCACCACTGGAAGGTTAGATAGATAGATAGATAGATAGATAGATAGATAGATAGATAGATAGATAGATAGATAGACAGACAGATAGACAGACAGACAGACAGACAGACAGATAGACAGACAGATAGAGAAATAGAAATAAATTTAAGTATATGTATTGGTAAACATATGATTATTTTTTTTTCTTTTGAGAAACCAAAATTGAATTTGGACAAGAAATAGGTCTGAATCTTTACTTTAATACTCATCAGCTATGTGACTATGGACACCTTACTTTTAACCTCTCTAAGTCTGTGTTTCCTGACCAGTAATTAAAGATAATAATATCTGTAGTATTTACTATGTGAGCTAAATATTATATAGTTATCATTTTAATTTCCTAGATACTTGTTTCATCCTTTAAGTTTTGGGCTTCTATTCATACCACAGCAATAAAAGAACTCATTTTTTATGATCTACTTACATTCCAGTTGTTTTATCTTGATTTTCTTTCTTCTTATCATTTTCATCATGTGTCATAGTTGGTCATTCCATATTTTGCAAAACATTCACCTCTCCTATCTTCTGTGACTTTCTATTAAAGTTTACCTCTGCTTCTTATGGTATGTCTATTTCAATTAGAGAGTAACATACTTTGAAACTGTAGCCTCATCCCACTTCTTTCTACCCTGAATGGACATTGCATTTCAGTTTGTTTCAGGAGATTCTTAGTTGGTGGTTTCCATTACTCTTTCTTTGTTTATAATATCCTATCAAACCAAAAACTCACTTTTTGTTCTAGAACAATCCATGTTGGGGATTTCCTTTATGGTCTACATTATATTTTTAGAAGTAACTCCCTCTTTTACTTTTTTTGTACCTCTCCAAGGACTTAGCATAGTCTAAAAGAAAGATTAAGTACATATTAATGAGTTGACTGGAAAAGCCAAACATCAATTTCATGAAGCTAAAATATACACTAATGGGTTTGCAAAAAAATAAGTAGAGTCTTATACCATGAATGAGTTAAAGATATTGTGTGTGGTCTTTCTCGTGAATGATTCTTAGTAATAAACCTCTGTTTATTGTGTATCGGAGGAAGATATGGAAAGACATTTTTCTTAATCTACAAATTAAATAAATTTCTGTTTTCACACACAATTATTTTTATTTATTTTAATACTTGGGTATTGATGGTTAGTAGTCTCATGACAAAAAAGAGAGAGAAGTAAATGAACCCATTAAAGGACATACCTTGATATCGTTGAAAGTGCTTTACATTTTCTTAAATGAAATTAAGCTTAATATCTTCTTATTCAAAGATATCTATGCCCTGACCAAGACATAAATAAAGATGGCCTATCTGTCTGGACTGTAATTTAGCTATTTATAATACTGAAAAATTTGCACTCTTCATATTCTTCATTTTATCTGGGTACATTACAAGTAAAATCTCTCTTGAATGACCATGCTTCTTAAGGAGAAATCCTTCAGGATTCTTAATCTTGGTAGAGTAAGCAAGATGTGCTTCACAAACAGGAGCATCCAGAGAACTTCAACCTAACATATTGCTTGCTCCTCATGACCACTCCCAGATCATCTCTCTAACATCATTATTCAGTTGCCACTTTTCTTTAAATGTCACCAAATTCATTGCCATTACTGCATCATGTTCTTAGTTACTCCAGGTCATTCCCCATTTTTCCCCCACAAGGAGTTCAGTACCTACCACAAAACATTACTCTCTGTTCTAATTCCTCCCTTATTAATTGGGCACACCAGTATAAACATCAATAACCTGCCCCCAACAATCTGACATTCTAGTTCAACCACTTACTCGACTTCTTCCAATCCCATGAGCTACATCTTCACCTCACCTCAGCCCTCAAGGGATGATGACAGCTTTAATGACAGTGTCACTCATGCACTGCCAAAACTATTGCCTTTTTCTCAGTCTTCATTCTATTTGATCTGTGAAACTACTTCTTTCTTCTAAAGATCACATTTTCCTCCTTGATTCTCTCTGTTTCTTTATCTTCTATGACACTATTCACTCTTGGTTCTCTTAGCATGACTACCCCTCTGACTGCATTATTCTAGCATCTTCTACCTCCCAGTCAAAGTGTTTATGTATCCCAGACATTGACCTGAAATATTTCCTCTTTTCTCTCTAAATCCTCTCTCTCTCTCTCTCTCTCTCTCTCTCTCTCTCTGTCTGTCTGTCTCTCTGCCTCTCTGTTTCTCTGAATGTGTCTCTCTCTCTCTGCGAGTGTTTCTGTCACTCTCTGTCTCTGTCTTTCTGTCTCTGTCTGTTTCTCTCTCTGTGAGTGTCTCTGTATGTCTCTTTGTCTCCATCACTCTCTGTCTCTGTGTGTCTCTTTTTCTCCAACTCTCTGTCTCTGTGTCTCTTTGTCTCTATCTCTTTTTCTCTTTCTCTGCCTCTCTCTGTCTCTGACTGTCTCTCTGTCTGTCTCTCTGTCTCTGTCTCTCTATTATTAACTCTCATGAACTCAATTATCATCTCAATAGGAGCTCTAAATCTATACATCCAGTTCTTATTGATATCGAGAACTTCAGTCCCATGTCAAAAACTCCCTGATGGACATCTTTATGCAGATTTCTTACTAACTATTCTCTACTGAGTATTTCACTAAGAAAACATATTTACTTTCCCTAAATGCACTTCTCAAAAATTCTTTTTCTCTTCAGATGAATACTATTCACACAATTACCTAGGTTCACAAATTTGGGGTTATCTATGATTTTTTTTCCTCCTCTTTGTTTCATTTGTCACCTTGTCCTGTCTACATACAAAATATGTCCTATGTTATTATACTCATAAGACCTCTATCTTAGTTGACGTATTTAGCTGGCTTGGACTATTAGCATAGTTTCCTAATTAGTTTCTTGATTTCAACTACAGTGAACTCCAATTGAGCCTCTGTCAAATTTCCAAATTGTTCCAAAATATTCCTAAGAGGTAAATTTAAAACCGTATCATTCTTCACTGATTCTACAGTATTTCTAGGACAGAACCAACTTCTCACAGTACAATTTGAATGCATTCACAATCTGGCTCCAACCTATCTTTGCAAAATTATTTCATATCATTCCTTTTAATGTACCCTATTGTTTAGCCAAAGTAGCCTACTAACTTTTCTCTCAGTTGAAAAAGGCTATCCTTGGTAGAAGCAGGAAAACTCCATGAGCTCCCCATCTCACAGAAAGGCTCCATCACAACATGCTGGGAGGTGAGGCCAGCCCCTTCTGAGCCCAGGGTTTTAGCCCCAGGGTGGCCCTGACCAGCAGCAGCTGGAGCAGACTTTGGGAGAGTGGATCCCAAGCAGATGTGGCAGTTTTCAGAAATATCAACCCCCAAATGCCAAAGACAAAGTAAAAAGTCAGTGTGGAACTTGGTTGGAACTGGGGGGAATGAGTGTGGTTTGGCTTCTGCTTCTGGAGTGAGAAGTGATGGAGGTGCCACAGCCATGCAGCCACCTCCACATGAGTGCTTCAGAGCTCCTGGCCTGCAGATTATAGGGGGAACAAGTGCCCATCCAGATAGTACTTGCTCTTGCTTTAACCTGCCTGGATCTGGATCACGGTCTTGGATAGTGGTCCTAAAGTGTGTGACTATTGAGCCAGAGCTTGTGTGGGCAGCAGAGAGGGCACCCAACTAACAGCTCAAGCAGCTGCAAAATCCCCAGCTATTTGGAACAAAGCTCTCCTCTCTGAAAGCAGAGTTTTATTGTGGCAAAGAGCTCAAAAGTCAAGTAATTGATTGGCAACATGAGCAAGCAAAGGAAGCAAGCAAGCACAGCAATCAAACCTTAGATTCCTTTTGGGGGGACAAAAAAGGACCAAAGCGTGGAATGGGAGGAAGACAATGAAGTCAGAACTCCTGCACCAAAAGCTTCCAAGAAAAATATGAACTGGTTACAGGCCACTGGGGAGCTTAAGAAGGATTTTGAAAATCAAGTAAGAGGTATCTAGTGGAGTAAAAATTGGGAAGAGCAATGAGAAATGAGAATGATGCAAGAAAATAATGAAAAGAGAGTCAACAACCTGACTAAAGAAAATAACATGTTAAAAAATAGACTAACTCAAATAGCAAAAGAGGCCCAAAAAGCAAATGAGAAGAAGAATGCCCTAATAAGCCAAATTTGCCAGATGGAAAAAATTTCATAGAGCTCATGGAAGAGAATAATTCCTTCAGAATTAGATTGGAGCAAATGGAAGTTAATGACTTTGTGAGAAATCAAGATACTGCTAAACAGATCCAAACAAATGAAAATAAAAATAGAAAGCAATGTAAAATATCTCATTGGAAAAACCACCAACCTGGAAAATAGTTCCAGGAGAGATGATTTAAAAATTATTGGACTACCTGAAAGCCATGATCATAAAAAAGAATTTAGAAATCATCCTTCAAGAAATTCTCAAGAAATATTGCCCTTGTATTTTAGAACTAGAGGGCAAAACAGAAATTGAAAGAATTCACAGATCACCCCTTGAAAAAGATCCCCAAGAGAAAACTCCTACGAACATTATAGACAGGTTCTGGAGTTCCCAGATCAAGGAAAAAATATTACAAGCAGACAAGAAGAAACAATTTGATTATTGTGGGAACACAATTAGGATAACACAAGATCTAGCAGCTTCTACATTAAGGGACCAAAGGGCTTGGAATAATGATATTCTGGAGGTCAAAGGAGCTAGGATAAAAACCAAGAATCATCTCCCCAGCAAAACTGAGTATAATGTTTCAGGGGAAAATATGCTCATTCAATGAGGTGGAGGACTTTCAAGCATTCTTGATGAATAAACCAGAGTTGAATAGAAAATTTGACATTCAAATAGAAGAAGCAGGAGAAGAATGAGAAGGTAAAAAGGGAAAAGAAATCATAAGGAACTTATCAAAGTTGAACTATCTACATGCCTACGTGGAAAAATGATAATTGTAACTTATGAAACTTTTCTCAGTATGAAGATAGTTGAAGGGAATATAAATGTGTGTGTATGTATATGTGTGTATGTATATGTATGTATATATACATATATATATGTCAATATAGGAGGGTATATGTGCATATGAATATATATGTGACTGTGTGTATATATGTGCACAGGTATACATAGATAGAGGGATCAATTGAATAGGAAGGGATGATATTTAAAAAATAAAATTAAGAGGTAAGAGAGAAATATGATGAGAGGAGATAGGGAGAGACAGAATAAGGTAAATCATCTCATACAAAAGAGACAAGGGAACTTGGTTTAAGGAAGCAATAACATATACACTAAATTGAGTATCTTACCCTCCAGGAAATTAGGGGGGAAGGGAATAAGAGGGGGAATGATAGAAAGGAAGGCAGATTGGGGGTGAGGGTAGTTAGAAGCATACACTTTTGAAAAGGGACAGGGTCAAAATAGAAAATAGAACTGGTAGGGGGCAGGCTAGTATGGAGGGAAAAATAGTCAGTCTTTCACAATATATCCACTATGGAAATGTTTTGTATAACTACACATGTACAACCTATATTGAATTGCTTATCTTCCCAGTAAGGGTGAGTGATGAGGGAAGAAGGGAAAGAATCTGGAATTCAAAGTTCTAAAATCAAATCCTTAAAAATAATAATAATAATAAATTTTTTACATGAAACTGGGAAATAAGATATACAGGCACTGAGGTATGGAGATCCATCTTGCCTTATCCGAAAGTTGGAGGGGGAATGGAGGAGGATATAGGAGAGAACAGACTATGGGAGGGGATATTCAGTGCAACTGCTATTTTGGGGTGGTGGGTAGGGGAAACACTGGAGAAAATTTGTTACTCAAAATCTTGGGGAAATGAATGTTGTAAACTCAAAATAAACATAAAATTTAATTTAAAAAAGAAAAAGTCTATTCTCATGCCTTTGCTGATCTTATACTAATTGACTTTTCTTAGATTTTCAAACTTTATTTAATGTTTAACTTGATAGCCACTTCCCAGATGAAACTTTTCCTGACCCCTCTCTCTACTTCAGACCCTTTTGGAAAGTGCCCTGTTTTAACTTATCTATGAGCATGTTCTGTACCTTTCATAGAAGGAAAATGCCTTTAGTGACACTATTTCACTATTGTCCTTGTGTAGGCAGTGATCAGAACAATGTCTTAAAAACTATAGGCATTTGGTGAATTTTCATTGAATTTAATTTTAAAGAATTTCTGTTTTTTATGTATTTTCTTCCAGGACACTAAGTGGTGTGAGCTTGTACAAGTTACTTGAAGTCTCTGGGTCCTCACTGATAAAATGAGAAGGTTGGACTAGTTAGTACTTAAGTTTGATTTTGGCTCTCTAGCTTATTCTATGGTTTTATGAAACCATGTGTCTCTGATACTGAGGGACACCTTTTACAAGCATGAATCACCCTCTTTTATAACTTTGAGACTGATAATCAGAGTTATTTCTCTGTTACCAGATACTTTGTCAGAACAGAATCTCCATGATTACATTTTGTTCTAAGTCAAATGCTTTTGATGTCAGCAAACAACAAAACTAACAGCATCTTGCATTGTCCAGGCCAAGGGACCTCTAAGCTCCAACTTGAGGGTCTCTTTTTGTACAGCAGTAGAGCTCACAATGCTTTTTTCATACTTTCAAATAAAATTTTATTATTGTTAATATTTAAAAACAGACAAACCAGAAAAAAAAACCACTTTCTTAGGTTGTGAACTGCACAAACAAAGCAAAACAAAATGCAACAAAACAAAACAAAATGGGGGGAAAAACAGGAGCAGGCTTCATTTGACCCTTACATTGCCCTTTGCCAACCACAAGGTCTAGGCCTATGTATCAACAATGCAGTATTCACAATGCCTACAGTAACTATAAATATGCTGATAATGGTTATTAATCATAAAAATATAACAGGCTTTCTACATGGGGCACAAAGCTAGTATATTTATTCAAATACCAGAAAATTGAGTCCCCAAACCAGAAAGTCAAAGCCATAACAGTAACTATAGAGTCGGCACATGTAGTTAATGCAGGAAACACCCACATTCTAAAGCCTTCAAAACATAACAAGCTACCTCAGGCAAAGGTCCTCTTTTCTCCCACAGCAATTGCTGAGTGTACGTGCAGCTCACTCCCCACAGCTTCAGCCCTCGCAGTTCCTGTCCCCATAAATCCTCAGCAGGACTCCTTAGCAGGAATTCTGGATGGCACAAAATAAATGGAGTTTCTGCTGCCATGGCAGCCACGACCACTGCCACCACCGCTGTTCTTTCAGTCACCATGTTGTCTCCAGATTGGCTTTGGCTCTCTCTTGTCCCATGCCTTCCTGCTATATCAGCAAGTTCAAGGGGCATGGAAGATCTTCAAATCCCATAACCACTACAGCCTATCAGTTAAATGGGAAACTGTGAAGATTTTATCTATCTATCTATCTATCTATCTATGTATATAGATATAGCTGTATGTATGTATGTATGTATGTATGTATGTATGTATGTATGTATTTTGATGTATAAAAGTGCTGGTTCTCCCCCCATATATTGTGTGATGGTTGGATCAAAATTTTAGAATTTAAAGTTTCTTGGAGGTAATTTGACTCAATATCTTACTTTTACAGATGGAAAAACTGAGAACCAGGGGAGTAAAATGACTTCCTAAAGGTCACAGAAGTAAGTGAGTGGCAAAGGCAGAATTTAAGCCTAGATCATATACTTCTAATTTAATGCTTGGTTACACTGGACTATTTTTTAAAAATTCTCAATAGAAACATAATTATTTTGAAAGATTGTTTTTTTTTTAAGTTTATAATGTAGGAAAATAGGCTAAAAGTTTCTGCTGTCTTCTCAGTTACTCTTTTGGTGTTAATACTGTCTGTAAACATTTCCATTCTTTGAAATATCTCCTTCTTTGAAATATATGGAAATTTAAATTCAAAGTTCCTTTAAAAGTGTTTCCCATCCAGTTTAGATATATTACATATCTATTTAGGTTGAGTCATATCCAGTTGTTCTTCCCCTTTTTGCCTTTGGAAGGAATATTGATTGACAATCTCACTAACATTGATTTCATTTGTTTTATCAGAAACTGATAAATGCACCAGAACAAAACAACGGATATCTATTTTTACAAGAATATTGTGATGACATATACTAGGGGACATTGGAGAAACAAACTGTGACAGCAAGAGGGCATAAAAGTTACTTTGCCACTAATGAATTCACTAGAGAAAAAAATAAAATAAGGAATTATGAATTAAACACAAAATAGTTTTAGGCTATGAGACAATAAGATATTGATCACTTAAAACTATGTCAATTTGACCCTGTCATATTTATTTGATTATTTTTTCCTACTGTGTACTATCTATTTCACACATATCTCAAGTTTATTCTTTGCATTTTTTAACTTTATATGTTATTTTAATATTAAATTCAGTTTTTATAATGTTAGTAGAAAAATATTTCAGGGAGCATAAGTAAATTATAGGCATCTAGTGGAGAATTATTAAAACCATGCTAATTAATGAGATTTTTGTAAATCAGAGACAAAATGAAAAACTACATCAAAGAGAAAAATAATGATGAGAAAATATGCCATTTTTAAACACGTATGTGTGTGTGTGTGTGTGTGTGTGTGTGTGTGTGTGTGTGTGTATGAAACTAATGTAAGGTTCTAAGCAAAAGTATATTCTTCAGACCATACACTGAGAAAATAGAAGAAAAAAGGTTTAATGAACAACAAATGAAATAAAAATGAGGAATTCAGTAAATAAACCCAAAATAAGCATGGAAGAGGAAGTCTTGAAAATTAGAAGAGAATATATGAAGTTGAAAACAAAAATACAAAAGAATGGATAGACAAAATCAAAAGCTAGTTCTTTAACAACACTAAACCTTTAGGTAGTTTGAATAATAGAAAAGGGAACAAACTATCTTTAACAAAATTTTCATGTCGTTTTATCAGTTATATAAGGAAGAATTTCTTTTGTGTGTAAGTACATGTGTGCATGTATATACTATATATGTATATACATATATAGTATGTATATAATGTATGTGTGTTTATAACACATAATATATACTTACACAATGTATGCATGCTGTGTACTCAGACACATACATGTGTATATATATACATATACATATAAATATATATGTGTGTGGGTGTGTGTATCCTACTCAAGTTTTTTTCTTCAATTTTCAGGTACAAAGAAATTATTTTCCCCTTAGTTTCCCATCTGAATTGTGTTATAACATAATGAGAATTGTTTTTTAGGAAAAAGAAAACTTGGAATATTTATTATCTCATTATTTTTAAAGAAATATTTGTAATTATTAAGTACCTGATAGAATGTGTAAAAGGATACAGGATTTTGAAAATGTTTAGATGCTTCATTGTATTTTAGATAGAGAAAAATTGATGAAAATATCTTTTTTTTTTCTTTATGTCTTTCTTATATTAGAAAATTGTTTATTCTTCATTTTATGTTATATGTTTCACATAGGTATCCCATTTGTAATGGAATGTTATCAATCACTACAAAAGTGTAGCAGCAAGCACAGATTCTTTGATCTGGTTTTCTAAAGGAAAGCTACTTAAATGAGGTTAATGATCTTACTTAAACCAAACATATATCATTTACCTAGTTCAGGGGAAAAAGTCACCACCCTGAACTTCAGAGAAAATACAAACAGACGTTACAAACAGACAAAAAATACAGAGAAACAGACCAACAGATAGGGCTTCCAGCTTTCTGACCATTCCATCCATACCTAGTTAGAGAAGAGGAAGAGAAAGAAGCACCAACATCTGGATTTTCAAATACGTGAGGCTCAATGGCTGCCAGAGTCTCATCTGGTCAAATCACACAACTCTTCCCATAAGTGAGCCCCAAAGCAAAACCTCACATCAGGGTATAAATAAATAAACAAACAAACAAATAAATAAATGAATAAATAAATAAATAAATAAATGTAGCCTTCTCCAGAGTCAGAGAACATCACAACCCTCATGATCCACTACTCAATCACAAAGTAACAAAGTGTGGGTGTTCATGAAAAACAAGTCTCCCACCACAGGCTCCATGTAACTACATTCAGCTTATTAGGGGGCAGAGTATATATTCAAATCAGGGAAAGTCCTCGACTTCACTTAAGCCTATTACAGGGCAGGAAAGATCTTCAAATTCCTTTTACTATTACAAAAAGTTACGTAGAAAAGAAATTTATGTAACATGATTTTCTTTACTATATCTTTATGTTTCATTATTGTAATAGTGGATTTTGAACTCCTAGAGGGTATATATTTAGAACGTAGCACAATTACATCTGCTTATAAAGCACTTTTAACCGATCATGATTGATGATAAAATATGAATAGATTTTACAACTTTTCTGAGAAGTCACAAAAACATTGTAGCAAGAGATATTTATTGTCTTTGTATAGATGTGCTGTCTTCTATATAGAAAAAAAGAAGAAAAAGAAAGGGCAAGCTTGATGGACAGGAAGATTGATTCAGTTACTTATTCAGCTACTAAAAACAGCTCCCCCTTTAGAAGAAAGAAGAGGTACATGAAAATTCTCAACCTTCCCCACAGTAAGTGACAGTATTGTGTTTCATCAATGAATCTTTCCTTCTGAATAAAAAACATAATTTTTCAGAGTCTTTTTTTGTAGTTAAACATAGATGTAATTTTCTAAATTCTTTAAGATCGGGAGACAAATATAAATTTTGATATTGTATTATTCTACACTAATCATTTAAAGATTCAAATTTTAAATCCGTTAAAATGTCATGATGTATTTTATTACTACTCCATGGAAGGAAAAACCATGTAGTACATAAAGGAAAACAAAGAAAAAAAAAACTCAACTTTATTAGATGTCCAAGTCATCATTTATATCAAAGCCAAATTATCTAAATAAGATTTATTTCCAAATTAAAAATTCTTTTTATGCCCACTAAATTAGTTTCAAAATTTACTCCCAAATATCACATGCAGTTTCAGAAGGAGAGCAAGACATCTGAATCATCGTGTGAAATAATGTATAAATATAAAATATGTATACGTAAAGTGATATAAATTTTAAACATGCAATACATGCCTCTATACATATATATAATATAAATACACACATAAATGCATATTTTGTCTCAAGTTGTCTTTGATAAGCAACAGACTAGATTATAAAAACCTTTCTTTCTGAAAAATAACTAGGTGTGTGTGTTTGTGTGTATGTGTTTTCAAAATGCAGTGACTGGATTAGAAATAAGATTGCAGAAGCATTTTTTAGCTTCTACTGTAATGACTTTAAAAGCTAAGGGAAAAAGGTGATTTTTATGCTACCTTTGCATAAGATAATAATGGTTCATAACATGCTTCCCTTTATAAATTTAATTTGATTAAGTTTAATAATGTTGGGCTTCAACATTAAGGCCTTTTGCTTCTTTTATACACCATATGTGTTCATCATTGCAGTCGCTAGATTCAAAGAAAATGACTTTGACTCTTTCCTCTAATAGTCTAATATTGAAAGCAACATATTTAGAAGATAGGCTCCCAATAACAGACTAATTTATATGGAACTAGGCTAACAAAGGAACACTGTTGTCAATGATACTTCTGGCCCAAACAAAAAAGAAAAGCAGTTCACAAATTTTTTTTTTGACACTTGAAATTCCAGAAGATGCTTTCATACATGACATGGATGTGCCTGTTACTTCATTGAGCTATCAGTTGATATCTATAATCATCTACAAAGTTTTTTGATCTAGATAGTCTATATTAAATTAGATAAACTTGGTTCTGTGTTATGTAGAGAATGAATGAAAAATTAAGTACTTGTTTCAATACTTATTGAGAGCTATGCAAAGTTCTATGGACACAAGTAGAAAACGAAAGTCCTTTCGCTCAAATGTTTACATTCTAATAGAGGAAGAAATATCCACAGGATATTGGTGGTCAGGGAGAAGCACTTAAGTCAAGGAGTCATAGAATGTTGAAGAGTATCACACAGCATTTTTTTTTTGTCATAAACGTCTTAGAAAAGTAGTTTAGATCTGACCACAGCTCTTAGAAATAGAGGGAGTTGGGGGTGTTAGATTCAGAGAGGCAAGTTATACAGATCTCTTGGAATGTGTATGACAGTAATGAATCTTGTATTGTTTAGAAACATAGAAATAATGAAAACCAACTATATGTGCTTACATATGTATATATATATATATATATATATACATATTTAATAATTTCATTATGTGTACATGCTGGAAATTTTATTTTTAAGTCAAATATTTACTAAATGATAAAATATATTTTAGCAATCAAATTACAGAAATTACAATTTAAAACTTAATTTTGTGAAACAAAAACTTTAAGAATATAGAAAAAATAGGAAATAATACCCAATTTTTGATAAGGTCATATCTGGGTTTATATAAAGCAGCAGCAATATTTCTGGAGCTTTCTCTTTACTCAGATATTGAACTAACACTAATTGATTAAAGCAAAATAAACTTTTTTTTTTATGGTCTTCACTCCTGAATTTCTGGATTTTTCTACCTCCAGACTTCTCAACCTGACTAGAGATGTTTCTGTTCCTGTAACTTTATTCTCTGATTGATGAGCACCAGCATTTTTGGCAGATCTTCAAGCCATCCATACTTCCTTTACTCCTGACTCAAGTCCTCACTGTAAAGCTTTAATCTATATACTTGTCAATAACCTTGGTGCTGCAACAGTATCACTCCTCTCCTCCTCCCTTCAGTTACCTTTTACTTATCTTCCCCCATCAGAAATATCCTGAAGGAAGGATATAGTCTTTTTGCATTTCTAGTTTTATTCATTGTACTTAAAGTAGTATCTAGCACACTGACTAGTAAATGCTCTCTCTCTCTCTCTCTCTCTCTCTGTCTCTCTCTCTCTCTCTCTGTCTCTCTCTCTCTCTCCCTCTCTCTCTCTCCCTTTCCCCCTGTCGTCATGAATAAGGCATTACTCACCAGGTGTTATGGTTACACATTTCTTAATCAAATCATAGTAATTAATTGTCAAAGCTAATTAATAGTCTATGTAAAAAAAATCATGAGTATCTTGAGATGTGTAAGGCCATTGTTCTACTTTATTTCTTTTTAAATATGGGTTGGTTATTTTTTTTTTCACAAAAACAGATTGTAAAGCATCAAACTGCAGAATACTGAATAGATTTGTAATATGGAAGTCTAATTCAAGTCCTTTAGCCAATGAAGATACTCTGTGGTGATATTCACAGTTCCATAGGAACAGATCCATCATCACTCTGAAGCAATCTGATTTCCGCTACCTAGTCACGCAAAAAATACTTTAAATTTGGTTGTGAGTATTGTCATATTGTCTCTGACAATGCCTAAAGTCAGATGTTTCACATTACAGTTAGAATTTTACAATTCTCCTTCTCAAATCACTGGTCAATATTATTTTTTCATTGAGTTTCAGAGTGGATAAAATGAAGTTATTCTCTCCCATTTCTTTTTGTATCAAAGAGATGCTGTGACTTAAATTTTCTATTCATATGAGTGGACATTTTTCTCTCCCTCACTGGGTGAATTGACATATTCTCTATACAGATAGTCACACTGTCATTTAAAATAGTTTGAAAATATTCTGGGCCACTTATCATAGCCAAAATGTTACACCAGTTTTTCATCTTGTAATTGTAGTTGATTGAAAGTGAAAATATAAAGGTACCTATTTACTTTTGCCATAATATTGAGAGTTGAGTGCATCATGTGAAGGGCAAAAATGGACTTGAATCAATTTTGTTCATGAACAAGACTCTTGGCTTTTGTTTTACAAGTTTAATTCTAACCCTATTTGAAGAGTTCTTACAAAATCTTCACCATTACATGTCCATGATGGCAAAAAATATTCTGAATGATATTAAGGAAATCAAAGACAGTAATGCCTTCTATATTTTACTTCCAAATTAACCACTAGGACAATGTTCCAAAAATGTATATAGCATGTATATGGGACATTTAATTGCCTCTTTATATTTACCTTCACATCCCATTTAACCATCCACTCATTTATACAGGTCATCTCACCATCTACTTTTCTCTTTTCACAAAAACAGCTTGTAAAGCATGAAACTGCAGAATACTAAATAGATTTGTAATATGGAAGTCTAATTCAAGTCCTTTAGCCAATGAAGATACTCTGTGGTGATATTCACAGTTCCATAGGAACAGATCCATCATCACTCTGAAGCAATCTGATTTCAGCTACCTAGTCATGCAAAAAATACTTTAAATTTGCTTGTGGGTATTCTCATATTGTCTCTGACAATGTCTAAAGTCACCAATAACATGCTTTTCTCATCCTGGACTAGAATTCTAAAGACCAGACTTTCAGATTTGGATTTCTATTCTCGTCTTCCTGAATCCAAGCATTAGTCCTTGGAAAAGTGAACCTTTTTTTAAATTTAGACTCCTTAGCATAGGCCCTTATGCAGTTGATTGGTGAGTGCTTGTGTGCAAACTAAGGCACTAGTCTACTAGAGCTACTGGCTGGCAATTGTCACCAGAACACACTTTAGTTTAACATGCTGTCTAGTCATCAACTGGGACCATTTTATTAGCAGGCTATCCTGCCACATTTCTGCATTTCTAGAACAAAGGTCCTTTCTCTAATAACCTCTCTCTGACAGTTATTTTCTCCTAATAAAATGTAAACTTTTTTAGGGAGGAGGTATCTCTTTTTAAATCTCTGTATGTCAAGTAATTAGAACATTAATAAATAATTAATTATTTTTCCTTTCCTGTCCTCCTTTTCCTTTCCTTTAACTCATCTCCTCTCCCATTTCTTCCTTCTATCCTCTCTTCTTCCTTTTCTTCCTTTCTTCCTTCCTTCCTTCTTTCCTTCCTTCCTTCCTTTGTTCTTTCCTTCCTTCCTTCCTTCCTTCCTTCCTTCCTTCCTTCCCTCCTCCAGCAATACATTTACATATATTGACTACACTATCCAAATGCACAGATATCATGATGATCAGTCAATTTTAAGAATTCCAAGATATCATTTAAGTGGTCATAATAAAATTATTAATGCTATTGAAGAGAAATAAAGTATTCAACTTGACTGATTTTTATTGTCAAAATAACATACCAGAGTGAACATCTGCTCATGTTTTTGACAGACAATAATGACACCAGAAATTATTGCCACCAATTTTCATTTAGTGAAGGCATTGTATTTCTTGTTAAATCATTAAAGGTTTGCATTTTTTTTAGCATATTGATGAAATTTAGAAACAACATTTGTAAAAACTTGTCAGTTGTTTTTTTTTTTTTAATGATTACCCTGACTGCTCACTGGCCTTTCACCAAATACAGAACAATGTTAATGAGTCATTTCATTTCATTTTGGTTATGGTGATGTTCTTCTTATTTATAGAAATGAGTCTGCTTTTCCTCATCTAACAGAACATCAATAGATTTTATTTCATTAAAACTTGACCATTAAGAAAAGCTCAAAACATGAGATTCTGACAGCTGGTATTTAATTAAAAATGGCACTTTTATACCAGGATCTGAATCCCTTATCAATAAATGTTGGATCAGTGTGACCTTAATATGCTACATCATTAGAGGAGAAGAAAAGGCAGAAAGACCAAACTGTTGAATTATTTGATGGGCTATCATTTAACCACCTCTAACTTTCTTTAGATAATGGAGACTGGCACTTCAAACTATTTTTCTTTCTCTTTGGGATATTGTTGAATGGGTCATAAGATGAAATGCTCCAAGTCTTTGATTAAGAAACATACCCAACTGACCTAAAAGGCAACATCTTTTTCTGTGGTAATCACTCAGTTTATAATGATAAGCTGCAGTTGGTGAGAACATTATTTTCATGCAAGTTTTTAACCAAAGCTTTCAAGATATATGCATTATTAATTCAATAGGTTGGGAGTTCATAGTATTCAGTTAAAATGTAAAATCTCAGGTTTATTCTGTCACAAAGGTAGAATGCGTAGCTTAAGAGGAGTATTGGGGCAGCTAGGTGGCACAGTGAATAGAGCACCGGCCCTGGAGTCAGGAGGACTTGAGTTCAAATCTGGCCTCAGACACTTAACACAAAAAAACTAGCTGTGTGACCTTGGGCAAGTCACTGAACCCCAACTGCCCTACCTTCCCCCCTCCTAAAAGCAAAAAAAAAAAGTGAAGGAGTATTGTGCTGCAGATGGAGAACTAGCTTTGAAATCAGCATCATTTGGGTTCTGTTCCAGCTTCTGATGCAGACTGGCATACCTATAAATGGGTCATTTAAAATTGATATAAATTAACATAGATTTCATAGTGATATAAATCTCAATCTATAAAATGGGGATAATGATAGAACCTACCATCCAGGGTTATTATGAGGAGAAAACGAGAGGCTATATGTAAAGAATTTTGAAAATCTTAAAGCATTGTAAATGTGTTACTTATAAAGAATATAATAAAAATACTTATTGTATTGTTGCTATTATTCAAGTCTTATAATTGAAACATACTGGCTATGTTATCCTGGGCAAGTCACTTAATCTTTCAGTGCCCAAGGCAAGTGTAAATTGCAGAACAGCTGCAAATTTGCATTGGTATAGGGAGTTCCTCACCAGGAACTCTTTACTCTGAGGAAATCACAAATCTGAAAAATAATGAAATGTGACAAAGATTGCATACACTATCACACAGTGGGCATGCCTAACAGAGTTACTTGCATAGGTCAAGGTTTAAATAAAGTAATAGTCAAAGGGGAATGGAAAAACTAATCATAATGTGATATCATAGTAGTGTGGATGTATATTTCCAATGAATATGAGCTTTTCTGTGATATCTTATATTCTATATAAATCACTTCTTATTGAATAATATAACTCATACTTTAAAATTAAAAGTTTTTCCCTCTCTTCAATCAAAATGAAAAGTTCCTAATTTTGAGACAAAAGGGGATGCCTTGGGCAATTCTGTCATAGTACTTTTTTTTTTTTTTATGTACAGCCCTAACTATGAATTGAGCAGGGTTGAAAACTGCAAGAAAGGAGTTAGTAGAGAAAATGTCCAAGGGTTTTGAAATGAAAAAGAAATTGCAAAGAGGAAGATTAACTCATTGGCTTCATTTTCTTAGTGAAGCAATATTTAAGTTCTTTAGCTGAGAGAGACTGGGGAAGTTTGAAATATCATCAGTGGATATTGAGATAGGGAATCAATTAGAGGGATAGAATATGAATGGTGTGTTACAGTGGGGGCATTAGTAGTATTCTGATGGCAATTTATAGCCAACCTAGTGAGCATATGAATTCAATATGTGAGTAAGAAGAGGAGGAGATGGTTGAAGTAATCCAAGGCTTGGGTTTGGGAACTAGTAATAGAACAAGAGGCACAGGTTTCAAGAACAGGTGACAAAAATCAAACCAAAATGGTTAAATATAGTGTCAAGATTGGGAACAGAAGAATGGGAAGTCAGCAGGGGTAATGGCCTGGGAGAAAATTGTGGTAAGTTGGAGGTTATGATGAGGGAGAAGAATAAATTTAGGAGAGGCGATATGGAATGAGTGGTTAAGATGGAATGGCAGTCAGAGAGAATACCAGCAGTATTTTTCTGTCTTTTTTTTTTAATCAAGGAAGTAAAATAATTGTGCAAAGGGAGAGATCCACTATGTGACCATGATTTCATGTAGCCTAAGTGAAAGTAGGGAATGGGGTTTTTGGTGACTGAGAAATTTGGAGCATAGGGAGTTGGATGACACATCAGCAAATATGTTCAAATCTCTTAGTATATGAGCAGGAATAACCTGGGAGTTGGTACAAAATAACCACCATGATTTGAATAGAAGAAAAATTTATATTGGAGTGAATTTCAAAGGAGGAGAGATGGCAAAGTAATATAAGCAAATAAAGATTCTGGAAGTTCAGCAGCAAGCAAGATGTATCCTGATTCTCCTCCTGGACAAGTGTCCTGGGGAATGTAAGTGAAAGTATACTTAGTGCATGAGAGGATGATCATGGATTCTGTATCATCTGGTGGAAGCAATATAATTTTTATCTTGTAGCAGATGCTCTGAGGGGGATCTGAAATCTGCTGAAAGGAGTCATACAAAATCCAGAATGTTTTCTTTTAGCCAGCACTAAAAACAAAACAAAATAGCAACTAGACAGGAAATAAAAAAGCACATGGTTTGTAACTACAAATATTAATAAAAAGCACTCCCTTAAAAAAAAAAGGTCTAATTTTGTAGCTAAAATAAAGGAGGCTTTTGATGCTGTCCAATATAGTTTCAAATTTCCATATAAATGCTAAGATCAGGCTTGGCACACTTAGCTTACAACCATCTAACTCCCAGCCTAAAAGATTACACTATTTGGTAGATATACAGTGTGAAGAGAGTACTTACATGGTACTTGAAAAAGACAATGTCAAATTGGAAAGCCCTAATAGAAGAGTTCATCTCTTTCCAGCAGAGTGTTAAGCTTCCTGATTGTAAGCACAAGATTGTATCTTATATAAGTGAGGCTTATGTTATTTTAAAAAATGAGTACTTTCTCCACAAGGTCAATTTCTAGAGGAGATTTTTTTAAGTGGACATATCATGTATTCTGTAGTCAGCTTGCATATATTATATGCACAACCTTTTATCTTTTACAAATATTTCTGAAGGAAATTACAGTTTTGTTTTTATTGGCAGTTCACTAAATATTTTTTCTACTATATGTGCTTGTGAGAAAAAAGAAAATAAATGTGTCAAGTATCTATTGTCACATTTCTCCTCACTTTATCAGTTCAATTTTGGAAGTGCCCTTTACAGTCTGTTTCCTTCTAGGTGTACTCTTATGTGTTTCTATTGTGAGGGAGTCCAGGGACTTAAATCATATCATAATGCTGAATGTCTGTAAGAATCTCCAAGAGGCTTAAAACGGAAATGTTCGAAGTTCTCTATTGGCAACTCCAAATTAAGTTCCATTCTTGAGACAGTCTGAAACATAGAGTTATATTTTATATGCAGCACTTGAGGCCTCTGGTAGAAAGCCCAAGAGACAAAGATTATAGAGTGGTTCTTCTGTA
The DNA here is from genome assembly GCA_028627135.1 of Pseudochirops cupreus. NCBI lineage: Eukaryota > Metazoa > Chordata > Mammalia > Diprotodontia > Pseudocheiridae > Pseudochirops > Pseudochirops cupreus. The sequence goes on from CM053580.1 coordinate 125,162,048, forward strand.
TTTTCCACTTTTTTTCTGGGGACAAAATAAAGGTTGTCCAGTAAGCTAATGATTCTATTATTACATTGAATGTATGTGTGTGTGTGTGTGTGTGTGTGTGTGTGTGTGTGTGTGTGTGTGATTAGGAACTATACATTATTTTGCAGTTTTTCAATCAACAAGCATTGGTATTCTCTCCCTCCAATCTCAACACCTGCTCCCCACACCAATGAACAATAACAATAATAACAAGAAAGCGAAAATTGATCCCTCCTAATAAATGTTTCTGATCAAGCAAAGAATATTTCTATGTTGGTCATGTCTAAAAATGTATGTCTGATTTTTCATTTTGAGTCCTCCACCCTCTGTGGAGGAATGTGGCAAACGTAGTTCATTTCTATTCCTATGGTATTCTAATTGTAATTGATTAGAATTCTCAAGTCTTTCAAAATTGTTTTCTTTGTAATATTGCTGTTATTGTATAAAGTTCTCCTAGTTCTGCATATGAGTCATTTGCCTCTTTCTCTAATCTCTTTAGCGCATTGGTTTAGTTGTGGTCTAGATAAGTCGAAGCACATGCACAGTTTAATAACATTTGGTGCATTGTTCCAAATTGTTTTCAAGACTGGCTAAACCAGTTAACAGATCTACCAAAACTGCATTTGTGTGCCTGTTTTCTGTCAACCCCACCAATATTTGTGATTTTCCTCTTTTGTCATCTTCAGCAATCTGATAGCTATGATTTAATTTGCCATAATCTAATTATAATTGATTTGATGCATTTTTCTCATGGTTATTAATATCTTGGATTTCTGCCTTTAAAATCTATCCATTTAATACTTTATTACTTTTTGCCTTTTTATCTATTGGGAAATAGATACACAGACACACCCCTTTGAAACCTGACCATTATCAGAGAAATTGGATGCAAAGACTTTTCCCCCCTAGTTAGCTATTCCCCTTCTAATTTTAACTGCATTGGTTTTTGTCCATGCAAAATGTTTTTAATGTTATATAATAAACCAACATCCAACATCAAAATTCTCCATTTTTTCTTCTATGATACTTTCTGTTTATTGTTTAGTCATGAATTCCTACCTTATTCAGAGATCCAAAAGGTATTTTCCCCCTTGCTTCTCTAATTTGCTTATGATGTCACAAATTTTATCTAATTCAGACAATATACAAGCATGCATGTGTGTATATGTATATTATGTCTATAAATAATTTTGTTGCTAATGATTGTAAATAAGGATATGGCATAACTATAGAATTGCAAATTAGAAATTTGGTCATATAATCAAGATTAATCCCAATTAGGAAGAAAATGGACAACTACCTAAAGGAATCATTGTGACTATATGTTTTATTTAGGTAAGTCACGAATGAACAAAACATGTAAAAATTCAAGGAAAAGTTTATTACCAAGTATTTATTAAATAAGGATTATTTTAAAAGATTATAGGAATAACCTTAGGAAAATTAAGTTCAAAATCAACTGAAGCTTTCAAAAATTTCTAAAGCAAAAAAAATTTCATTTCAAAGTTATTAGAGCAAATTAAAGATCAAGAAAGGGCTGGGCTAATGTTTGAGGAATATTAAGTGATGACAGGGGGGAAAAGGCAGCTATACACAGCTACTATTTTGTTTTTCCAATGAGGAAATTGATCTTTGAGTTGGAAAGGAAGCTGAGAAATCATGTTAATTTTAATTTAGCTAGCTATAATATTTATGCTCAAGAACTACAAAAATCATCAATCTCTCTCTCTTTCACATACACACACACACACACACACACACACACATTTTCTCTCTCTCACTCTCTCTCTCTAACATTGACAAGGTCATCCAGCTCTTCATTCACCAAGTATCAATAAATTAATTTCTAGTTAGCAGAATTGCAGAATTCTTAGCAAAGCATACCTTTTTCTTCTCAAACCAGATGTGGCAGCAGAATGCAATGTGAGCTTGTGGAACCAAATAGAAGTTCTTAGATGCTCCCTACTATAATTCTTTTACAACACAAAGCTTGATACAAGTTAATATAGCTTTCTACATAAAATACAGTTAAACAATTTAGAATGTCTTTCTATAGACACAACACCCTTTATCACTTACAGGCTATTTAGAGGCTTTACATTTACACCATATTTCATTTTCTATCTCTTTTGCAATGAAATTTTTTATAGCTCCACTGTAAAGATTATCTTTACATAATAATTAAGCAGTTCTTAATTTCTTCTCTTTTCCTTCCAGACACTAAGCTGTCCATATATAAAAGAGGCAACATCTATATCTTTTATAAGTTTCTTTACATATTTTTCTTTTACAAAACTCCTTTTTCTTCACTTTTCTGCACCAAATTGCTCTGTATCAAATGGCAATATCTTAAAGGACAATTTCCCCCATCTTGGAAGGGAGACAGAAGGTGAATGTGCTTTCCAGTTTCAGGACTAGATTGACCTCAACAAAAGAAGAATTTGCAGAGATTAAATGGTTTATAATTCAGAAACAATCTCTATTACATGCTTAATTCCACAGACATAAAACAGATCTGACGATTAGATTATTGCTTGCTGTTGAAATGTGAACATCAAAAATGGCCTAATTTTAAAAGGAACTCTGAAGATTAAGGTAAGGCATTGAAAAGTTATTGATTGGCTGGGCCCTTCACATAACAGTCTCCAGGATGCTATTAATCGTAATATAACTAGCAAATTCTCAGTACTCAGGGATTTAATAAGAAGGGAATATTTTCAAATTGGTTTGTATGTAATATTTCATATAAAATAGAAAGTCACTCTTTTGTTCGTTAAGAAGGTATTTTTTGGTAGAGTGGTCCATGATCCAGCCAACCCCACCCCACATCTGTACTTATTTGCAACAGAATTTGCATATACATGTTTATGACAAGAGAGTGAAGAGAGACAGAGACAGACAGATGAAGATAGAGAGAGAGAGAGTAATGGAGAGAGAGAAAAAAATGAGAGAGAAAAAGAATGACTTGCATAAAGAAATCAAATTTATAGATTGATGTTTGGTTTAAAAAATACTGATGATTTTATAGGGGAAATTTAGGGAGTTGTGACTTCTTAAGTTAAAGGTAAGTCACTGAGAATTAGAAAGTTCTATTGGGAGTCATTAAGCATAGATGGAAAAGACAAGAGGCATCACAGGGCAGCAGCAATAGAGGGAGAGGAACCTGAAAAGAACTGAAAGAAAGTAAAGGATCTTAAAAACTTCTCATTCTGATCTATGGCCACTAAGAGCAGTCAGTTGAGAGAAGGCTTCAGCTGAACAATAACTGATTTCTTGGAGAGAACTGATTACATTACCTAGAGCTCCCAGTAACAGTTCTTATCCTTTACTGCCACCTAACATTGTAGAAAGGTGAATCTTTTCATAAAGACCTGATGATCCCTACTTCGACTTTTAACTTGATAAGTAAATGGAAAGGATAACAAGAAAGGAAGAAAGAAAAAAGAAAGAAAGAAAAAGAAAGAAAGAGAGAGAAAGAAAGAAAGAAAGAAAGAAAGAAAGAAAAAGAAAGGAAGGAAGGAAGGAAGAAAGAAGCAAAGAAAGAAAGAAAGAAGAAGGAAGGAAGAAAAAAGAGGGAGTTTTGTGACTGCTGTGCTATCTTGGCAAACTGGTTTAAAGAGTTTATCTGAACTGTTTTTGGTTTTGGTTTTGGTTTTCCCTGTAAGCTGTATTCTGATGGACCCAGCACACAACACCTAGATGAATAAATAACTGCTTAGATTGTTCTATAGAGCCCAGAAATATTTCCATGAATTTAATACTTGTCTTTCTTTTTTTAATAGCCATATTTTTTGTCTGTTTTTTGCTTTTTGGAGGGGGAATGGCAGGGCAATTGGGGTTAAGTGACTTGCCCAAGGTCACATGGGTCGTAAGTGTTAAGTGTCTGAGGTCAGATTTAAATTCAGGTCCTCCTGACTCCAAGGCCAGTGCTCTATTCACTGTACCACCTAGCCGCTCCCAAGATAGCAATTTAGTCAGGGTCTTTTTTTTAAAAAATATTTTATTTTATTTATTTTAATTTATATCATTCATTTCCATGAGATTCTGAGTTACAAATCTTTCCCCCACCCGCCCCTCAAAACAGCCATCCCCTTGTATAACCCCTCCCCCAATCTAATCTCTCCTATGTCCTCCCCCATAACTCCTCTAACTTTCAGACAGAGCAGGATGGATCTCCCTTCCACAATGCCTGTGAATCTTAACTTCCAGTTGGATGTAGTTAATAATAATAGTAATAATAATTGT
>CM053580.1:125166810-125177475 GCA_028627135.1 Pseudochirops cupreus
CAGACGCTGGAAGCCGTCTGCTGATCTGTTTTTCTGTTTGTTTGTAACTTCTGTTTGTGTTCTCTGAAGTTCAGGGCGCCAACTTTTCCCCCTGAACTAGGTAAATGGTATTTGATTAATTAAAGTAAGATTGTTAACCCATTTTGAGTTGCTTTCCTTTAGAAAAGCAGATCTAAGAACCTGTGCTAGTAGCCGCCCTAGGTATGCTAGGGTGATTGCTGTTACAGCAATGTGGGAGCTGCAGCATTTTCCTGCTTCTATGCCACCATCTTGTCTCCGCCCTCCTCTGTGTTTGATTTTGTTACCTTCAATTTTATTAATTTCTCCTTTGATTTTCATTTTGTTGTTTAATTAGAGATTGAAAATTTCTTCTTTTTTATACTTTAGTTTCATACTCAATTAATTGATCTAAACTTTCTCTGTTTTATTCATGTGCATGTTTGAAGATATAAAGTTTTCCCTAAATTCTGCTTTAGCTACATCCCACAAATTTTGGAATGTTCTCTAATTGTTCTCATTTGTTTTAATGAAATTGCTCTTTCCATCTTTTGTTCCTTGACTCACTCATTTTTTAAGATTAGATCATTTGGTTTTCAATTATTTTTATTCTATGTTTAGATGATCCTTTATTGAATAGCATTTTTATTGCCCCAATATACTAGAAGTAGAAGGCTTAGAATATGATATTATGGAAGGCAAAAGAATAGCCATTAGAATCAAGAATAAACTGACCAGAAAAAACGTAGTGGCAATCTTCAAAGATATTTACATATGCATACATATGTACAAATATAGACATATACATATATACACATATGTGCATATACATAATTTTAACTGAAATTGATTTTACATAACAGGGAAGTAGGAGAGGAAGGGGATGAAGAAAAGAAGAGTGATAAAATGGAGGACAAATTAAAGAAGACAGTGGATAGAAGCAAGACAGATTTTAGAAAAGGGACAGGAGAGAGAAACACAGAGATGGAGAATAAACAGAAGGATAAGGAATGGAGGGAAATGTATGATTATTATATATAACTGTAAATGTGAATGGGATGAACTCATCCATAAAACAGAGCAGAATAGGAGGATGGATTAGAAATCAGAATTCACCAATGCATTTGTAAGAAACACAATTGGAGTACAATCTATTGTTTCAGCTGAGGTTAAAAAAAATAATATCTGGTTGATTTTTTAAAGATGCTCTGTATAGCTGAGAAAAAGATATACTCCTTTCTATTCTCATTCAGTTTTTTTCAGGTTTCTATTATATGTAATTTTTCTCAGATTCATCTCCTTAGCTTCTTTCTTATTTATTTTATGACTAGATCTATCTAGGTCTGGGAGGGGAAAGATCAGGTTTTCCACTAGTATAGTTTTACTGTGTACTTCCTCCTGTAATTCGTTTAAATCTTCATTATATCTTGTTTAGTTGTTGCCTTCCACTCAATCAATTTTAATTTTTAAGGAATCATTTTCTTCAGTGGGCTGTTGTACAATTTTTTTTTTGGTCAATTCTGTTTCTTTTTCTTTTTTTTAGTGTTATTTTCTCCATTACCTTTTGTGTCTTTTTTACTAAATTAAACATTGTCTTTTCATAGTTTTCTTCCTTTGTTCTTATCTAGTTTTCCCTCTATGACTTATTTGATTTCAAAATTATTTTTAGCACTTCCAGTATTTCTTGGCCTGATGTGTCTGATTAACATTCTTCTTTGAGGTTTTGCTTGCAGGTTGTTTTGACTTTATTGTATTCTTCTTTCTGTTTTGTTATTTTCTGTCACCACAATAGCTTTTCATGGTCAGGTTAATTTTTAGTTATTCCCTCCCCCCTGTCAATTTCTTGATTTTAAACTTTAAAATAAAGTTGGGCTCTATTTCTGGCTTGTGGGGGGTAGAGTGGGAGTAGCCTGGAGGGTCACCATCTCAACCTTCAGGCTTCTTTGCACTGCTGTTTTCAGTGATAATTCTTGAGGTTTTGAAGTTTTCTGTATGATTTGCTAAGAATTGTGGTCACTGCTATCCTCATCTGCTTTCTGGTCTTTACACTAACAGGGGTAACGAACCTAGGGATTACAACTAATGTTGCTCCTCAGGGCCCCATGTTCCCTTAGGATCAGAAATGATACTGTGCCTCATAGTCCCTAAACTTTTTTTTTTAATAGGAAGTGATACTGTTGCATGGGAGTCCTGTTCCCCTGGGAGCAAAAGTGATACTATTTCTGACAGTCCAGGATGCTTTTTGACAAAAAGTTATATTGCTTCTCAAGACTCCATTCACTCTTGACCAAAAATATTCCTATTGGCCCTTGAACTATGACCCAGAAGTTGGTATAGGCAGTGAATCTGCCAAATGGCATCTGGTCATGTCTAGTGCTAACACAGGCCTTCCCTGTAGTCACTTTCTCACCAGTTGCCAGGTACCCTTATCATCTCTGACTTGAGAACTCATGAAACTTCTGCTACTTCTGTCACCAGCACCTAGAACCACCACTGTTGTTTCATCTACATGGACTCTGAGCCAGCCCATGTCTTTATATCATAGATTTCTCTTTCCAACCTCCTAAGTTATCTTGGGCAGCAAGAATGTTTCACTCTGATCTTTGGTTTACTTTGCCACCTCAGAATTCAACTTGACGCATTACTTTAAAGTTATTCAAAGGGGAAGGTTGGGAGAACTCAGCTGACTACTTTCTCTGATATGGTCTCTTGGGTTTCCCCCATCCTATAGTTTCAATTGTCATATCAATGCATATGACCCTCAAATCAACTTGTTTATTAGCTTTACCCTCTCTCCCAACCTCCAATCTCACATCCTTAATTACCTATTAGATACCTTGAATTTTATTTCCAGTAAGCAGCTAAGACTTCATATGTCTAAAATCAAATTCATTATTGCCCCCTCCAAAGCCTTCCTCTCTTTCAAAATTCCCTATTACTGTCAGGTACAACACCATCCCTCCCCAGTCACCTGTTTTTAGCCTGTTTATAGTCCTTGGTTCCTTACTCTCTCTACTTTCCATATTCAGCCAGTTGGCAAACTTTATAATTTCTCCCTTCTGAGTATCTCTTATACATGATCGCTTCTTTCTTCTGGCATTGCCATCACTCCTGTAGGGGGACCTTATTATCTAATTTCTGACTTATTACAATAGTCTTCTGATTGGTGTCCCTTCCACAATTCTCTCCTCTCCAAACCATCTTCCTTTCAACTTTCAAATTGATTTTCATAAAGGGTTGGTCTGACCACATCATGCACAGTCCATACTCATCTCCATTCAGTAAACTCCAGTGTCTTTCTTCTGCCTCCAGAATCAAATATAAAATCTTCTACTTTGACTTTTAAAGTCCTTATAATCAGGCCTCTTATAATCTTTCCAGTTTTGTTGTATGTTATTCCCCTCCACATACTCCATGATTCAGTAACACTGGTGTCCTTTCTATTATTTAGGGGCCCTTTCTCCCTTCCTATTCTTTGCATTTGAAACTCCATCTCCTTACTTCCAGTGTTTTCCCTGGTTGTTCTTCATGTATGGAATGTTCTTCTTCTTCATCTCTGTCTCTTCTCTGGCTTCATTAAAATCTCAGCTAAAGTCTTACTTATTGTAAGACACCCTCCAAATACTCTATAATCTTAATTCCCTTTGAGATTACCCATGATTGTGTGTGCATGTGTGTGTGTGTGTGTAGACCCTATTTTAAATGATTGTTGTATCTCCCCTCCCCCTTCTTAGAGAATGAGGTCTTGGAAAGTCTTTGTTTCCTTCCAGCGTTCCTTTGTATTCTCATTGTTGAGCACAGTATCTGTTATATAGAAGGCATTTTAAAAATGCCAGTTGATTTAATGCAACCCAGGTTACATTAGCTTTTAGTTTTTGTTGCCTGCCATATAGTATTTTGACTCAAATTGAAATTGTACACAGTATGGAATATGAGATGAGTCATTATGAAAAGAACTCCCAAAACTTTTTTTTTCTGATAAGTGGTTAATCTTTCCCCCATCATGTACATGTGAAATTAGCTTTTTAAAAATCTGAATGTATAACTTAATATTTGTTACTCTGAAGTTCCTTCTTACTTGATTTTTCCTGAAATGTAGTTGTCTAGTTCAACCTGTACTTTTCACTGCTGGAGAGACTGAAGCACAGAAAATGTAAGTGATTGATCCAGGCTTACATGGATAGTCAAAGGTAGAGTCAGGACTGGAGTCTCCTGATTTATATTTCAGTGTTATTTCCACTGTTTCCACTTTTCTGCTAATTCCTCTGACCACTCAGACTTTCCCTAGGGAGAGACTGATCTTTTCCCAAAGTCATATAATATATAATTATATATTATTCCGTATATATTTTTAGATGCATTAAAATGATATAATTTCAAATAAATTAAGAGTAAAATTTCTCTCCTAAGTAGAAAAATGATAAGAACAATATGACCAGTGGGATAAATTCTAGGATGTTTGAAAATCTAAAAGGAAGCCCTCTGAGGCTTTGTGAGATATAAGAAAGCTTTCTTCAAGAAGTTAGAGAGTTGTTTTTCTGCTACTCAATGCTTTGTGGAGGGATATTGTGACTTTCACAGTTAGAAGAAGTAAATGATAAGAAGGACCAGGGACAAAGCTGAGATTAAAAAGCACAGAAATGTTGAAAACTACCTGGAAGTAAACAAATAAGTCTACTTGCTATAACATTATATCTTCAGAAGAAAAGAAATTCAAAAAGGACATCCTAATAATTAGTCATAAAACATCATAAAATACACATTGTAGTACCAACATGTTTAGATTTTAAACTAAAAACTGGAGTTGTTTGTTTGAAATGTTTAAGGTTAAATAATGTAATAAAATGTTGCTTTTCATTATAATTTAGAATTATTTTATATTTATAGCAAGGTGTTTTATAAATAATGGAGGTTTAATCTGGAATACTATAAGGTGTCTTATTTTATCAGAATTCAGACTTCCTCACTTTTTGGCACAGGTCCACATCATCAAAAAGAAATAAATCAGCCTTTGGAAGCTGGAGATCTTGATTGTATAGAGAATGAGGGGAAAAAAAAGTATTGTTTTCTGTATATAATTAGTAGTTGGATTTCATGACTTCCTTCAAGGCTTGGCGCAAAAATCTATTTTTTGTATGAGGCCTTAATGACTTTCTTTGACTGCTAATGATTCCCCTTCAGATTACCTTCCCCCTACTCTGTATACACTTTGCATAATAGTTTTGGCATAATATTTTCCCTATTAGAAAATATGCTCCTTGAGGGTAGCAATAAATTATTTTGGTTAATTTTGTTTGTTTTTTTCATTCTTTGTACTGCCAGAACTTAGCATAGCATCTGGAACATGTTAAGATATCTTTTTTAAAAAAATTTAATTATTTAAATTTGATTTATTTTATTTTAAAATTCTGGAATAAAAGAAGGCTTTCCAAAACATAGTATATTAAAAAAAAAAACAAAAGATGATTGCTCAAGAAACTGCAAATCTATTATGTATAACTTGCTATTCCTTTTAGATATATAATAAAAGTAGCATGCAACTTTCTTTTTTTTTTATCTCCCTCCTCCCCACCCTGGAGATGGCTACTATTAGATGTAGTTATAGACACAGGACATAGACATAGACATAGGCGTAGACATAGACATAGGCATAGGCATAGACATAGACATAGACATAGACATAGACATAGACATAGACATAGACATAGACATAGACATAGACATAGACATAGACACAGATTTAGATTTAAGGAGATTTAGATTTAGATTTTAAAGATAGGAAACGTCATTTGATACATGTGTCTTTTTATCAGTTCTTTCTCTGGAAGCAGATAGAATCTTCCTTCGTATGTCCTTTGTAGTTAATATGAGCGTTATAGTAGTCAAAATAACTTACTCATTCAACTATGTTCTTAAAATAATATTGTTATTATTGTATACAGCATTCTCTTGATTCTGCTGATTTCGTTCTCCATTATTTCATGCAAGTCTATCCATGTTTTTCTAAGTTCAGTAAACTCATTTCTTAGCAAAGTAGCATTCCATCATGATCATGTACCACATGTTCTGCCTTTTCCCCAATTTATGGGCATCCTTGTGATTTCCAGTTCTTTGCTACCACAAAGAGAGATGCTATAAATATTTTAAAACATGAAAGTTCTTTTTTTTTCTTTTTTCCCTAATCATCTTTGGAAATACACTACTAGTGGTATTGCTGGGTCAAAGATTATAGGCAGTTTAATAACTATTTGGACATAACTACAGACTGCTCTCCACAATGGTTGGATCAGTTCACAATTCCATTTTTCCATATACCCTCCAACATGTGTTGCTTTCTATATCAATCATTTTAGCCAATCTGACAGGTGTAAAATCCTATCTTGAGGTTGTTTTAATTTGCATTTCTCTAATAAATAACAATTTAAGATCTTAATAAATATTCACTGATTGATTGAATGTACACAAACAAAATAAAATAAGTGTATGTGCAGGGATATTCATGAACATACGCATGAATCTGCATTGTACAGGCCCTGAGTTAGGAGTAAAAATTAAGAAATGATTATTTATTACAAAGGATATTAATCATAATTCATAACTACAGTGCCAATTATTTACTGTTCTTCTTATGTAGAAGAGTGAGGTAATGACTGTCCTTCATAGTAAAGCATTGGTTTAACAGGTTATTTACTTTCATCAAAAGTATAACCATTGTAGCCTCTGAGGAAAAGCCCCTTTCATACTTTATATGAATGCTCAAATTAACAAAGTAAAAACAGAAATATAGAATTAATGAAAAACAAAGCATTTTAAGTCATATATTTTCCAAGTCTTACCCTCTTATATCCTATTTACTCCACTCAATGTTTTTAACACTGTTCTTTCATATAAATTTTTGGCTTCAGTGACAATTGCTGATTCATATGCAAATTTTTTTTTTCTGTGCCAGCCCTCAGCTACTGACTGAGTGGCATCCTGGCACATGATTATGGTAGAACAGAGACAAGAGATTGAATAAGGATGTAATATCATAAAACTGACAAAATTTTTGCAAAATATTTTTGAAAATGAAAAATTGCTTAGCCACTGGGTAAATAGTGGATTTTAACTCTATTGTATTTATGTCTAAATTCATTCTGAATTAACCAAATTTAACCAAAATAACCAAATAAAAATGTCCTATGAAATAAGTATCATCTTTAAGCAGAACACTTCCTACCCACAAGCTACTCTTTGTAGTACATCCAGTCCTATTCATGCTTTGTGACTCAACTTAAGTTTAATCTTGTCCATGGACCCTAACACGATCATTCCAAACTACTGTGATGCCTTTCCTATTTAAACTTCTACAGTGTTTCTTATTGGTACACACACAGTGACTATTTATATGGTCTGTTTTGCTTTAGCAAAAGTTTGGTATGTCTATTTCATTTCTCCTCAAGTGCTTTGTAGATACCATGTCATCAACAGCCAGTAAGATCTGAATTCAAGTCTTACTCTAGCAAATACCATTTCTATGACTTGGGAAAGTTATTTAAAGTCTCAGTGCTCAAACCAGCAGTTCTCAATCTTAGAAATCATTGAAGACCCCAAAGATTTTTTTTTGTTTATGTAGTTTATATTTATCAAGAAGAGATAATAGCTCAGCTTATTGTTCATAGCTTACTCTTTAATTCACAGGTCAGGTAGACTCTGGAAAACTCCAGTGTATAGTCATGAGATAGTGAAAAAGAAAATGAGAAATGATATCTTAATATTCCTATGAAAATAGCTTTGACCTTGTAGACACCCTAAGGGGAATCACAATTTGACAGTCCATGCTATGGGCAATTCTATAAGACTGCAAGTACTAGAGAAAGTACCAAACTGATTTAATATGGGTTCTTTCCTTACCTATGAACTCTGTACACTAGTGAAATAACAAGTCCGGCCACTTTCCATAACCCTATATTCAAGACCACTGTACTTTCCCCACAGTTTAGAACAAATCATCATTGAGTCTTTACACAAAGATTTCCAGTGAAGAAACATACTGGAGGCAGCTAAGTGGCACAGTGAAGAGAGCACCAGCCCTGGAGTCAGAAGGACCTGAGTTCAAATCCAGCCTCAGACACTTAACACTTATTAGCCATGTGAAGTTGGGCAAGTCACTTAACCCCAATTGCCTGAAAGAAATAAAGGAAAGAAGAAAGAAAGGAAAGAAGGAAAAAAAGAAGGAAGGAAGGAAGGAAGGAAGTTTTAGATAGCTCCAATTACTATGACATTTTGTCTTATAATCAACCAAAATATGTTTCTCAGATTTTCTCCTCTTGTTCCTATTTCTTTATTGTTATGTACAACTCTTTAAATGTTTAAATTTCTCTGGCATGTTCTCTTGAAGACTTTTCTCTTCCAGTCTAAGCAACCTCTCTATATTCAACTAATATTCTAGGGACATAGTTTGGAGGTCTTCCATCATCCTGTTTAGCCTTCCCATGATACTCTCTAGCTTATTAATGCTCTTCCTTAAAATACTGTTTCCAGAACTGGAAGAAGTAGTGAGAACAATATATTCTGATCAAAATAAGGTACATAGAGATCTGTCCTCTGAGTGCTGAATATTCCTTTACTTAATGAAACAAAAATCTGAACAAAATGAAAGAGAAAGCAATGAAGCGAATGATGTGTTAGAATCATGAAGAATCCATCAAATTACTACAATTAGAGCTATTTGAAAGTAAAACAAAGATAGTGGATTCCCTCATCAGATGTCATCAAATTGGAACTAGGTTCCAATACTAAAAATCTTTGCATGAAAACTAGAAAAACACTTGCCAGGCATATAGAATGGATTATTGTTCAACTATGGAATTATGCAATATGGTTTGGAAGTTGTCTTTCAACAGAGATATTGAAGATTCAGTGATTTTCATGCATTCATTCATTCATTGAGCAAATGTATGCCAAACAATTGCCTCAAGTTGGGGAAAGGGATACAGAAGAGGAAATATAAAAGACTAAAACATGGCCTCCACCTTAAAAAACAAACATTTTGGGGAAGGCAGGAGAATAGATACTTAAACAACAAATAATAATCACTTCTCACCTCTTTTTAAATCTATCCCAAATTAATGAATTTACTATTAATTACTTTCCTTTTCTGGAGGTTGTTTTGGAGACATCACAAAGCATCACAAACTTTATAAGAAAAAATTTGTAACAAAAATTTTGGAGACATAGAGTTGTTGAAGATGGTGGTGTAGAAGCAGGAAAACTGCACAGTTTCCCCCATAACCACCTCAAATACCTATAAAATATGACTCTAAACACATTTTAGAACTCCAGAACCCTCAAAAGTGCAGACAAGCAAATCTCCCACTGAAGGCAGGAAGGGCTCATCGCAGAGCGCTGGGAGCCAAAACCAGCCTGGCTTGAAACCATGGTTTGGCCCCAGGACAGCCAGGACAAGCTGTGGGTGGAGCTTTCAGGAGAGTGGACCTCTGGCAGCTGTGGCAATTTCCAGAAATACCAACACATAAGAAACAAGGAAAAAGTGAAAGGTCAGTGGAATTTGGCTAAATTTGGGTGAGAAAAGCCAGTCCAGCCATCAGCCCCCAGAGCAAGAAAGCAGCAGAAGTGGCAGCCCTGCAGACACCTCCACGTGACTACTTCAGAGCTTCCAGCCTGCAGATTGCAGGGGATCAAGCAATCATTCAGAGACCTAGTGCTCTTCCCTTAACCAGCCTGAACTGGGATTGTGTTCTTGGGTGGTGGTTCTGAGGTACATGACCAGTGAACCAAAGGTGGGGGGCTGCAGAGACAGTGGCCTCCTAATAGCTCTGGCAGCTGCAAAAACCTCAGCGATTTGGGACAGAGCTCTCCCCTCTGAAAGCAGAGTGCTACTGAACTCAAAAGTCAAGTAACTGACTGGCAACATGAGCAGGCAAAGGAAACAAAGTAAGAACAGCAATACAATTTAGATTCCTTTTTGGAAGACAAAAAGGATCAAAGCATAGAATAGGAGGAAGATAACATTCAGAACTCCCACAACAAAAGCTTCCAAGAAAAATGTAGACTTGTTATAAGTCACACAGGAGCTTAAGAAGGATTCTGAAAAACAAATAAGAGAAGTGGAGGAAAAATTTGGAAGAGAAATGAGAATGATGCAAGAAAATCATGAAAAGAGAGTCAACAACCTGACTGAAGGAAATAACACCTTAAAAAATAGATTAACTCAAATGGCAAAAGAGGCCCAAAAAGCCAATGAGGAGTCGAATTTGCCAGATGGAAAAAGAATCTCAAAAGCTTTATGAAGAGAATAATTCCTTCAGAATTACAGTGGAGCAAATGGAAGCCAATGACTTTATGTGAAATCAACATACTATTAAACAGATCCAAACAAATGAAAAAATAGAAGGCAAAGTGAAATATCTCCTTGAAAAAAACTACTGACCTGGAAAATAGATCCAGAAGAGACAATTTAAAAATTATTGGACTACCTGAAAGCCATAATCAAAAAAAGAACTTAGAAAGCATCCTTCAAAAAATTCTCAAGGAAAATTACCCTGATATTTTAGAACCAGAGGGCAAAATAGAACTTGAAAGAATTCACTGATCACCTCTTGAAAAAGATCCCAAAAAGAAAACTTGTAGGAATGTTATAGTCAGGTTCTGGAGTTCCCAGATCAA
>CM053580.1:125184443-125201878 GCA_028627135.1 Pseudochirops cupreus
ATGTGCATATGAATACATATGTGAGTTTGTGTGTCTATGTGTACAGGTATACATAGACAGAGGGCACAAGCTCAATTGAATAGTAAGAGATTATTTTAAAAAATAAAATTAAGAGGTGAAAGAGGAATATAATGAGAGGAGATCAGGAGAGACAAAATAGGGTAATTTATCTCATATAAAAAAGGCAAGGGAAAACTGTTACAATGGAGGGGAAGAACAGGAAGGCAAAAGGGAATGGGTCAACCTTACTCTCATTGAATTTGGCTTTAGGAGGGAATAACATATATACTAAATTGGGTATCTTAACCTATAGGAAAGTAGTGGGAAAGGGGATAAAGTAGGGGGATAATAGAAGGGAGGGCAGTTTTGGGGAGAGGGGGTAGTTAGATGCACACACTTTTGAAAAGGGACAGGGACAAAGTAGAGAATACAATGAGTTGGTGTGGGCGGATAAGATGGAGGGAAATATATGTCTTTCACAATATATCTACTATGGAAATGTTTTGCTTAACTACACATATACAACCCATATTGAATTGCTCATCTTCTTAGTAAGGGTAGTTGATGAGGGAAGAAGGGAAAGAATCTGGAATTCAAACTTTTAAACTCAAATTTTTTAAAAGATATTATTATTATTATTTTTACATGCAACTGGGAAATAAGATATACAGGCACTGGGATATGGAGATTCATCTTGCCCTATGAGAAAGTCAGAGGGGGTTTGAGGAAAGATATAGGACAGAACAGATTGGGGGAAGGGGTATTCCATGGGATTACTGTTTTGGAGTGATGGGGAGAAAATTTGTAACTCAAAACCTTGTGGAAAGGAATGTTGTAAACTAGAAATAAACACAATTTAATTAAATAGAAAAAGACTTTCAGACTCTTGAACTGTATATCCAGCAGAAATTTAAAGGTCAGTATGTCCAAAAATTAGCTAATTATCTTTTCTTCAACCCCCACCCAACTTCTTTATCATTGTCAAGGGCAGCACCAATCTTCCAATATCCTTCAACTTACACCCTAGGTATCACACTTGACTCCTCACTATTTCTTCCAAGTTATTGCTAAGGCCTGTTGATCTCATCTTTGTTTCATTTCTCAAATATACCCCATTCTCTCCTCTGAGACTGTCAGAACTCAGTTACACAACTCTTTTATTCATACTGGACTATTTCAATAGCCTGTTGGTGGATTTGTCTGCCTCAAGTTTATACTCTAATCCATCCTCCATTCAGCAGCCATAGTGATTTTCCTAAAGCCTAAGTCTGACCATGTCACCTTCCCACTATCCAATGAACTCCCAATTGCCTCCTAGATTAAATGCAAAATCCCTTAGAATTCAAAGCCCTTCATGAGCTAGCCTCTCCCTAACTTTCCAGTCTTCTTATTCCTTATGTGGTAAGGGTTCCCACACTTTCTTCAATTCAGGCACACTGTTATACTTGTTGTTCTTTAAATATGACCATCCATTTCTTATCTCTGGGCATCTTCTCTTTCTGTTTTCCATTGGTATCATGCTATCCTATCTCATTTCTGCCTACTAGATTCTCTGGATCTTTTCCAGTCCTAATTAAAATCTCATTTTTTACAGGAAGCTCAAACATTCTTAATTCTAATGCCTTTTCTCTTTTAACTATTTTCATGTTTGTTTGCTTGTTGTCTTCCCCATTAAATTGTGAATTCTTTGAGGGCAGGGACTGTTTGTTTTTGTGTCATTTTCTACCCCACCACTTAGCATGGTGCCTGAATAATAGATGTTATTAACTGACAATAACCATGTGAGAGACAAAAAACAACCTATTATTATCCCCTCTTTACAGTAGAGAAATTGTAGAGGTTAAGTGACTTACCCATGGTCACACATCTGGTAAGTGTCTGTGACTAAATTTGGATTTAGGTCATCTTGATTCTAGTCTAAGCACTCTATGCATTGTGCTACTGAGCAGATTAGATTGCCAAGTAAAATAATATAGAAGTAACACAGAATAGGGTGTAGGACAGAGTCTTGAGGGACCACCATGGTTATCAGGTATGATGGGGTGAAGATCCATCAAAGGAGATGGAGAAGGAGAAGTCCTATTTTGACAATCTTAGTTTCCATGACTATGGAGAGGAAAGTTTTGTTGACTGTCCTAGTCAGATCACATTTATAGCATCATATCCATTTCTGGTCACAGAATTTTAGGATGGTTATATAAGTTGATGAATATTCATAGGACAGAAATCAATACCATGACATTCCTTGAATTTATATGCCATATGAAGATCATTTGAAGGAACAGGGGGAGTTTATCCAGGAAATGAGGAGCTTCAGGAAGAACAGCATAGCTATTCAATAAGTAAGAGAAAGACTACATATGAAAGAGAAATTAGATTTCTTGTCTTTGTTCCGAAAGGGCTGAACTTGTAGCAAAGGACAGATTATTTGAAACAAATTTAGGCTCAATGAAATGAAAAAATAAAAAAGGAAAAAAAAGTCTTCCAAATAAGTAGGGTTGTTCAAATTTTGAAATTGAAATGGTTTGCCTCCTAAAATAGGTTCTTCCTCCCTGAATGTCTTCAAATGAACTTTGAATATCCACTTCTATACATTGTGCCACTGAACCACTCTGTGGGAATGGATTAGATCACCAGGTTAAATAATATTGAAATAACAGAAAATAGGTTATAGGATAGAGTGAAAGTTCTTTATCAGGTCTCTGTTGACCCAGGTCATCTTTCAAATTCCATCCGGCTCTGAAATTATGAGTTTGCTGTTCTGTGATTTTGGTAGGTCACTTCTAATATTTTATGAGTCTGTGAGGTTTTCCTATGCATCCACAAAGTCATCAATAAGAAGCCCTCAGTAACTGGCTTTAAGAATAGTAGTAACCTGAGAGAGCCCATGGGGCTGTAGTAGTCAGAATTGGGAAATCTAGAAGGGAAAGAGCCCTGCTCTCAGCTGCAGACTCAGCTGCCTTTCCTGCCTGGGCTTTCAATCACATCAACTGTTTGCTACCTACCATATCACAGTGTTCTTTATCTGAGAGTCTAGAGCACTAAACAAACCATAGAGCAGCTTATAATTTATGGTCTACTGTTGAATTACTTAACCTTTCAGTGTTCACCTCTGTAAAAGTGAACTATTTCATTAGGAGATGTTTTGAATAAGAACCGGCTTTATAACCTCATTGAAACCATGCTAGCTACCCCATAAATACTTGTCGATGGCAAAATAAGAGGAAAAAGTTTCTTTGTCCTTTAGATTTTCAAAGGAGTAACTAGATGCATAGACGTTGGAAGTTGGAAATGCTTTGTAAGTTATGGTATCACAATCTTCACCCATTTAACAAATAAACCAAGGCCAAGAGAGGCTAGGATCACACAATTACTTAAGGTTATTAATAGACTAGAAACTCAGGCTCCCAGTGCCCAACACAGTGGTAGTTGCATGATTACCTCAAGTGTAGCTCCTATCCGTTTCCTCATTTTATTATCTCTGCTCTTTTGAGTAACAGTAATTTCTTTAATTTAAATATATATATATGCATATATATATATTAATTTTATATATGCAGTGTATATTGCTTTATCCCACATTAGGTACATATACATATGAACTTAAAAAAATAACAGTGTTGCTGTTTTGATTATTATAAAACCAAATGCTTTAGTTCTTTAATTCTATATTAATAAATTTGGGCTCTTTTCAAATTTAGTCTCATTCATTTATCACTAGTTACTACAACTACTTCCTCCCAAACATTTCTAATATTGTGTATATGATATTCTAGGTCCACGGGTTTGAATATCACGCAGGGTGATCATGGTCAAGGTGACAAGGGCACTTTTACAGATCAACTGACATAACTTTATAATTTTCTATGTGAGGTGACTGAATGTGGCAAAGAAAATTGGTTTCAGAAACAAAAGATGACCTATGTGTGAACCAAAGTAGTTTCTGTGTCTTTACCATGAGATGATTTATATTTCAAGAAATTATTAAGTGATCATAATAATCATATTATATTAATATTATCAATGCAACATTTGTGATAATGGTTCATATGTTTAACACAGAAAATTGTGAAATTGTTTTAAATGTTTTGGAAAGTATGTTCAGGTTAAGTATCTGTGTGTATGCATAGATGTTCTAATTATGAATTATACATTTATTTCAGCATTGCATACATTCTCTCTGCATTTGAAACTATTTATTTTGGAGTAATGTATTATCTCTTGGACTTTTAGATGTAGATTTTAATATGTTTCATCAAATTTTGAAAAAAAATGTTACTACCAAAATTTGTGATGAAGCATGCATTCATTTACACATCTGTGATAAAAGTAATATTTAGACATGCAAAGAACAATAAGTATGTTAAATACTTTAAGATGAAAATGTTTTTAGAGAGTCTTCTCATACCTTTCATTCTCAATACAGTGACAAGAATACTCATTTATAGATTTATCCAATTAAAGTTGTATAGTTTTTTACCAGGTAATATGTTTACATACACATATGCATACACAATGTTTACACATGCATATGCAAATGTACACATATTTACATTTACACATATGTGTGTCTATATACATGTGTATCTGTATATATATGTACATATATATGTATATATACACACACACACACACATACATATGTGTGTGTGTGTATATATATATATACACACACACACACACACACACACACACACACACACACACACACACACACACATTGTTTTGTGTGTATCTCCATCTGTTTGAGTTGCTGTACTTGTATCCATTTACAGTGACCAACAAATTTCACTATGTATAAAGAGATGATTAAATCACTATAAGTTGGGGTTTAATGCAACTTGAATTTAGAACTTTTTTTTAAAACAGAAAATATGTCTTCTTAATTTGCTTCAACCACTAGCAAGTACTCTGTCATTACAGAAACTGGCACAATGATAGTAGCCTTTAGATTTCTTTAAAGGTTAAATAGTGATACATGGGGGGCTAAATTAAGGCTTATCACGTTACTGTATATCAGTACACTGATAAGGCTTCCTCAGGAAAGCACCAAATGGAACAAGGGCCTATTCAGAAATTGTTAGCTTCCAGATATAATGGAAATCATGTAAGTGACAGGGTAGCTTAACTGTGGAATTTTAGTCTGAGGTTAGTCACTTCTACACAATACCCAGTGCTTAGATTCACACTTTAGATATTGCCATTATCCAGATTGTTTTCTAGAGTAAAGCTGCTTTTCTGAGAAATATTACTTTTGTAGAACTGAATGAGAATAAATAGAATGTTAACTGCAACGTGTGGCACAGGACAAATTAGCAAGGAAAGTGGAAAACCTTTTAGTTCATCTTGTTATAATACAATTGAGCTCTGTATAATATTAATATCTGAAGTCCTGATATGAACTATAGTATAAGAAATTAAAGATTGTTCCCATAGAAATGTAATATAGACATTTTATTCTCATTAGGAGATGCCATTTTTCCCCCATGCAATAGGGCCCATTTTAGATTATAAAATTTTCCCTATATATTTTATATCACTGTCCATTGCTATGGGTGCTATAACTTGCATATGAAAATCAATATAGTAAGAAGAATGACATAGCATCCAAGCACATAAAGCCAATTACCACGAAAATTGTAAGGAAAAAAGTGTTGAGGCCGTTAAAGTCCATAGACTCTATTCCATTGTGTCTAGTCAAGCACCATCAAAACCACTGTTGACAGCTAAGTAATTACCCTGCTTGTAAGGATCCAAAGCAAAGGAGATGCCAAGGTCTGATTAACTCTGACAGTCAGGAAGTTCTTTTGATATCTAATCTGAATCTCTCTTGCTATAATCTAATCTCATTTCCCCCTATTTTATTTTTAGCTGAGAGAGAGAGAGAGACAGAGAGAAGTTAATCATTTTCTCACAAAGTAACTTTTCACGTAGATATAGAATCACAGATGTAGAATTAGGAGGGTTTTAGTCCAACATTTTGAATTCATAGATGATACTGAAGCCTGGAGATGTTCAATGATTTGCCTAGTATCTCAAGGCAAGAGAACTATAATCATAGCTCTCAAACTCAAATCAGTTGGCTTAAAACCCAACTCTCTTTCTTCTCTACTATGCTTTGCTTTTCATTATCACATACTCACATACTGTTTATAGAATTAGTGAAAGGACAAACTATGAGAGAATAGAAAATTGAAGTCTGTTTATTATATAAGGAGAGTAATTTTTGCATAATCCCAAGGGTAAGATTTTTAAAATTCTTTATAGATTTATTTATAATGTTATAAATGGGAAGAGCCAAGGACCCAATAGTGGAGAACTTTTGGCCCAAGAAATGGTAAGGAAACTGAAATGTTGATGACAAAATTAATACACTTGTTCATCTGTGCCAAGGTGACCTTGTTAGACAAACTAATCACTCTAACATATTGAGAATGCCTTAGAGTTTATTTTATATAGATAGCAGTAGACATCTGTTAGTGATAGTCAAGGTTAAAGGAGGATCTATGTTAAAGAGTTGAACTCACATTTAAATATTTATATCATTGGAACACAACTTCAGATTTTTTTTTCTTTCTTTTCTAGTAAGGCTATATAAAATGAATTGAATTGAATGAGCCTATTAGTTAGCTATTAACCATTCTAATAAAGGCCCTTACCTTTCTAGAGTGTGCTTGGCCCACATACCTTCACATTTTTCTCCCTGAGTACTTATCACATTAACATTTCTTGTTTGTCTATACAAGAGGCTACATCAGATTCAACTGGATGGGGGAGAAAAACTGAATCTTGTCATATAAAGAGGATGGAAAAGTAGAGTGGGAATAGACCAAGAAATATACACACTGTTCCAGCAGATAATCAGGAAACTTACATTGGATTTGTACTATGCATGTACTAACACTTTTTAAAATTCCTTAATTTGTTGGTTTTTTTAAAAATTATATTATTTTTAATTTATGAAATAAAACAAGCATTTCTATAAGAGTAAAATTAAACAAGACAATAATTGCACATGAAACCACAAATCTATTGTGGACAACTTACTATTCTTTTTAAATTTATAACAAAGTTATCTTACAAATTTCTTTTTTTCCCTTTTTTTCTCCCCTCTCCCAAACATGATTTGTTATGTCTTCATTTCTTAAATTATCACTTAAATTGATTACATTCAGCATCATGGCAGGCACAGTTAGAGACTGCAGTGAATTGAATACTATTATGTGTGGCTTACACCCTCAAGTAGTTTAAAATCTATTTGGACAGGAAAGATAAACATATATCAAACAGATAACCACATAAATAGGGTAAAGGAGAAAACTAGACTGGGAATTAGAACACTTGAAGTGTGTGTGTGTGTGTGTGTGTGTGTGTGTTTTCTTTTTGGTTTGGCCAGCACCCAATTGTCTGTTGTTAGACAAATTGTGTAACCTCTATGGATCCTGCTTTCTTTTGTTTTGTTTTGTTTTGTTTTGTTTTTTGTTAATTTGGAAGATGTAAGAACTGTACTAGAATAGAAGGTCTATATGATCCTTTCTAGCTCTAACATTGTGTGAGTCTATGTTTGAGTGTTTAAGTCTAGTCATGTCAGGAATGACTATGATTTATTTAAGCATCTTTGACCAGAATATGTTAGTGGGAACAGATGTTTAATCCTGGTAAAAGGTGGGAGATGAATACAGATAGGTAGTGGGGTATGGCAGGACATGGATGCTAAGTTATGGAAGGAAGGAAAGTATTTATTAAGCTCCTACTATGTGCCTGGCTCTGTGCTAAACAGTTTTCAAATAATATCTCATTTAAATCCCAGAACAACCTTAGTATATAAGTGCTATTATCAACCTCATTTCACAGTTAGAGAAACAGCAGATAGAGGTTAAATGATTTGCCTAGGATCACACAGCTAGTAAACGTACAAAGGCAGAATTTAGACTGTCATCCTGACTCCAGAGCCAGTGCTCTATCTAATACACCACATAGTTGCCTCTAAGTTAAAAGTCTAGGTTTAAACTCACTCTTGATGAAAAGGAAAGAAAATAAGCTGTTCTGCTCTGCAGAGATGGGAAATGATGGGCGTATAACACTGAATATCCTGCTAGACTCAGTTATTTGGCATTCCTGAAATGCTTTTTTTCTTCTTTGTTTAATGGATGACTCTGGGAAGTAGATAAGGAAGGAATATAGCAGGAAATGAAGGTGGTGTAAAAACAAAAAACAAAACTTTAATACTTTTACTAAGAACTTTAGATTTTTTTAATAGCCATTGGGAGCCAACAAAATTTTTTAAAGCATGGAACTGATATGGTGGAAGTGATGTTTTAGGAAATAATTTTGTAGCAACATGCAAGATTACCTGGACTAGGGAGAAAGTTTTCCTGAAGAGCCCATACGGGGAGAAACTGCTGCAATAATGAACCATGAGTTGTTGAGGGCCTAGAATTGGGTGGTGACAGTGGGCATATAAAAGGAGGAAAATATGTTAAAGAGATTTAAATGAATGAATCAATAGGACTTGGTGATTGATTGAATGTAGAAAATAAACGAGATGGTAAGTCAAATAAACTTCCAAAAATTAAAAATAAAGACCATAGTGAAAAGATGAAAATCTTTGAATAAATATTTCTTGAATGTCTATAAGTAATAGGCACTTCAGTACATAATTTTCATATTAAATTAAAGGTTAAATAAAACCCTGAGAAGGATTTTATATTCCTACCAGTGATAGATGTTTCATATGATCTGGAGGTCAATAAAACTCATAAACGTTTTAGGAGACTGATTGCTCCATTCAGTTTAGATAAATTCTAAATTCCCCATAGCTCAGTAGATTTCAGTATATCACCTACTGAAATAACTTCTGATCATGTGTCACTTTTCTTCTGAGCATTGCTAAGGGTGGCTAAACTTAGTTGATTATCACAGATTTCCTTCTTATTGCCCAAACATGCTTATGTACCTTCTCACATCCATGCCTTTGCTCACCTCATTTCCAGTGTTTCTAATACCTTTCCTGACAGTGTAGCCCACTTTGTTGATTACATTTCTAGAAATCTTTAAAGTCTCATTCGAATGTCATCCTGTCTCTTCCTTTAGGAAACCTTACTCAATCAACTTTCTCCACCGCCCCCTAGCAACTCTTCATCTCAGACCTTAGAAAATATTGGAGGTAGGGGGCTAGGATAATGTAGTAAAATGTTATGTAAATAATAAAATACTCTATAAATAAATGCTGCCTATTGTACTACTGCTATTGTAACTGTGACTTTTTACCATGTGATGTTTCTGTTGTACTTATGTATTGTTTACATTATAACTATCTTATGTTCTTGCTAGACTGTATGCTACTTGAAGCATTATCTAAATGTTCGATTTTCCATCATGCCTTACACAGGGGTCTATATGTAGGTGGTACTTAAAAAAAGTTCATTTCAATTGTATTTATGGTGTTGTCCCATCTAATCGCTGCATGGGATCTTTAGTGTCTCTCTTTTCAAAGACTTTCCCAAAACCAGCTGGTTATCTTGAATATCCAAATTTCTATGTAAGCTATATGAGAGATTGTTTAGTTGGATCAGTTCCCCCTTGCTTGTTATATTGACCATTGTCTTCTATGACACCTAGTTTCCTGTGGTTCACTGTAGTTAATGGAATCTGAAGATCTTCCAGGCCCCTTTGTATTGGCACTTAGTAAACAGGCACTTAGCACCTTTTTTCAAGTTAACACCTTGTTTAAGCTATTTAAGTAGTTAACACCTTGGGAGTACACCTTAACTGGAAGGGGCAGAACAGGGAGGAGCTGTACTGTATATAAGGAAGAGAACCAGCAGGACAGTCAGATATTCTCTCAGTGACTACCTGGAGACTGCACCTTTTTGCTGAGACTGTCCTGCAATTTTTACAAGAACTTCAAGAACCAGGCTGAGGAGCTATCTTGAGTGAGAGAGGGATCCCTGCTTGAGGGAACCTTGTTCTATTGTGAAGGCTTGGGAATGTGGGTGTTCACTGCATTAACCATGTGTATCAACTTCGTGACTACTATAATGACTTTGGCTTTCTGGTTCTGGGACTCGTTTTTCTGGTATTTGAATAAAGGCTTTGGTTCTGCCCTCCATGTGGAGAGTTTGCCACATTTTGTGATTCACAACTATACCAGCATATTCATAACCACTGTGGGTGTTGTGAATATTGCTTTATTGTTACAGAGTCCATGGTGGAAAGAATTAAGTTTCTTGGCCCGTGCTTCCTGGGACCACACCACATTATCTGCATCCTGGGCATTTTTCATCTTGTGTGCTCCATTTCTGCTCTATCCAACCAAACTGGACCACCAGGACTATGTGTTAGACGGGTAAAACCTCTTAGCTCAGTTCTCCCTGATACCCTCATCTTCACCATTTTCCACCCTGTTGCTAGAGAGGTGTGAAGAGGAAGGGTGGGAGAGTAACAAAACCACCTCTCCCTTAATGCCCTCCCCCCTTTTCTTTTTATTTTTTCTCTGAAAACTGAAATTAGATTATCCCTGTTATGAACTCACCTGAAAAAGGTGTATGAATCAATGTAATAGCATTTATTTAGTCTTTACTATAAACTAGGAACTGCAAATTGTGTTTATAGATTCCTCATATTTTATTCACCATATGCATGGTATCTCAGACAATCCATCTCCCTGTCCACTGTTTACATTCATATATTGCCTTCCTTTTTAGAAGATAGGAGGCAGGAGTTGTCACATTTATGCAAATGTTTCCAGAGCTTAGAATACAGTGACATTTAATAACTTCCTTTCATTCATTCATTTATTCATCTTTGCTTATGAAGAGCAATAGATAACTAAAAAAAAAAAAATCTAAAATCTAACAAAGGTAAGCCTAGTAAAGTTTCTGGTTCTTTATGAAACAAAAGCTGTTACCACCATCAAACACAGTAGCAATATATGTGTCCTTGAAGTCAAGGATTATTAGGCAGTAAATAGAATATTGAACCATGAGTCAGGCAAACCTGCGTTTCTATCCTTCCTCCACCATTTACTGCTTGTTAAACTCTGATAAAGTCCCTTAACCTCGCTCAGCCTCACTTTTCTCATCTGTATAATAGGAATATAAAAATAGTTGTTGTTCAACCATGTTCAATTCTTTCTGGCTCCTTGAACTTGTCCAAGGAATTTTCTTAGCAAAAATACTGGAGTGGTTTGCTATTTCTTTCTCCAGGGTGTTCTCACTTTATAAATAAGGACCTGAGGCAAATAGGCATGAAGTCACTTGCTCAAGGTCACACAGCTAGTAAATATCTGAGGCAGTATTTGAACTCAAATCTTTCTGACTCCAGAACTGATGTTCTAACTACCGTACCACTGAGCTGCCCCATATAACAAAGTACCTACTGTTATAGCTTTTGGGAGAGTCAAATGATGTAACTCAGGATTGAAGCCTATGCATTTACATAATTCTCTACCACTCAGTAGAGAGAGAATGATTACTCTTGACTATGTGAGAGCAACATAGAACCAAGAAACAAGAAGTGTCTCTTCTCAAAGCCTGGCTTGAAATCAACTCTCCTCTCCCAGACTGCTGTCAGCTATACTCCTCAGGTAGGCACCAAACTTCTAGTAATAATTCTTTCCATCAATGAAAAGAGTCATGAGAATGCATAGACTTGAATCTTATGTAGTATTTCTAAAGTACATTGTTAATTGTTCATTGCAATGTTAAGGCCCTTTATTGTGTTTGCTCTCTGAAAAATGAGGAGTGTAAATTAGATGATCTCAGACATATCTTTTTCTGTGTATTTATGATCTTGCTCCATTATTACTCAAGTAGAGAGTGATAGTTTCCAACAGATTCTTCATGTGTATCTATGGAAATCCTAAGGAATAGACTTGTGAATTCACTTCTATCATGATGAAGAAACTCCCTCATCAATGTACATCATTGTAAAGTGGATCATCTTTTCACTTATAAGTCTTGGAGAGTTGCCTCAGAGCAGTTGTGTCAAAGTCAGAGGGATGTCTGCAGGTTGCATATTGACTTAGAAAACCACAAATTAATATCATCTATGTTTCATTGTAACGTCTGTAAAACCAAAGCTATATTGTTGTCTTGTTTTGTTTTGGTTTGTTTTTTTTCGGTAGCTGTCGATGGCTCTGACAGCACCGTAGAACTGATGCTTTCCAATTCTGGTACTGGAGAAGATTTTTGAAAATCTCTTCGACAGCAAGGAGATCAAATCAATTTGTATACACACACACACAAATGTATGCATATATTTCATATGTATATGTGTATATATATATATATATATACATATATATATAATTAATTCATATTATTCACTGGAAGTTCAAATACTAAAGCTGAATATTTTGACCACATGATGAGAAGACAGGACTCATTGGAAAAAAATTTATGATGTTGAGAAAGATTAAAGACAAAAGAAAAAGTGGACAGCAGAGGATGAGATAGAGAGATAGTGTCATAGAAACAATAAACATAAAATTAGACAGATTTTGATAAATAGTGAAGGATAGAAGGGCCTGGAATGCTGTGGTTCATGGGGTCATGAAGATTCTGACATGACTAAATGATTGAACAACAGCAAGAGTGTTGTAATGTATCTTTATCTTGTTAAACAGTCAGTTTGACATCTCTGCTTTACAATACTGAGAAGCTGTCACTTGTATAGGGTCGTTTAGCCAGTATGTCTCAGAGGCAGCAATCAAATCCAATCCTTCTTGGTTCTGAGGTTAGATCTTCTGCTACTTTCACTCTGTCTCTTGATTGAGATTCACTGAATTGAATGAATGCTTTGGAACAAAAGATCATTTTGGGTTCGTATAGACCAGACCTGTGCAACGTGCAGCCCGTGGGCCATTTGCAGCCTGCCAAAGGATTCTGGGTGGCCCGGGAAAAAAATAGAGGATGTAAAAGAATGTAAAGTTGTAAAGAGTGCTTTGTCCATGCCTAATTCAACCCGCCTTCCGCCAGTCACCATTGTGCCTGTCATGTAACTCAGGGTGGGTCACCACTACAAACTTTATCTTATTTGTCATGTGATCCATGGAAACCAACCATCATCAGTCTGTCTCTAGTAACTAGACTATCTGCAGCCTCAAGCAATTTTGAGTATTTTAATTTTGGCCCCATCTACTGCCAAGTTGCACAGGTCTGATATAGACTATGACATATTTTGGTGCCCATACTTTAAAATGAAGGCTTGTAAAATGGGCATTTAACTGTTCAGAGTATTCTGATACTGACCCAAATTGTAGTAGTAGCCACTTAATTGATGTTTGTTAAACTTCTTAGAACCAGAAGAAGGATTAAGAAAGCTAAATACTTTTACCTTGAATCACTAGGACAAAGCAACAAAATCTAAATCAGGAAGGGTTAAGAAAATCATGTTTTTCTCTAGTTGCTGCACAAGACAGTATTTGGAGCAAATTGATGTAGACAAAACAACAACAACAAAAAAATTGTTAAACCAGACATTCACAGCATGCAATTCTAAGGCCAAGGGCAGGATATGGTTCAAGTTTATTTTCTAAGTTTTCTTTGATGCTATCCTTCCGGGTGTCTCCTCTCTTCTGTCTCATGTATCATGTCTTATTTCAACTCTTCTGGCAGCATGTCAAGTATCAGAAGTAGAATAATCTGTCCTCACAGTGGGAGAAATAGGCAGCCCAAATACACATTTAATAAGGGAACAAGCAGTCCCTAACAGTTGATACATTATTCTCCTTGGACAAGGAATAGATCTGCCAAGCATATGTAGATATCCTCCTGGATGAATGTGACGAGGGGTGAGGGACACTTAAATATATGGGCATCCTGTGAACATTCATACCTTGACTGAGTGTATGTTTTGATAGAATAAATAATATCATAAAAAGTGGAGAGACAGAAGAGGAAGGGCAAATACCATAATATAAAAAACACATGTAAAAATTTTTCAATGACTTGATCACCCTTTCGTCTGATAAAAAAAAAAAGTTTTATTTTTACTCTCTTCTTTCATAGTCTTTGCTTCTGTACCATACACACACGTGTATATATGTATGTGTATATGTATATACACATACATATATACAATCACAAAATATGTACACATAGAATATATATATATATTTTATATATATAATTATACCTATATATGAAAGCATTTATTTTAAATTTCAAAAGTAATTTTATATTCCATGAGGCAAAGATAAATTCTATATGGTTAATAAAGGAAGCCAAAATTAGAAATACTAAAAAAAAAAAACCAAACCCTTTTTCTTATCTTTAAAAAATTACATAAATTCTAAAATTCTTTAAAGCATTCCTAGAAAAAGAAAGATTTGTATCTCTGACAGTTAAGAAACTGCCCTATCTTCACAGTTCTACCTTAAAACCAATTTTTTTTTTCAGGTATAAGCATGATTCAAGATGAACTCACTGTGGCAAGGACAAGAGAAAGGCATTATAAAGAAGTTTCCTTTCACTCCATGGCCCTCACTGAAGAACTTGGGAGAGAAATGGTTTCTAAATCAGAGACTGTTGAGCTGAGAACTCAGCAGGTGGCTGCAAATTAAATTCAAAACCTTGTAGAATAATATTTTTTCCATAGAAAATCCCAAGTTATAACTTTACATATTTTGGTTGGGAGTCAAGAAAGCCTCTTTTCTTTGAGATGACACAGAAAACATGTAAATCACTGAACGGTAAAATCAAGATATAATGCCCTCCATTAAAACAAAATGGTTAGGGAAAAGAAGATTCGGTATAGCACCATAATAAGAGTAAATTAACTGCAATCTGTGCCCTATTCCAATTCTTCTGAAAAGATGTACATTTTTGTTGCATTTTAATGTGAAATATTTTAAATCTCTTTCTCTGTAGGTAAAAATAATTGCTTGTTAAGTTTGATGAGTTATACTTTAAAGTTGTATATTATGATGCAATTTCTGCAACTATTTTTAGGATGAATGGTATCACAGAAATGCACAACTTTATTGTCAGGAATTTTTCTTTTGTTTATAGCATCACTTTTCATCCAGGTTATTAGGCTCCATTTATACATGTGAACAGGATTGTGGAAAACTGTTTGAACTTAGCTTCTAAGACAGCCAAAATGTTACTAAATTGATTGGTTTTCACCTGATTGATAAAAATCAACCATATTATTGCCCTCAAAACCCAATAAAACTACTTGAAAAAGCATATTCTGAATAAATTATTAAAGTGGTTTCCATATGGAAATACTGAACAAAATATGTAGTTTTAATTTGCTGACTATACTAAATAGTTACAGTAGAGCCCCTATACAAAATAAAATAATGGATATCACTCTAGTGATATTCTTTACTTTATTCTCTGTTTAAGTGAGAGTTAAAGATTTGGTGAGTGATGACAGGGCAATGACATCCTCACCATCATTGACTTTGAAGCTAGAAGGAGCTTGTTTTGCTCTAGGACATATTGTGAAGGTTTCAAATTATCATTAATTAAATCTTTGGTGGATTCCATTTCTTGCCCTTTGTCTCTTTAGCTAAATGTTGAATACAAAAAAAATTCAATTTTCTTAAGCATTATATTTACCTGTATCCTATTTGTCTTTTTAAACATTTGATTCTAATCATAATGTCTTTGAAAGTCTGTAAACATGAAATAAAATAATAAATGTAATGAAAAATATATTTTCCATAACTGTATCCCCTTTGGTAATATGAGTCTTTGGACCTCCCAAAATTATATTCTACATTTTAATTTTAAAAATAATTTTTATTTTATGTTTTCTTAATTTTACGTAAACAAAATATTTTGACATGGCATTTAAAAAATTTTTGAGCTCCAAATTCTCTCCCTCCCTCCCCTCAGCTTCCCTAAGAAGGCAAGCATTTTGATATAAATTATACACATGTAATGATGCAAAATATTTCCATATTAGTCATGTTGTAAAAGAAAATTCAGAAGATGGCAGAGTAAAGGCCTCAGAGACTCACCTGTGTGCTCCTCCAAACCCTTCTAAATACCTGTATGAGATGACTCTAAACAAATTCTGGAGCAGTTGAATCCACAAAATGACAGTGTTGTGAACTGATTAAACATTCTATAGAGCAATTTGAAACTGTGCCCAAAGAACTAAAAAAACATGTGTAGCCTTTGACAAAGCAATACCACTGCTAGGTTTGTATCCCAAAAGAGATAAAAATTTTTAAAAAAGGATTTATGTACAAAAATATTCAGAGCACTTCTTGTCTGGGTATAAATAAATAGAAATTGAGGGGGTGCACATCAACTCGGGAATGGCTGAATAAGTCGTGGTATGAAATTATGATGGAATACTACTGTACTCTAAGAAATGATGAGCAGCATGCTCTCAGAAAAACCTAGAAAGAATTATATCACTTGATACAAAGTGAAATGGACTGGGTATAAAGCAAGAGCAGTACTGTAAGATGTTATCTGTTCTTAGGAATACAACACTTCGTGAAAACTCTGAAGGACTTAAAATGAAAAAAACTATCTAGCCCCAGAGAAAGAACTGATGGTGCCTGAATATAGAGAGAAGCAAATTCTTTTTCACTTTATTTTTCTTAAGTTGTTTTTCAGTCTATATTTTCTTTCACAACAGGGCTGTTATGAATATGTTTTGCATAATGACACTGTAATGTTAATTAATTTAGCAGATACTTAGCCCTTAGATGTTTTTTTTTCCCTCATATGTTGGCATTTATTAATTAAGTTGAAGAATAGGTAACGAGGGAGGAGGGGGACAAGGGAGGAGACAGGGAGCCAAGAACCGCTCATCTGCACCTGCTGCAGATGGGGTTGATCCTGATTTCTGAGCCTTAGTCCAAGGCACACAAGGAAGCACACGATAAGATGGGGTTTCAGGGGTACAGGCTGAGGAAAACACCATGGTGGCCAGTTACACATCCAGCCAGAGGTGGGGGCTGGAAATCTCCTTGGATCAGCAGCACTGCTTCCTTTTAGGATAATAGTGGTAAGTTCCATCCCACATGTTTCTTATAAAACATTCTTGTAGTTAGAATCTGTGCTAGAGAATTCTTTCATCGCCTCTCTAACTTCTTGTACTTTGCTTCTAGTTTCTTTGAATATGCATCCAACTTATAAGCTGCCTGCTCAAGAGCTGGTACTTGCTCCTCAATTAAAGTGATCTGATCCAGATAAGGCTGAAGTGCTGCATATTTCTGGTTTAAGTCCTTTAGGTTTCTACTTATATTTACTGCAGTATGTTTCATTTCTGGATACTTCAAGCTAGTCAGTTTGTTCATATATTTCAGAAGTTTATAATCTTCACTGGTGGCTGTCAGCTCTCCCATCAGGTACGTGGCCATTTTTTTAAATTATTTTTTTAAATTTTTTTTATTTACTCATTTACTTTTAATTTACAAGATTCTGTTCCACAATCACCTGAGTTTCAGATTTTCTCCCCTC
>CM053580.1:125202378-125219680 GCA_028627135.1 Pseudochirops cupreus
TCCATTTAAACTCTGTTCTTTCTAGATATTTCTCTGAATGTAGATATCTCCTTCCATCCTGAGACTTGTAGAGTTGTCTTATACCTGTGCCTTTCTGAGAAGAGTCCAATTTATCAAGGTTGGTCATCACACATACGATGTGTCTGTGATTGTGTACAAATTTTTCCTGGTTCTGCTCTTCTCACTTAACATCAGTCCGTATAAGCCTCTCCAGGTAGTTATGAAGCCCATCTCCTTCCCATTTCTTATAGCACAATAATATTCCATTACATTCACATAACATAACTTGTTCGGCCATTCCCCAGTTGATGGGCATCCCCTATATTTCCAGTTTTTTGCCGCCACAAATAGTGCTGCAATAAATATTTTTGTACGTATGGGTCCTTTTCCCACTTCTGTGATCTCTTTGGAATATAACTCCAAAAGTGGTATTGCTGGGTATGCAATTATTTACAGCCCTTTGGGTATAGTTCCAAATTGCTCTTCAGAATGGTTGTATCAGTTCACAATTCCACCAACAATGCATTAGTTTTCCAATTTTTCCATATCCTCTCCAGCATTTGGAGAGCATTCCTGTTTTGTCATCTTAGCCAGTCTGACTGGTGAGATGTGGTACCTTAAAGTTGTTTTGATTTTCATTTCTTGAATTAATAGTGATTTAGAGCAATTTTCCATGTGCTTAAAGGTATCTTTAATTTCTGCCTCTGAAAATTTCCTGTTCATATCCTTTGACCATTTATCAATTGTGGAATGACTTGTATTCTTATAAATTTTACTTAATTCCCTGTGTATTTTAGAACAACGTTATCCTCTTCTGAATCTCTGCCTTTATCTTCCCTGTCTCCATAATGAGATCTATGGTCATTGTTCATTTTTGCTTTTTGATAATGGTCTTTGTCTAATCCCTGCCTTTTTGAGTTGAGGTCTCCTACTGGAGTGCAGGGGACACTGACCCAAACTTTTTGTTCTGTGAGGCAGGTACCTGGTCACTGGCTTTCTGGGCTGGTGTCCCAGGTGCTAGTAGATAGAGGCTGTAAGAGTCTGACAGCTTACCTGGTGTTGAGTTGAGGTCAGTAACACTGAAGAGCTCTGGGTGGGAAGTCTGGTCCCTGTGGAATCCTTGCTCACCAATACCTTGTATTTGAATGTTTGGCTTCTGCTCACCCAGGCCTTGCACTTGAGTGTTTGACTGCTAGAGAATGTCTCCTAGTTCAAGTTGTGGTGAAAAACCAAGAGATTTCATTACTGGAGAACACGAGTGCACATGATGGTTTTCTAAGATAGTGTCTACTGCTTCCCCTGCCTATGTTGAGGCACTCAGGGAACTGGGTGTTGGTACTTTTCCTATTCTTCCACCTTGGGGCTCAGCATCTCATGGTTTGTTAAGATGGGGTTTGCTGAAATGCATCCCATCCAATACTACTCCACCTCTACCAGAGTGAGAGGGGTCTTTCCCATTAATCTCCCAACCTTCCTGGGCTAAAAGACCTCCTGTAGGCTCAGCTATTCCAGGGTTTTTCCTGGGATGATCTTTTCTTTTTTTTTAAATTGACTTTTGTGTTTATTTTTAGTTTACATCATTCATTTCCACAAGATTTTGAGTTACAAATATTCTCCCTGTCTTTCCCCTACCCACCACTGCAAAACAGCAATATCACTGAAAACACCCTCCCCAATTCCTCTCTCTCCTATATCCTCCCCCATTCCCCCTCTGACTTTCCTGTAGGGCAAGATGGACCTCCATACCCCAGTGCCTGTATATCTTATTTCCCAGTTGCATGTAAATAATGATAATGATAATGATAACAACAACAACAACAACAATAATAAAACATTTCATTTTAAAACTTTAAATTCCAGATTCTTTCCCTTCCTCCCTCATCTCACACCCTTAGTGGAAAGATAAGCAATTCAATATAGGTTGTACATGTGCAGTTATGCAAAGCATTTCCATAGTGGATATATTGTGAAAGACTGACTATATTTCCCTCCATCCTACACCCCCCACTGTTCTGTTTTCTACTTTGTCCTTATCCCTTTTCAAAAGTGTGTGCTTCTAAGTACTCTCCCCCCCATACATGCCCTACTCTCCATCATTCCCCCTCTAAACTCCTTAACCCCTACTCTTCTGTAGGGCAAGATACCCAATTCAGAGTGTATGTCATTCCCTCCCTAAGCCAAATTCAAGGTTGACCCATTCCCTTTTGTGTTCCTGTTCTTCCCCTCCATTGTAACAGTTATCCCTTGCCTCTTCTGTATGAGATGATTTACCCCATTCACTCTCTTCCCATCTCCTCTCATTATATTCCTATCTTGCCTCTCAATTTCGCCTTTTAAATATCATCCCTTCCTATTCAATTGATCCTGTGCTCTCTGTCTGTGCATACCTCTATACATATATACACACATTGACATATGTATTCAAATGCATATATGCCCTCCTATATAGACATATATGTATGTATACATACATACATACATACATATGTGTGTGTGTGTATATATTCTCTTCACTATCTGCATCGTGATAAAAGTTTCCTAAGTTAAAATGATCATTTTTCCATGTAGGCATGTAAATAGTTCAACTTTGATAAGTTCCTTACCATTTCTTTTCCCTGTTTGCCTTCTCCTGCTTCTCTTGCTTCTTCTATTTGAATGTCAGATTTTCTATTCAATTCTTGTTTTTTCATCAAGAATGCTTGAAAGTCCTCCACCTCATTGAATGACCATATTTTCCCCTGGAACACTATACTCAATTTTGCTGGGTAGTGACTCTTGGTTTTAATCCTAGCTCCCTTGATCTCCAGAATATCATATTCCAGGCCCTTTGGTCCCTTAATGTAGAAGCTGCTAAATCTTGGGTTATCCTGATTGTGTTTCCACAGTATTCAAATTGTTTCTTCTTGGCAGCTTGTAATATTTCCTCCTTGATCTGGGAACTCTGGAACCTGGCTTTAACATTCCTAGGAATTTTCTTTTTGGGATCTTTTTCAAGGGGTGATTGGTGAAATTCTTTAAAATTTTTTCTTTACACACCTCAGCATCACCTCCCAAGACAACGATCTGGAGCCAAGAAGGTTAAGGCAAGAGCACTTAGCCTCTGAATGGTTGCTTGGCTCCCCCTAGGATCTGTATGTCAGGGGCTCTGAAGCAACCACGTGGAAGTGGCTGCAGGGCCACTGCTTCAGCTGCTTCTTGCAGTATATGCCAGACAGCACTCTGTGCCCCCTTTCCTCCCCCCCCCCCAGATCCAGGAGAGTTCCATTGATATCATCATTTCATCTGCAAAGGGTGATAGCTTAGTCTCTTCTTTGCCTAATTTGATTCCTTCAATTTCTTTTTCTTCTCTAATTGCTACTGCTAACATTTTTAGTGCCAAACTGAATAAGAGGGGTGATAGTGAAGATACTTATTTCACTATTGATCTTATTGGAAATGATTCTAGCTTATCCCCATTACATATAATACTTATACATTACATATAATAGATTCTAATTATTATCTTAAGGAAGACTCCATTTATTCCTATATTTTTAGTGTTTT
This sequence comes from Pseudochirops cupreus, assembly GCA_028627135.1. Lineage (NCBI taxonomy): Eukaryota > Metazoa > Chordata > Mammalia > Diprotodontia > Pseudocheiridae > Pseudochirops > Pseudochirops cupreus. The sequence continues at coordinate 125,205,922 of CM053580.1, forward strand.
TAATAGAAATGAATGTTGTATTTTGTCAAAAGACTTTTCTGCATCTATTGAGATAATCACATGGTTTCTGCTAGTTCTGTTGTTGATATGATCAATTATACTGATGGTTTTCCTAATACTGAAACATCCTTGCATTTCTGGAATAAATCCTACCTGATCTCAAAGTATTTTATTCTTGTGATAAGTTGCTGTAGTCTTTTTGCTAATATTTTATCTAAAAGTTTTGCATCCATTTTCATGAGGGAAACTTGTCTATAATTTTCTTTCTCCATTTTGTCTCTTCCTGATTTAGGTATTGGTACCATATTTGTGTCATAAAAAGAATTTGGTAGGACTCTTTCTTCAACAATTTTCCCAAACAGTTTCTAGAGTATTATAATCAGTTCATCTTTATATGTTTGATAGAATTCGCTAGTAAATCCATCTGGCCCTGGAGATTTTTTCCTAGGTAGTTCCATGATATCTTGTCTAATTTCTTTTTTCTGAGATGGGGTTATTCAAATAATTTACTTACTCTTCAGGTAATCTGTGCAACTCATATTTCTGGAAATATTCATCCATTTCTCTAACATTGTCAACTTTATGTGTATACAGTTGGGCAAAATAATTCCTAATTATTGTTTTATTTTCCTCTTCATTGGAGGTAGATTCACCGTTTTCATTTTTGATACTCAGAATATGATTTTCTTCTGTTTTTTTTAATTGTATTGACTAAAGATCTATCAATTTTATTGTTTTTTTTTTATAAAACCAGCTCTGAGTTTTGTTTATTAATTCAATAGTTTTCTTAATTTCAGTTTTATTAATCTCTCTTTTGGTTTTCATTATTTCTACTTTAGTATTTTATTAGGGATTTTCAATTTGTTCTTTTTTCTATCTTTTTCAATTGCATACCCAATTTATTGACCTCAGTTTTCTCTAATTTATTCATGGATGCATTCAGGGATATAAAACTTCCCCTAAGAACTGCTTTTGCTGCATGCCACAAATTTTGGTATGTTGTGTCATTATTTTCATTCTCTTGAATTAAGTTACTGATTTTTTCTATAATTTCTTGTTTGATCCACTCATTCTTTAGGATTAAATTATTTAGTTTCCAATTAGATTTTAGTCAGTCTTTTCATGGCCGTTTATTGCATATGATTTTTATTGCATCATGATCTGAAAAGGATGCATTTAATATTTCTGCCTTTCTGCCCTGAATTGTGACTTTTTTATACCATAGTACATGGTTGATTTTTGTGTATGTGCCATGTGCCACTGAGAAGAAGGTATATTCCTTTTTATCTGCTTTCAGTTTTCTCCAGAAATCTATCATATCTAGCCTCTCTAAAATCCTATTCGCCTACTTAACTTCTTTCTTGTTTATTTTGAGGTTAGAGTTATCAAGTTTAGAGAGGGGAAGATCCAGGTCCCGCACTAGTATAGTTTTGCTATCTATTTCTTCCTCTAATTCCCTTAACTTCTTCTCTAGGAATTTGGATGCTGTACTGCTTGGTGCATATATGTTTAGTAATGATATTGCTTCATTCTAGATGGTGCCTTTTAGTAGAATATAGTTTTCTTCCTTATCTCTATTAATTAGATCTATTTTTGCTTTTGCTTTTTTTGAGATGAGGATTGCTACCCTTCCTTTTTTTTTTTCACTTTAGCTGAAGCATAGTATATTCTACTCCAGCCTTTAACCTTTACCCTGTGCATATCCCTTTGTTTCAAATGTGTTTCTTCTGGACAGCATATTGTAGGATTGTGGTTTTTAATCCATTCTGCAGTCTGCTTCCATTTTATGGGAGAGTTCTCATCCCATTCACATTCACAGTTATGAATACTATCTGTGTCTTTCCCTCCATCCTATTCCCTCCCCTGTTTATGTTTTTGTTTCTTCCTTCTCCCTTTTGCATCTTGAGAGTTTTCCTTTTGACCACCACCTCCTTCAGTATTCCCTCCCAGTGCCTCCCCCTTTACCTATCCTTTCCCCTTACTACTATTTCCAACCCTTTTAGCCACCTCTCCCTTTTTACCCCTCCCTTTCCCTTTCTACTGCCTGCAGGGCAAAATGGGTTTTTATATTTAATGGAGTATGTTATTCCCTCCTTTAACTCAAACCTATGACAGTAAATTTCATACAGTGCTCCTCTCCCTCTACTACAATAATGTAATATTCACAATACCCACAGTGGTTATTAATATGCTGGTATAGTCATGAATGACAACATATAGCAGACTCTCCACATGGAGTGCAGAACCAAAGCCTTTATTCAAATACTAGAAAACTCAGTCCCAGAACCAGAAAGACAAGTCCCAGAACCAGAAAACCAAAGTCATTACAATAGTCACAAGTTCATACACATGGTTAATGCAGTGAATACCCACATTCCCAAGCCTTCACAAAAGAACAGGCTCCCTCAAGCAGGGATCCTTCTCTCTCACTCGTGGTAGCTCCTCAGCCTGGTTCTTGGAAGCTCTCGGCAAAAGTTCCCTGAAGGAAGGTCTGAGCAGAAGTTGCAGCCTCCAGGTTCTCACTGAGAGAAATTCTGACTGTCCTGCTGGTTCTCTTCCTTATATACAGTATAGCTCCTCCCCTTTCTGCCCCTTCCTGTTACATCAGCAACTTCCTCCCAAGGTGTTAACTACATCTGTGTTAATTAAATAGCTTAAACAGGGTGTTAACTTGAAATGAGGTGCTTGGTACCTGCTTACTTGCCAATACAAAGGGGAATGGAAGATCATCAAATTCCATTAACATTATACACTCCCTCCTTTCCCTCTATAATAATGAATTTTTGTGTTTTTTTTCACATTAGAATCCTAAACCGAACTAATTATGTTCATCCCTCTTTGAATCAGAACCAATGAGAATAAAGTTCATATGAAGTTCATCTCCCTCCCTTCTTCTCCTCTACTATAGTATGCTTTTATGCCTCTTTGTGTAGCATAATTTACCTTTTTCTGTCTCATCCTTTCCTTTTCTCCCATTACAATCCCTTTGTACCCCTTAATAAGGTTTTTTTATCATCAGATTATTTTGTTTATACCCACTCCCTCTATCTATATATATCCCTTTTAAATGTTGGGAGAATTATATAAATTTCAATATTGAAATTTATATCAGCTTCATATATAGGGATGTAAACAGTTTGTTCTTACTGAATCCCAAATAGTGTATGTGTATGTGTTTTCTTTGTTTTCCTTTTAAAGTAGCATAGAAATCAACGATAGAGTAATCTTATTTTCTCAGTGAATTTGACTCTCTAATTTGAAAAAAAAGGTAGCAATCTGGATTAGTGGAGAGATTTTCTCTGTTTGAGAATTTTCTATATCAATGAAACCACAGGCCCAGTAGCTTTCCCTTTCCCCAATTTGACTATTAGAGTAGGAAGTAAAGTACTGCAATGCCTGAGATCCTCTCTGACCCTTTATTCCATGAGTATCAACTTCTTACTAGTTAAACAAAAGGCAAAAGAGAGACTGTGTGGTAGATTCATGTGTATTTTGTGTCATGTGAAGATCTCCCTTCTAATTTCTACACAGAAGAACAACAACAAAAACAGCAACAAAATCCAGACCCTTACACATTGTCATCACAATTATGAACTTATGGAAAGGAATTAACTGATGCATAGAATATGTGTTTGCTATCTATCAACTTCAATACATTCTGAATTACTTTTTATATCTGATTAGTTTTTATGGTGTAATGAATTTCCTTTGGCCATTATATCTTTAGAAGGTGATCAACCAAGTCAGGATTGTGCTTTGCAATAGCAGGTGATGTTTTTATGCTGGTGAATTCAGAGAATTCTAATATATTGATAGCAAAATTTAATGTGTTCTAAGCTACGTATTGCTCAGTTTCTGGTTACTGAGTAAGAAGGGGAGTGGGGAGTATTTTGGTAGGACTAGCATCTTTGTTGTAAGGTCTTACTGAGCCATTTTCAGGGCTATTCACATACCTTCAGTGTTTACCTGTCATGCAACTCACACCTGTGGCTCCAAGAAGTTGTAGAAAGCACAGTCGCCACACTACAATAAAACCATATGGGTAGATGGGTTAAACCAGGTTGAGAGTAACCTACAAACCTCAAACCTATCAGTGTGGTAGGGGGATGCTTACCCCAATCATGCAAAAATTTTGCTTGTGGAATGGGTGGATGAGTATGATTTGATCTAATGGCCATGAAGGCAGCTGAAGCAGGTGCTTGGAGAGCTTAGCTCTTGGTCAGACATTGAATACACCAAGGTCATCCACTGCATCTTATATTAGTCAGTCATCTTGACTTTGGTCACCATTGGACTTTGATAACTCTGGAAGAGAGTGGTGTTGATGACTTTGTGTAACTCTGCCTCACTTAAATTTAATTCACACAAGAGTCAAGATATCACCTCAAGATTTCATTGGTTCTTTTTGAAGACAGAGGACAAACAGTTGAGTAGGGACATACTCATTTCAACTTTATGTACGAGCTTTCTTGTCATTTCCTGGTTCTGCAAGATTTACAAATTTATAATGCTGCACTTTGTGACTTATATACACCAATAAACCATCAGATTGAAAGTGAAGAGTCAGTTGCCTTCACATTTGGTTTCCATGATGCCAAACATCTGTACATCTGGAAACATCTGTATAATTAAATGTTTCCATTTTCGTCCAGATGTTTGGCAGGCCAAAGACACAGACTTTGCTTGCATGTTTGATTCACTAAATGGCACCCTTGTGGTCTAAAGGAACTAATGGTGTTTTCAAGGATTCTCAACTTCTTTGGAGTAGCTCATGTGTTGAAAGACAATAGCTTGGCATTTGTATCTCAAGAAAATATTATGTCATTTTCTCCAGAAGCCATGGCTGTAAATAATGTGATACATGCTGAATTAATTAAATTCAACAAAAGTTTATAAAGTGCCTACTATGTTTAAGACATTGAACTAGAGAGAATCTGTTGCATGATCTTGGCTTAGTCAGAACTGAAAATAATTCATTATCCATATTGTGTTAGGTTATGTGATTTTATTTAATGATCCTGGAACAATCAAAATAATTTTTAAAAAGAAACACTATTTCATGCCAGAAACTTTAAGAGGAAAAAAAATAAGTTCTTGGGCCTAACATTTTAAGCCATCTGCATCTTTCAAAGTGTGTATGCTATGCATTGTAATTTTTATGTCTTCTTATGCTTAAAGATGAAAAGAAAACACGAACTTATTTTTCTTGAGAACTAGGGAAACTTCGGAATAGGTAATAAGAAACAAAATCTTGCAAAAAGAACTGTCTGCTCTTGCATATACTAAAGGAGAAGTTAACTAGACCAAATATATACATGTATTAAGTTGACCTAATGCTTGGAATGGGGCCAGTTTTTCTTTAACTGTAATATCATTATTTACAAAATGGGATAACTTAAAACACTATTAAAAAGAAAAACACACATGTACATAACCAGCACAGACCAAAATAAATACGAATGCTAACAAATGTTGAAAATGTTTACATTTCAATTCAATTTGATAAAACTAGTGTTTATTAAGGACCTATGATTTGTCAAGAACGATGCCAGCAACTGAGGAAGCAAAGGGAGACAGAGAGACAGAGAGAGACAGAGAGAGGGAGAGAGGGAGAGAGAGAGAGAAAGAGAGGAAGAGAGAGGGAGGGAGGGAGGAGGAGAGAGTCCTCAAGGAACTTAATTATACAACACAAGAAACATATCCTCTAAGATTTTATTACCCATGTTTACTGTGCTGCTCAAGTAAGGGGCAAAGGCAGAGTCCCTTTCATGACATGAACCATGTGCATTGAATAAATTATGTATGTGCATGAGTATTTTTTCCAAATCTGTATTGTCCTGAAACAGAACAAAATATTTTCTTTTCATATTGAACTAATTTTAACTGTGTTAGACCTTCACAGATGGAAATTAACAAAATAATGTATCAAAAATGTATAACATAGGGGCAGCTAGGTAACAAAGGGAATAGAGCAATGGCCCTGGAGTCATGGAGGACCTGAGTTCAAATCTGGCCTCAAATACTTAACACTTAATAGCTATGTGACCTTGGGCAAGTCACTTAACCCCAATTGCTCTGCCTTCCCCCCTCCAAAAAGACCAAAAGCTGTACAATATAATATGACACTTCAATCTTTTGCAGCATTTGTAAATCTTGAACACATATGTCCACCAAATTAACCATGAATATGTTTTGAAAACCAATATTTGGTATTTTTTCTTGTGCCTTCTTTAAACAAGAAATGCTTTAAATGATGTTGCATATGCTATGTTTGGTGTAGACCAGATGCTATGGCATTATATTTTGCACACAACCAGGGATGACTGACCATTTCATGGGAAAATAGACATTCCGTGTCTAACCATGTAAAGCCTGTAGCAAAGTATTTGTAAAAAGCATCTCCTGGTAAACAGTAGTAGGGGGGGATTTCTTCTTGTCTCTAGTAGGAATTCTGGGCTCTTATATCTTTCTAGAATTACCCTTGTTATGTGTGGTCTCAACTCTTCCAATAACTTAACAAGGAAGTAACATCATTAAGTTCTTGACCAGTGCAGAATTAGAAGGAGGTGATGATAACAGCAAGCCATAGTGGGCATATATTGCCCTAGAGGAAGAAATATTTTGTGACTACTAGAATTTTGCTTTTCTGACTTCTCTGTTACAAAGTATGGCTAATTTTGAAAGACAGTGTTAAATGTATGCAAGTGCAGAAAAATTTGGGTAGAGCAGAAATATATACGGTAACATGTTTAAAATGGTCTTCATTAGAGGTTTAAATAAAGAAGAAAAAATGTGCATGTCTTAAAGGGATTTCCACAACTCTCAATGTGAACAGTAATACAATATTTCAATTTAGAAACTGAGGTAGTTGTTAAAAAATAAGCAATTATTCCAAGCAAAAAGCAAATTTAAATGCCAGTATTAAATACCAACAGCCTAAAGATACTGTTAAAATGCTATTTTTGTATGTTTTATCTGTAATTATTAACTTTTCAAATCAATAGCTGTTTTCCACTTGAGAAAGAATACATATGTTCCTAACAGACACAAAATGCAAACATATGCTCTACAACGGGTTCAACTACACTAATATTTTAATGGGTCTGAAGACAAATTTAGATAACATCTCAATTGTTCAGTGCTTCAAAATAGCTTCATATGGATATTCCTTCCACTGAAACATGTCACAACCCCTCTATTCTTCATTATTATTTTCATGAGTTTCTGGAGAGTATAGACCTGGCCCGACTGAGCTAGTTTGTTACACTACATTGAAACTAGATAAAATTAGATAACTGACAGAATATCTACCTGATATGACTTAGCTATTATGGGGGGCGGGGGGATATGCAGTTAGAATACATCATTGATTCATCTGAATGTAGCCTCCTTGGGAGAGGCCAGTTGAATTATTTTTGATACAGTTGTACCAGGCACCTCTGCTAGACAATGAAGATACAAGGAAGTTGCATCAATGTTTTCTCATTCCCCAAGACTTAATTCTCTGAAACAATTAAATCTCAAGAATTGTTTCAATTCCTTTGCCTACCTTATATAGGGTAAAATCTGAAGAAAAATTAAGCCAGATTACATGAGAAGGTTATTGGTAATATTGCTCCCATCATATGAAACCAACAGAAATTCTTCATCTTGTGTCCAACTTTTTGTTGATAGACTCTACAGAACGTACCCAGGCTATTCCACGGATAATAGTCACTATCCACAATTCTTTCCTGAGTCCTTCACAAAAAAAATAAACATAGCCAGGGTAAAGGAATTTTCCTAAAATTGACATTTTCTAGTACCATCTTTAATATATAATCTTTAATATTATCATCTTTATTATAATTGTACCTGGTGGTATGATTTAATTACCACGCCATTTGTCTGAAATAAGCTTCATTTTTCTTTTTTATTTTGTAGCGGAAACCATTGATTTGTATGTTTTCAAATCAAACACAGAGTTTTTTAGCCAAATTTTTTCATTATTATTTTTCTGTACTCTGGCTACCTTTTTTGTATTTTGCCTGTCTGATTCTTCTACTTTGTCCAATCTCCATTCTTAATTTTCTTTTTTTGCTTTCCAACAATTTGCCCTTGACTTTTCATTAGGAATACACCCTATGTTACTTTTGGGGTGTTATGATAGAACAAATAAATTCTTAAGGCACACATTTGTATAGGAGAGGAAGAATCAAAAAGCAGGTCAGATTGGGTTTGGAAAGAAAGTGAAATCCACTCAAAACTAAGATAGGAATGATGCATATTAAGTATATACTCATATGTTAGTGAGTAAAATGGATTCAGTGATTAAAAATGAACTGAATATGCATACATTTATTTCAGCTTTAAGGCATATTATCCACCATATATGCTTTATCAATTTACTAGGCAATGTAGAGCTTCCAAAATAAGTATAAAGTCCATGCCTCAAAGAAACTTCTAAAAATGTTTTGATGTAACTAGACAACAAATACTTGAAGGCCAGTTTTATTTCACTATTGTCTTTGTAGTAAAAACAAAACTTGATTGGTATGACATAGGACCCTAATAATGGGTTGATTATAATCTCATATTTGAACATTGTACCATGTTATATCTACTTTGTAGGCAAACATATCTAGTTCACTACGTAAGGTAGGATGCATGGAATTTAGTTTTGTTGTTGTTATTGTTTGTTTTGTTCTGTAGATACTGTTAAAAGGTCATCATAGAAATCCAGTTAAAGCACATGAGAATATATCAAAACGGTTTAGAAATGATGTTAATTTATCTAAGAGATCATCTCCCTAAGAACAAAACGTAAAAGCAACACCTTTGTCAAATACATTTGTGGTATTATTGGACACGTTTTTCTAGGCATTTTTTTTCTTTTAGTCATTTCAATGAAAGTAATTTTACTTCTTGGATCAAATATTTCCCAGAACTTTTCCCAGAGTGCTGAAATATGGAATGATATCCTTTGAAATATTAAGACTACAAAAACATCATTAGTGTGAATTATCAAATAGATATTTTAAAATGTCTTTAACTTAAGCTTAATATTATTCTAAGAAAAAGACTTTTTGAGCAAAGATCATTTTAAGTATGTTCTTTTTTAAAATGAATGTGTATTGTTTTCAAAATATAATTTCCTATTTTTCTCACTGTCCTAACGATTCCATTGCTTCAAGGTACCATACTTTTATCATTGTGGATATTGCCTCTGCTGATCCATATCCCCACCCCTGTTAAGACTGTCTTCATAAGTCATGTGTCTATCGCCAACTAATGGCCAATCTTTTGATGATAAGGCTCCCCACACTTAGCTTGACTGATTACAAGAACATAGGTAGTGTTCTGACAAATTACACAATACCTTTCCAGAACAGTAGAGACACACCAGTAAGAGAATGTACCCTACTAGGATTGTCTTAGGCTCTAGGGTTATTTCCGTGACTTAATGAGATAATCAGAGGAAGATATTGGTGAAGATTTGTCCCACAGCTCTTTAATATAATGTGCCATGTACTAGAGGTAGCTAACTAATGCAGTGCATAGAGCACTGGGCTTGGAATTAGGAAGAATCATCCTCATGAAATCAAATATGGACTTAGAAACTTAACGGCTGTGTGACCCTGGACAAGTCACTTACTCGGATTGCCTCAGTCATTTATTGATAAAATGATTTGGAGAAGGAAATGCCAAACCATTGCAGTATATTTGCCAAGAAAAGCCCCAATTGGGGTCATAAACAGTTAGACATCATGATTGAAATGACATAATAGTCACAATAAAACCATGAGCAAAAGGACTAACCAGGGTTCACACATCTAGAATGTATTTGTAGCAGAAGCAAGACTTGAACCTGTATCTTGCTAATTGCAAAGACTATACTTTATCCACTGTCCTGTGTTGTTTTTATTATATATTATGTATAAAGCATATACATATGTGTATATGTAATATTTAATGCTGTTATATGTCAGTAAAACTGGCAATCTAAATAAGTTGGATGAATATTTACAAAAATATAAATTCTCCAGATTAACTGAAGGGGAAATAGAATGCTTAAATAGCGCTATTTTGGAAAAAAAAAAGAAATTTAACAAGTCATAAATGAACTCCCTAAGGAAAAAAAATCCCTAGGACCTAATGAATTTACAAGTGACTTCTAATAAACATTAATGAACAACCAATTCCAATACTATATAAGCTATTTGAAAAAATATATAGCATATTCACTATATCATAAGTTAAAAAAATGGTCTACAACACCATTGCTTCAATTAGCACTTCATTAACTTTATTTACTGACAACATTTTTTAAATCAAATACTCCTGCATATTGTAATTTTTAGTTCCATAAAAAATTTTATTTTGTTCATTCATTTTTTTCAATGTCATGTTTCCTCTTATGTTTAATAACATTTCAAGTCTATTTCAGTTGGTAGAAGTTTATTTTACTTTTCTAAAGAATGCACTCATATTAGTAGCATTAGAAGAGAGGTAAGCCAATAGTCTGGAGTAATGACATTTTGAATTATCTCATCATAGAATATTAAGGGAGGAAAATTTTCATAAACAGCTTTATTAATGAAACTTTTCTCTTAAAATTACACTTGCAGTGTTTCTATAGAGAAATAGAAAGCCAAAACTGTGGGAATAAATTCCATTTAAGTATAAAACTCTAAGATGGGAAAAAATTATACATATAAAAGTGAAACCTGGCTCAGGGTTCCTTGAAAATATTTCACATACCATCTTTCAAGATCTGGTTTTAAAGACACTGTAATACAATTCTGGAAATAATGACCTTATGGCATTCGGACTTGTGGAAAAGAGATTATAGTCCCCCTAAGTTAGTGGGAATTTGAGGGTTTGGAGAGATACTTTAGGCAAAAGATCCTTTTCTTCCCATACCCAAGATTAATGTGGAATTTGAAAACAGTGCTTTGGAAAACATAAATTCTACCAGTGCTGTTTGCTATACACAAATAATTACCTTTTCCTCTTATAATAAAAATACACAGGGAACAATCACCTGTTCTAACTATATTAAAATCTCCAATTGAGTTTGAGAGGAATTCAGTGAGTATGATGGGAATTTGTCCAAGTGAAAATATGACTTGAACTCATGTCATGTTAATTTTCTAATTACATTCTCAACTGAGGGGGGCAGAGTCAATTTGGAGTCAATTTAATGAGTTTGATCCCTTTGATTGAAATATTGATCAGTTCATAGTACCATGGGAGCTTTAGCTTTTCTTTCCATTTTATAAGATAAAAGAAAGATATTTCTAAATCTTTCCTTTTTCATAATAGTTCACATTTTAGAAAAAAAAAGTTACCAAAGTAACAGCAGAGTAACTGAACAGCATGAGGCGGTAGTCATAGGGTGTACGGCCATTTTTGGCTGTCAGGTGATGCATCATTTCATTACTGGGTCTGCAAAACCTATTATGGTTGTAGGAAGTAATCAAGTACAACTGAAGATACATGAGCCTGAATCATCCTACATGACATTTGATGCCTCTCACTATGGGTAAGTTGAAGCTGGGAGTGTATGGGGTTAATGTGACAGTCATCTAACTTGCTGAGCATTTTCCAAATCATATGTCAGGCCAGAATAGCAGTAGCAGAGCTCACAGAAACTGCCTACATTCTTTGGTTCTGGCCCAGATGAGAATATGGTATTAATTTATTATTCTTCTTTGATTCATTAATACACTTGCATGGATATTTGAAAATTAAAGTCAAAGAGACCTATAAAGAATGGATAAAATAAGTGGAGGAGAATTGTAAATAATAGAGTAATTTTATTATAAAAAAATTAAAAAAAAACCTTTTGTAGGATGCCTCTGTATAACTAAAGCAGTATCTTTCTAATATACATACACATTTATATATGTGTATACATATATAATTTGCATATATATTTATTTTATTTTATTATATTTATTTATGTATTAAGATATTATATAACTATATATGCGTGTCTATATATATATACACACACAAACATATATATTTACACACACACACAATTGTCTTGCCTCCTCCCCTTCGAAAAAACAGAAGCAAAAACAAACCCTAAACAACCAACTCTTTTGTCCTGCTTGAGACCAAACAACCAGTTCAGCTAGTGAATTTCACTGGATGTTTTAATGCCTCCCTTATCTGATTATTTTAATGTTGTTAGACCTAGTTTTTGTATCCCATTTCCTAGACAACTATCAGCAGCAACTGAGAAGAGCCATTTAAATATAAATACATAATGTGGGTTCAGAAAGAGCTAGCTAGAAAACTTGATAGGTAGATCGAACAGTATAGCCCAGAACACAGAACTGGAAGCACTAATGTAAGCATTTTAGTAGAAGGGTATTAGCAAAGAGAGACAAAACAAATTATGGAATATGGATAAATAGCATATTATTGTGCCTGAAGGAATGAGGAAATGGGTAGATTCAGAGAAACTTGGAAAGGCTTGGATGAACCAATGTAGAGTGAAAAAGAGCTAAAATAGAAGAACAATTTATATTGCCTCTTTCTGTAAAGAAAAAAAAACATTAAAAGATTTAAGAATACTAAGAAAGGTAATGAGCAACAAAACTGCAAAAGTTCAATAATGCAACATGCTCTCCACATTTTGACAGAAAAATTGATTGTCTAGAGTTACAGAATATAACTTCTTTTCAGATATGGTACGTGTATGAGTTTGTTAGATTCTGGAACTAATTAAATGGAAATCAAAAGACATGAAGCTTTTCCCCCTAGATGTATTTATGGAATACTTGTCCTAATCTTTATTTTTCTTTGGACTATTTTTTTTCTTTCCAAATTTTTATTTTAAATTTTCAGTTACACTAAACTTAATGAGATCTAACAAATATGAACATCACCACTGAACAAAAGACAGAAAAAAAGATTATTGCATATGTGACTACAAATCTTTATCAACTTTTAAAAATTTAAATAAATTGAACATGCTTGTTAGATCTCTATGTGTATTGTGTGTTCATGATGCATTTTTACTTTATCTTATAGCAAAATTGTTATCTTTGATATTTGATGGATGTGATAGATTAATCCTACAAATAGAATCCAGCACTTTGGAGATTTGGATAGATAAATTGTATGTATTTAATAATTTAAAAAAATCATTAAAACTAGAAAAAAATGTGTAAAGACATAGTCTTTCTATGGATCCAACATAAATGGGAAAAAAGTGATGTTAAAACATACCATACCCAGATAATTTTTTTAGGTCCTTTTTATAGGTTAAATGCCATTTATATCTAAAGTATTTTGTTTTTATATTATCCCTAAATGTAGTTTTATTAACATTATTTCATGTTATATGATTCTTATAATGGAAAAAAAAAAGAGTATAATCCAGTTTTCATGGACTATCCCAAAATTTTTTAATTTCTCTGTGCAGGATTAAACCCAGTTCAATGCCTTGACTTATACTGCAGATTTATTAAGTCTGGGTTTGACAACATTTTGAATGTACCTTATCTTTTTTTTTCAATAATCATTAAAATGATACCATGAAGGCTTTCATTGTCTACTTAGAAAGAATGGAATTGTGTTTGGGGGAACATTACATTTATAGTGAAAAATAATCTTAAATATATCATCTTTGCAACTTGGAGGATGGGCAATAAAAACTTTGTCCCTTTTTACGTGAATGCACATGTACATGCATATAAGAAAAGGACTATATACAATATAAGCATATAAAAAAGTGACTGTGTATGTATGTATCTAGGTATGT
>CM053580.1:125220180-125245317 GCA_028627135.1 Pseudochirops cupreus
TTAACTCAAATGACAAAAGAGGCCCAAAAAGCCAATGAGGAGAAGAATGCCTTAAAAAGTCGCCTTTGCCAGATGGAGAAAGAATCTCAAAAGCACTCTGAAGAGAATAGTTCTGTCAAAATTAGAGTGGAGCAAATGGAAGCAAATGACTTCATGAGAAATCAAGACACTATCAAACAGATCCAAACAAATGAAAAAATAGAGGGCCATGTGAAATATCTCCTTGAAAAAACCACTGACCTGGAAAATAGATCCAGGAGAGACAACTTAAAAATTATTGGACTATCAGAAAGCCATGATCAAAAACAGAACTTAGAAAGCATCTTCCAAGAAATTCTCAGGGAGAATTGCCAATAGATAGAGGTCCCTCAAATATTTACAAATACATGTTGGTCTCTCAAACTGAACACTCTCGTGGTTATGTACAAATATCTAGAATCAAATAATTGATCTGCCAATCTCCCCAGAGCAAATTGGAAATGGCATGAAAGTCGAAGTGCACAAATCACTAACATGGTCTCAGTTTTTTGTTGCTGTTGTTTTTTGAAGCAAATGATCAGGCCACAGAGGAAGAATTTGTTGCTGTCTTCTCTTCATCTGACCCCTCTGGACTAGAAGTTGACTTCCCTCTGTCCAAGCGGCTTGGTTTGACCTCCACCCCTGAAGGAACCCTCATCCTTTCCTTGGGCTTTCATCACAGCAAACCAGAAGTACCCAGGGCCTGGTCTTTGAGTAAGAACACAATTTCTTTTTTCCAGTCTCTTATAGTGTTTATGACAAGCAGTGGGATCTACAGGCCATAAGATCAGCTAACGAGAAGATTTCCTCTGTGTTATGATCCATACATTCCATTTCATCATGATGTTGGATTTGTGTAGTTAAGAAGAATTCTCCTGATGAGATAATATTTTGCTTCAAGTTGGAGGTAGACCTGTGTGCCAAACCATTATCTTTGAAATGAACTGAAAAATAAATTGAAGTGTTCATTAAAGAAGGTCAAGAGGGTAAAAGAAGGGGAGAGAAAACCTGTGTTGGAAATGATCCAGGAAGCTGGAACAGATGGAAACTGTGTCTCATTTGTGTTGTACGACGAGGACCTTACATTTGGAAACTCTCTATGTTACAAGAGCATGAAGAACCCAGAAGTGGAGTTCTATGGGTATAGTATCACCTACCCTTCAGAAAGCAAAATTCATTTTCACATCCAGATTAAAGAGGGTCTTCCAGCTCTTGAACCCTTTCAGCAAGGCCTTAATGAGCTCATCTAGGGCTGTCAACTTGTGCTTAACAAATCTGAAGCAAATATAAAGAACTATAAAGATCAAAAGCAAGTTGAAATGCAATAGCTCTACTCTTCATTAGATTAGAATGCATACCTGTGTGCTATCTAATTTTATGGAACTGATCTGTTCCTTAAAAAGTTACCCCTGAGGTAAATAGTGTATATTGAATATTATTTTTGTTACAATGTACTGTGTGTAAACAACTGGCACAATACTTAATAAAATAATGCATACAGCAATAAACCTAAAAACAAATAAATGCTCAGTCCTCTAGCACATTTAACATATAAAGATAGATACTATATAAATATAAATGTTATATATGTATATATATATATACACATACATATATGTAAGTATATAAGTAACATTTACAATGTTTATATAATAAATGTTACATATATTTTTTTTTCTTGAGTTAAAATTGAATGACTATTTTTACAGAAGCTGCAAGTCATTTAATATTTATAGAACAAACCCTAAAATAAATAATTTTGTAAATAACTCATATTGGGCATATAATAATATATTGAAAATCAGGTCTTTAAAGTTCTACTGAAGACTCTTCTTAGTCAACAAAGAGGAGAAAAACAGTATTTTAGAAATGGTTTAAATATACCTCCAGAAACCTAATTTGGTTTAGATTGATTAGCTTGTAGCTCCAGGAAAGACCCCTTGAACTCAAAGAAAAGCTGAAATTCCTACAAAAAAAAGCACACTTTTTTAAAAGAGTGGAGAAACAAAAAAAATTTCTGGTATTAATAGTTCCATTGCTTCACCACTAAATTGGCTATAAAATTTCAAACCTATTGAGCCGCCACCTCTGAGTCCTATGCTCCTCAACAAAAGAGGTTCAATCATCAACAACGGTATTTTATAAGGGTTCTCTTGTTCAATAATATTTAATTATTCTATAAAGATGTTTAATGATGTGTAGCAGATTTAATATCTTGGCTAACTCCTGACCATCCCATTAAGCATTTACAATAAGCCAGGAAAGATTGAAGAGGAAAAAATTTAAAAAATTAAAAAAAAACCTAACTAACTTTAAATGGGCTCTTTTGGACAAGTATCATAACACCGAACAGTACATTGTCATGTTGATTTCAAAGATGGTTACTTTATGGAAATATGCTATTGTGGGAATCTGAAGATTTTCCCTGCCCCTAGGCCCTTTGATAGGCTTAAGTGACTCTGAGAACCTTCCCTGAGTTGAAAATATACTCTGCCCCCTAATATACTGAATGTGGTCACATGGAGCCTGGGGGGGGGAAAGGGGGGAAAGCTTGTTTTTCAGGAACGCCCACCCCTTATTACTTTGTGATTGGGCAGTGGGTCAAGATGGTTGTGATATTCTCTAATCCAGGAGAAGTCTATATATACTCTGATGTGACTTTTTACTTTGGGGCTCACTTTGGAAAAAGTGTGATTTGGCCAGACTAGACTCTGGGAAGCCATTGAGCTGCCCCACCCCCTTTGAAAACCCAGGTGTTGGTGCTTCACTCTTTGGTAACTAATTAGGTATGGATGTAATAGTCAAATGGCTAGAAGTCCATCTGCTGATCTGTTTCTTTGTCTGCTTGTAACTTCTGCTTGTAAGTTCTTTTTGTATTCTCTGAAGTTCAGGGTGTTGACTTTTCCCCTTGAACTAGGTAAATGATATATGTTTGATTCATTAAAGTAAGATTATTAACCCATTTTGAGTTGCTAACCTTTAGAAAAGCAGATCTTAAGAACCTGTGCCAGCAGACATCTTGGGTATGCTAGGGTGCTTGCTGATACATTTGCTATGCTAAAGATTTTATAAAAATATTCTTTCATTGATATTTATTGGAATGACCACAATTTATTACTTCTAATAGAAAACTTTCACAAGTTCTGACTAATGGGAATGTAATATATTCCCATATCTATTGAAATTTAACCTAAGTAAGAGTTTATCCACCAATCAATTGTCATATCAAGATACTGTATTCTACTTCTCCATAGAACAAAGTCTATCCAGCCTGGGTTTATTTTCTTATTTATATGAATGCTAATGTTGATTTGTGAATGGGAAAGGGGATGAAGGACATCACCAAAGACAGGTAAAGTAGAGGCAGTCTGCCTCATGTCATATGACCAAGGGATAACAAATGGAGAACTAGGGTCCTGCACTGATCCTGATTAAATAATAATGAAACCAAAGACATAGTTACAGAAATCAGATAGATCCTCTGTAGAGAAGTGTTCAGAAAGAGAGAAACAAGAATCACTCAGGAATTGAAGATTACTGGAAGTCAAATGTTTTAACACAGATGATAATAATAATCAGAGGTGAGATTTAAATTCAGGTTTGCTGAGTTCAACCCCAGTGCTTTTCCATGGTATCACACTGACTGTTACATATACTTAAGTTGTTTATGTAAAAATCATAGAGGCAATTTCCTCCCTTACTGACCAAGAAAATATATAGTGATCCTTTTTTTTTTTACAAACCTAGAATGATAATATACCTTTCCTGATGATTTTCTCCAAAGATATTTCTAATTAGTTTGGAGGACTACAATGACAAACCCTGTCACTCCAAGTCCAGACTACCCAATTGTCAAAAGAAGAACTAAGTCTTGAAAATAATCTATATAGTTCTGCACTAACCTTATTTTCTATTCTCTTTGCCTATTCCATCCTCCATCACTTTACATCTATGAAGTCTGCTTCGTAGTGCAGAAAGAAAAGCTTGTTTTAGAGTCAAGGGACCTAGATTCAATTTCTCCCTTTGTCACAAACTACCTATATAACCTTTCAAGTGATAAACAATTCTGGCCCTCAGTTTCTTCAAATATAACGTCAGGTGGTTTTGCTAGATGACTTCTGATGTCTTAAGATGCTCTAATTATATCAAGAGCTGATTAATTTGAGCTGATAGTCTGAATCTTAATGTGTAGAGGACAGAGTAATTCAGCACCAGAAGTTACTTAACACAAAGCTAGGTCAACGTAACAACCCAGAGAAATGAAATAATTTCCTGAGAGTTACACAGCAATATAGTGACATATATGGAATGAGAACCAGGATTCTCCACTGAAGTTCTTAACAAACTTCCTGGAATACATAAATTTTGGGGGAAGAGTGTGTTCTTTGAATAATTAATTCATTATTGATTGATTCTTAAACTATGCTATCTCTTTGTGAATAGCTGTTTTTCTTCTTTAACTATTTAGGTATGACATTCATTAAAAAAAAAAATTGTAGTTCCAAACTCTCTCCCTCTCTGCAACTACTCCCCCACCCACCCATTCAGAATGCAAACCATATATCAATCTTCACTAACTTCATCAGTTCTCTCTCTCTCTTTCTCTCTCTCTGGATAATACTTTTCATTATGGGCCTTTGGAATTGTCTTGGATCATTGTATTACTTAGGACAGCTAAGTCTTTCACAGTTGATCACTGTCATAGTATTGCTGTTATTGTGTACAACGTTCTCCTCATTGCACTCACTTTAATTTGCATCATTTCATACAAGTCTTCCCAGGTTTTTTTCTGAAACCATCTTGCTTGTCATTTCTTACAGCACGATATTATTCCATCACAATCACATACCACAATTTGTTCAGCCACTCCCCAGTTGATAGCCATTCCCTCAATTTCAAATTCTTTGCTATATAGATGGCATATAGATCTGCTATAAATATTATAAATATTTTGTACGTAAATGGTTGTTCCCTTTTTCTTTGATTTCTTTGAAATACAAATCTAGTAGTGGTATTAGTTTGCTATTGTTTTTCAATCGGATAATGAGGAAGTTAGGAGACTATGAACTTTTAGTATAGTACAATTTAAAAGTTTCATTGAGATCTTAAATTCTCTTGATCCAGCTTGTTATTTGAGAAAAAAGAGACAGAAGCCTTTCTAGACAAATACTCCATCCTAGGAAAGTTTGCTCATTATGAACATCACTGATTGGTATATCAAAGTATCTTGATAAGCCACACCTTAAGACCATCAGAAATATGGCATAAATTGTAAAAAAAAAAAATGCTATTTTCAAAGGAAAGTTAAGCTGTGTTTTTTTTTCTCATTACAAACAACAAGAATGACGTAAAATTTTAAAATTGATACTGCAATACAAAAGGCAGGATAACTAAATAGAAAAGAGACAGGAAAGGAAGTAAGCAAGAATAGAAAATGAAAGTCAAAATGAAGAATTAATCAGAGTGATTAATTCTTCAAGAACAATTTAAAACCGACCACAATGTGAAAAACATTGTGCTGGGAACTATTGGGATCTAAATAATTATAAGGAATGACCCTTTCTTATTCATAAACTTGAAAACTCATTTGGAGAATTAAAATATGCAGAGGTGAAATAACCACACCTGGAAATCTAAAAGTCTAGTGAGTATTAAAGACAATAAATATCTGTGTGAGAGGGATTATGGTAGAGTCTAAAAAGAGCTGAACTGTAAGTCAGGAATCATAGGTCAATAATTCCTTCCAAAATGTATCATCCATGTAATGTCTCTGAGACTCAGTTTTTTCATCTTTAAAATGGGGATAACAATATTTGCACTTCTACTTTGCATTTTTAATGAGTTACACTATAAACTTCAAAGTACTATTTAAATATGAGTCATTATTATGCTTATAATTATGTAGAAGTTCAAAGTGGGACTCTAATCATGGAATGCTTCTTTCCTCCATAAAATGGGGGCATAATTTGGATGATTAGCATCTGATAGGTGGAAAGGAAGAGAATGGTATAAAAAGGGAATTGAAATAGTGATGCTTGAGATATATTACAAGAATCTCTTAAATTAATTTTCCTAAAATGCTGCTTTGCTCATGTTACTCTACTTTCCCCAAATCCTCAATAACTTTTCATTGCCTAACAGGATGTTCCAACTCCTTAGTCTGCCACTTCAGGTTCTCTGAAATATGATCTCAAACCATTTGTTTCCAGTCTTAACTCCCATTACTATTAAATAAAATGTACTCTTTAAGCAAAATTAAATAGTTGCCAATCCCTGATCATTTCTTGACTTTTCTAACTCAGTCTCTTTACTTGTTCCGCGTCCCTAGAAAGATCCACATATATAAAATTTACATGTTATTCAGGGACAAATTACTTTTCCAAATTACTTCTTACAAATTACTGGACTTGTTCTGTTCATTTCAAATGAGAAATTATCTGCCTTTCCTCTAAACTCATCTAGCATGCCATGTAACCACTTAGAAGGCACATGAGAAACATACTGCCTTGCATAGTATATATGTAATATCTTCCTGAATAAACACCTTTAGGGGAGATATTGTATTGTCTTGAAGAGTCACAGTGTTTATCAAAGTGTATTGTAAATAGTGATAGTCCATAAATGCTTAAAAAGATTAAAAAATTCATTGTGAAATAAATTAATGGATAAACAAATGAATTGGTAAAGTAATGGGTGGGTGGATTGATGTATGAATAACAAAGAATTGAATGGACTTCATGAACAGATGCTTAATCAAAGCTGAGGAATTTTAGTGGTAAAATATGATTATAAGATTAAGAACTGAATAACTAGGCCAATCACTGTGCCATTAATAGAAGTGGGAACGTAAAGTACTAGAGCCAAGCAAAAGGTGGAACATGAAACACATTTTTGTGGAAAAGCCAAAAATAAGTTGGAAATATGAATATGTGTGTGTACTTACATTATGATATGCTACCAGTTGCTCCTTTTTATTATTTCATTGGTAAAGTAAGAAGTTGAATTATATAAGAATTCATCAACCATCAATCAATAAATAAATCCCTAGCATTTCCCAAGTAATTGCTATGTGTACTGGTGCTGTTCTTTAGTACATTGGAAAAAGAAATGGATAGTGAATCTTGTTTTGTTCTAGATCTATCACTATGTAGCTGTGGAAATCACTTCACATATCTGGGTCTGGTTCATCACCAGCAAAATGAGGGGCTGGCCTAGCTGATCATTAAGTTACTTCTGGAGCTAACATTTACACACATTTTGTGTAAACTGCTCTACCCACTAGACATAAAACTCAGACTGTTAATCAGCTGCATGCATTCAAAGTCTCCCTAGAATTAGAGCTGCTTGAGACTTTAGAAGTCCTCTTCTACAGCAACTTAATGTTATGGATGATGAAACCAAGACCCTAAATGTTAAATGACTTGACCAATTGTTCTTTAAAATAATGTGTGTTTGGGTGAGCATCATGTATGGGGAATTTTGAAGGTGGGGAGAACCTTTATCTGATTTCAGACCAGTGACTCTACCCTTCAAGGGACTGCAACCAAAAATTTGGCAAGAAGAAACATGCTTAGGATCATATCACTTGATTTGGCTAAAAGTACAGGTTCATAGAGTATAATTCATCTCTTCCATTTCCTTTTTCTCTTGTCTTTTTATTCCTCTTCTTGTTCTTGCATATTAAATTCTCTCTCTCTCTCTCTCTTCCTCTCTCTCTTCCTCCCCCTCTCTCTGTGTTTGCATGTGTGTGTGTGTGCATGTGCATGCATGCACAACAGTGGCAAGGATGATATCAAGAATACTGGCCCTCAAAAGATTAGTCTCATTTGCAGCAAACAGTAAGCTAGGGATGCAGCCTAGGGCAATAGAATGGAGAATACCAATGATTACTAACCTCTATTTTCATCATATATCATGTACTCTGATACAGGGATTTTTTTCCCCCACTCCTGTTTGCTCAAACTTAACAGACCCCCATCAGTCTTTTTTTTTCTCTCTCTCTCAAAAATAAGCATCAACCTACCAAAACATCTCTTTAATATAGCCAGGTGCTTTAACCCTTCCTCTACCTCCCACCAACCTACAGTTGTTTTTTTTTTTTTAAGTGCTCCTAGCACAGACAGTACTGTATGAATACTAAGGGAGGGAGGTCATTGGGAGATGAGATGCAGGAAAGGACACTGCATTAATGGTGTTCTGTGGGTTCCCTTTACTTTTGTTACTGTCCTGTAACCTTCTTTCACCACTATACAAATCTGAAAAGGGTGATGGAAACATACAGTGTGATTTGCCCTATATATCTTGCTTTTTCACTTTTAGAACTTAGTCTTTTGCACCTGTTCATGTTATAGGAGTTATCTATTTCCTCTAACTTCTCAACCCTCACCACATACTAAACATTTCTAAATAAGAAGAATCCTAAACTGTGAAATTTTTAATATAGAAAGAGAAGATAGAAGTCTTTAAAAGAGTGAAAAATAAATAATCAGAATAGCACAGTTACTGAAGGCAAAAAAAAAAGAGAATTCTACATTATCAGCAAAAAGCTTAAAATGAAAGCTAGACATTGATTTAACCTTTAAATAAAGAAATATATTGTTCTACATTGAAAATATAGCTGTTTTAGGAGGACACATTATTTGTAAAATAGTGATTTTCAAGCATGTTTTTGTTTTGCCTAAAAATGAACTATTTAGAGGAAATTATTCCTCAAAGCCATGTTAAACACTATTTGTGTAATAGCTTAGTATCAATTTCAACATCTCCTATAAAATAACTGGAGTGACCAATGTCAACAGGCAATATTTGAAAAGCCATTTCTTTCCATTTTGGAATACATTTTGCCCCCCAACCCCAGGGGACACTATTTGTATCTGGCAAGAACATTAGCTGATCTTGCTAGTTCAATCTGACAGCTTCAGATTCTTAACAGAGGAAAAAGACAGAACTAATGGATGTGAATAAGCTTAAAAGCTAGTGAACTTATCAATCACCGTAAACAGCTATATTTTTGGAAGCAAACAGAGCTGCTTTTGAAAACAGAAAAAGTCAATAGATAATTTTTTCCAGCAACTAATAATTGCAATCAGCTCCTTTTTTTTTTTACCCTTTCTGCCCCTCTCCCTTTGCTTTTCTTCTTTCATTTTTAAATTGTAATGGTCTTGCCAGCATTGATTAATAAGAAAAAAAAAACCTTCATACATGCACAGTTCTTTCTACTTCCCAGAAGCTGAGAATACAATATCTAATTTTATGGAAAGATAACTCGAAAGATGAATGAGGCAAATCAAATGATTAATATCATTGTAATCTTTCTTCGAGTTCTGTTTTCATAACAGAGAACATATAAACACAGTACTATCTCTAATTGGTACATTACTGGTTAATGACTATAACTACTTTATTTGCCTTTCGATTCATATGTATATGTGCTTATATATATATATATATATATATATACACACACAAACATACATATGTATATGCATATTTATTTGTATGCATGAATGTATATATGTGTATGCTTCTACACATATGCTTAATAAGTATATATACATATATATGTGTGTGTGTGTGTGTGTGTGTATACATATATATATTTATATATTTCAAATAGCTTAAAGATTTCCTGTTTACTTCACATTTGCCTAAAAAATATTCTAGTTTCTATTATCTTCTTCTACAAAGGCTCAAACCTATTACTCATGACTCCAGAACCAAATCCCTTTATAATAATTTATCAGTGAGGCAGATTACACAGCAAAATTCTGCTTTTTCTGAAAAGGAAGTAATCATTTTCCTACTCTCTAGGACTCTTAAACCATCAAACAGGGACAAAATACTGGATCACTGGATATGCTGAATAGACTGTAGTCTCTATGCTGTCTCTATGTGTAGTTGCTCTTAAGATTCAATTAAGTCAAAGGAACCACTTTTCAGATAAAAAAACAATTTGACTATCTTGTGGGCCATTGTGACCAGTATGATGCTCCATATATCTATGCTTGGAAAATCTTAGTACTTTTTAAAACTTCTTAAAATAAAGAAGAGCAAATAATTCAATTCAATGTAGGAAAAAGAGCTAAATCATTTCATTTTGCTATGTTTTAGAGATAAAAATAAATAGGAATATTTACTTATTTACTATATACTCAACACTATGACATGTACTATATGGAAAACAGAAGTATAAATCATGTTTCCTACCTTCAACAAGTTTTTACTTCAATGAGAGGTGCAAGATAAACTAAGGGAAAAGTACAATTATGATATCAAGCATTAATAATAATCAACAATAATAATTTTTAATTATATTGTACTTTATAGCTGCAAAGTACTTTACACATATTTGATTATTTGATCCTCACAATAATTTTGGTAGTGTGAGATAAGAGTAATCCTCATATTACAGATAGGAAATGGAGGTTTAGCATACTTAAATTAGCTGCCCCATGACTATCAAATGTCTGAGATGGGATTTGAACCCAGCTCTTCCTGACTCCAAGTCTTGAAATCTATTTACTATGCCCTAAATTTAAAACCAAACTAAGTACTATACTAGTTTATAAAAAAAAAGAGAAAAGAAAAAGAAAAATTGGTTTAAGAGGGTCAGAAATATGAGGTATGGTTCCATTGGAAAGTCGGACCAGATTCTGGTCCATGAAAGGTAGATAAAATTTGAACTTCCATAAATTCTAGGGGAAGGTGTTCTAAATGAGATAAATAGAATGGGGGACAACACCCTCCTTTCTACTAAATCTGACTTTATACTCTTTACATTTAAGGAAACACAATGCCAAGATCTTGCCCTTGTACTTCCTTCATTCTCCCTTGTATCATAGTAATTTGTGGATGTAAGGAGATTGAACAAATCATGGAAGTTATGTTTCTGTCACTCCCTTCTATCAGACTGTAATATTTCTGAGGGTAAAAGTCATATACTATATCTGTATCACCCAGAACTTGATGATTGGAGACACATAGGAAGTGGTTAATTAATTATTTTTGACTGATTAATAAATGTGGAAATGTGCCAGTTGTTGAATCATATAGATGCAGCTTCTGGCCTATGTAGATTACTGGAAAATGTCTCAGGAACCCATTTGTTTATATAAATATCTGTTTGAAAAAGACTGACCAATATGTAATCCATATTAAAAGTATTTTATTCTCTGATCTTGCTAAAAACCTCAATCCAACTCCATCTAAATTCTTCCATAAAAGAACCTTAACCACCACGACTCCTCCAGCTACTGTTTTTGCAAAATTGTATTCCAGTTCAGAATGACTCTTGGGAAGGGTGCCATGTGGTCCCTAACATTTTACTTTATGGAGACATTTTCACCAGGAATGTCTCAATGGACTCATGAGTGGTCTATGAATTGGCGTTCACTTTTAACTGCATTTCACTAAGAAGAAATTTTAGGATATAATTTAATCCCAAATGGAATGGTCAGTATTTGACTTCTTCAAAAACAAGAAGTCACAAAGCAATTTGTTTCTTTCTTCCCTTGAACATTGCACTCCCACCCAAACATTTTTATTTTCTTGATAGAAAGTTTTCATTCTCCTGTAACATTGTGAAGGACCTGTGGTGTCCATGGTGCCCTAGGATCTTTAATTGTTCTTGTTGGTTAATTAAATCTCTAATTAAATTATTTGTGGTTATTGGGAGTTAATGGAACAGAGCATGGAGCACTAGATTTGGAGCTAGGAAGACATCTATTCAAATCAGCTCTAAAATAACCTTAATTTTCCCACTTTTAAAAGTTAACTTAATCATAGCACCTTCCTCCCAGAGTTGCAAAGATAAAATAATCTTTGTAAAGTGCTTTGTAAACTTTAAAGCACTATTATAAATGCTAGCCATGATTATTGTTATTTTGGATTTCAAGGATGTGAGTATAAAACTTCATCATAAGACTTCTTGCAAGATTTGCTGAAATTGTATTATATTCTCATTACTAGAAAATTTGGGAAAACACCTTTTGTGTATACACAAATAAATTGTTTTTAATTCCATCCGCTCTAGTAACTTCGTGTCAAAATCTGGTTCAAGACCCTGATGACTAGAAAGTATTTAGCAAACCACTAACGTACTTCGGAGATGCAAAGTTGGCTTGCTGTCAAAGGCTACTATTGGTGGTGACAGGATTGCTGTCACAGATATCTACAGATAACTGGTCAGTAAGCCATAAGGCATCACCTTCATGAACCCCACCTGGCAAATGGTATGGCTCTTTCATGTGCCTTAGGCTTTAATGCCTGATGAGAGTTAGGCATCCCATTAATCTGACAGTATTAATCATGGGGTTGTATTTTTTTTTAACATTATTGTTGATGTGGTTATACTTGTCTCCTTTATACATATATATACATATATATATATATATATACACATACATATATATATATACATATATATATATATATATACATATGTACATGAAACTTTCATTATGGTCAAAATTGTATCATATTTCAATGCCTAGAACTCAAGAGAAACCATCAACTGTGTATGTGAAAGTGAATCCATTCTCCCCAGTAAATACGGGATGAGTTAAATATCATTAACATCAAAAAATAATTAACACTGAAACACACATATCTTTTCAGAAGTATATTGATGTAGTGATTAAGAACATTGGCCTTGGAGTTCAAAAGAATTTAGATTTTTGATATTTAGTAGGTATGGAATAATAGACCTATGAAGTAAGCTCTGAGTACCCTGTGTTACAATATCTATACTCACAGAATTGGGAATCAGTGCTGGGAACTTCCCACACAAATGAACTTACTGCTTCATGATATGAATCACATAGACACACATACACACTCACACACAGAGAAACATTAAAATTTGCCCTTTGTTAGTCAAACAATATGAACAGGCAGTTTTCAGAGTTTATCTATAGCCATATAAAAATGTTATAAATCACTTTTGATTAGAAAGATGCAAATCAAAAGAATTCTGAGGTACCAAATCACACCTATCAGATTGGTTAACACGTCAAAACTGGAAAATGATAAATGTTGGAGATGTGGGAAAGTTGGAACACTAATTCATTGTTGGTGGAGCTGGGAACTGATCCAATCATTCTGGAAAGCAATTTGGAACTACGCCTAAAGGGTTACAAAAATGTGCATACCTTTTGACCCAGCAATATCCCTTCTAGGGCTGTATCCCAAAGAGAGCACAAAAATGGGAAAAGGACCCATGTACAAAAATATTTATAAGAGCTCTTTTTATGGTGGCCAAGAACTGGAAATCGAGGGGATGCTCATCAATTGGGCAATAGCTAAACAAGCTGCGGTATATGAATGTAATGGAATATTACTGTACTATAAGAAATGATGAGCAGGCAAACTTTGGGGAAACCTGGAAAGACTTATATGAACTAATGCTGAGTGAGGGGAGCAGAAGCAAGAGAATATTGTATTCAGTAACAGCTACAGTGTATGAGTTTTGATTCTGACAGACTTAGCCCTTCTCAGCAATGCAAGGACCTAAAATAATTGCAAAGTACTCATGACAGAAAATGCCATCCACATCCAGAGAAAGAACTATAGAGTAAGAATGCAGAGTGAAGCAGATTTTTTTTTCTCTTTTGTTTTGTTTTGTTTTGTTTTCTTTCTCATGGTTTCTCCCATTCATTATAACTCTTCTATGCAACATGACTAATATAAAATGGGTTTAATAGAAATGTATGTGTAGAACCCATCTCAGATTGCATGCCATCTTGGAGAGAGATGTAGAGGGAGGGGATGGAAATTTTAAACTTATGGAAGTGAAAAAACTGAAAATAAATAAATATTTTAATAATTAGTCATTTGCATTTTCTATCATCTTCTTCCTTCATTTCAACTGTTAGATTATATCAAATCATTTCCACCTTTAATCTATCAATAAAATGAATATGAGATCATTTCATAAATTATATATGTATATATACACATACATTATATATGTGTGTGTGTGAAAACAAATATTAGAGACAGATTGTACTATTAAGCCTTTATGCATTTTGATTAGTGATGCTTTTTTGATGCCTTAGAATAATTTGGGTTAAGTGATGAAAAGTCCGACTCAGTACTTCATTCTCAACCTCTCAAAAATTGATCTCTGGAAATGATGTACTTGCCAAAAGAGAAGCTGAGATGGCAGATGAAACACTGTGTTAACAGTTACGGGGTTTAGAATGAAGAGTCTAGTAATCACCTCGTATGAGAAGTGATCACTTCAGTGAATATTGACAAGGAAGTAAACTAGTAGCTATGAACCTAAAAGTTTTATGAGAGAGTTAATGTAGCTTAGTATTTTTGTTGTTGCTTTGAAACTTGAATAAATTTGACTTGAAAGCCATGATAGTAACGGATTATCAGTGTATTAAAGAAAAATTAAAGAAGACCAAAGATGCCTTTTAAGTATAAGTAAATAAATATTTGTGCCCAATAATGATGATTAAACCATGCAAGAGAAATATTATAAAATGATTATAATAGATTAACTGCTACCCTAGATGAAAGAGGGAACTCCACATATCACATTTGAATTCAGGAAGACCTGGGTATGAGTCTTAATTCTAACAATGTAAACATGGACAAGCCATAAAAGCTTTCTTAGCCTTTTCTAATCAATAAATTGAAAATAAAAGTGATCATAATAACAGTTTTTTAGGGTTGCTGGGAGGATTAAATATGATTTTATAAGAATAGAAAAGTTTCTATGCCTACATAGAGATAGATAGATAAATAGATAGATATAATCTTCTTTATATCTAGACACACATAATTTTATTTAAGCCTCCCAGAAATCCTAAAGATTTATATAGATACACATACATGCAAATATATGTGTTTGTATGATTTTGCAAATAGTCAAAGCCTATATGGTGAACGTTATTATTAAATTTAAAATATCCATACTCTATATATCTGTGCATGTTTACATATGCATATATTTTAAATTAATTTCATAGTATTTTAGAGCTAGAAGGTCTTTGGGGGGTGATGGGCTTGGCGTATGAATTTATTATTTCAGTGGTGCAATGGTGTTAAATAGAAAAGGATCCCTACTGAACTTCCATTGATGTATTGTTCAGTGAATTTTATCCATGCCCAACTCATCATGACTCCTTTCAGGGTTTTCTTGGCAAAAATACTGGAAAGGTATGCCATTTTCTTTTCCAGATCATTTTACAGATGAGGAAACTAAGGCAAACAGGGTTAAGTGACTTGCCCAGGGTCGCACAGCTAGTCAGTGTCTGAGGCCATATTTGAACTCAGGAAGTTGAATCTTCCTGACTACATGCCTGGTACTCTAAACAATATTCTAACTAGTTGCTCTTATACTGACTTAGTAAACCATTAGTAAAAATTAATATCACTTTTGTTGTATTGTATTGTATTTTTATTTATTTTGTCAAACATTCCTCAATGTTATATTCCCTTTATTGATGTAGATTATTGCCTGCTCTGTAATTATAGTTTTAAAGAGTTGTCTGAGACACTGGGAAGTTAAATGACTTGTCCAGTGTCACACGGAAATATGCGTCACAGGCGGGACTGAATCCACCACATTTCCACGATTCTAAGGCAACTCTCTAGACATTATGAAATTCTACCTCTTAGAAGAAGCCTTAGTCAATGGCATTTATTAAGCTCTTTCCATGTGGCAGGCACTGTCCTAAGCACCATGGATACAAAGGAAGGCAAACTCACACTCTTCTTCAAAGTGGCTCACATTCTAATGAACTATGTATAAATGAGATAAATACAGGGTAAACTGGGATTAATTCTGAGAGAAAGAAACAGCATCAAGGCAGATGTGGAAAAGGTTCTTGTAGAATATTTAAGTGGAAAATTGAAGTAATCTGGAGAAGTGGGCCTATGCAGGGGCCAGGGAACCTGTGGCCTCAAGTCCACATGTGACCCTTTAGCTTCTCAAATGCAGCGCTTTGATTGAATCCAAACTTCACGTAACAAACCCTTTTAATAAAAGAATTTCTTTTGTAAAACTTGTATTTGGTCAAAAGGCTACACCCAGGGACCTAAAAGACCACATGTGACCTTAAGACCACAGGTTCCCCACCCTGGGCTAATATCCCCTCTGTTTACAAATACTGGAAACCAAAGTCCAGTGAGATTATATGACCTTCCTGTGGTCATATGGTCACATAGCTATTAAGTATCAGCCAGAATTCTGAATGAGCTTTTTTGTTTTACTCCATCATGAAGATGGTATCTTGACAGTAAAGTTCAAGAACAGGGTATTCTGGAAAGTATCTCAAGAACGGCAATCAAGATGATGATAGGATTGAATAACATGTCACAAAAAGGTTACTTGGAGGAATTTAAAATGTTTATAATGGAGAAGACTAAATGGAGTTTTGATGATTAAGTATCTAAAAAGTTGTCATATGGAAGAAGGACCAGACTTGTTTGGTTTGGCCTCCAGAGGACAGAAGTTACAGAAGAAAATCCATTTTTTTGGTCAGGAAACAAAAAATAAAGGAAAAAAAATCATTCTTAACAATTAGAGATAAGGAATAATTGATATGGATAGACCCTGGAAGCATTGAACTTACATTTGCATGAGTTCTCAGAAAAAGTCTTGATGACTATTTATTGAGTAGTCCTCAGAATGTATCTTGGTTTATACTGGGTAACCTCTGAAGCTCATTCCTTTCTGGGCCCTGTTCCTGCCTCTCTAAACTTCTTTCTCTACCATGCCCAACTAGCCATCTCACTCTGCAAGATTTTTCTGTCAATGCAGACATCAGTCCTCTGTTAGGTGGTAGATGATTCCTCTATCCATTTACCCCTTTTTCTAATAGGTCTGTTCCTACTGCAAACTCCATTTCATGGAAAGGTCCTGGCTCTGCCATATTTACTCCTTTCTTCCTCTCCAGCATTATTCTTTACTCTCCAGACTTCTTTGTCTACTATAGATGCTCTTAGATACCACCCCAAACATAAACACAACATCCCCACCCCCACACACACACTGAGATTTCTAGTTTCCTTTTAAATATTGTCTTTCCCTCATTTTAATGTAAGCTTATTGCAGTCAAGGTCTGTCATTCTTTACTTCTATTTGTATTCTTAGAATTTAACACAATGGCTGACACATAGTTAAGTGCTTAATAAACACTTCTTTTTTTTTTACTAATGGTTACATGTATGTGTGTGTGTGTTTGTGTGTGTGTGTGTGTATCCACATGGATCATGATAAAGAGAATAAGTTTTATTGTGAATTAAACGGACAGTATGCAATTTTAGATGCAATTTTTGATGTTTAATTTGAAAAGCAAGAGGAGTTCTAATTCTGAAAATTATTTCTCCATATGAAGCCTTTTTCTTGGCTAAGTAAAAGTAGTTTCAGAACAGATAACTAAGATTGTCTTTTTTAATTAAAAAACTAATTTCCATTAATGTGTCCACATAATTATAATAAAAATAAAGATAAAACATGATAAAATAATATAGATCCTTTCATATTATGACATCATACTGTAATTGGTAGGAAGGTTAGAATAATGTTTTCATTGCCATTATAATTTTTTTAAAAAAACAGAACCCTCTAAGTATAAAGAATGTACATTTTAAATGAAAGGTAACATTTTAAACCATTATTTAATTAAAATAATGCTAGTAATGAGTGCAGGATATGAGTTGCAATTCCATTCTACATACCTGTGACTAACATGAAAAGGTATTGTTTTCTAAAGAGCTGTCATATATAAACCTCTCAAATTCATGTTCAATGACATCTCTACTGACTTGTTCCCATTTTAAAATAGATATTCTAGGATCTCCATAACTCTAAATTAAAAAAAAATACTGTCCCACCCTTATACTGCTTTTTAGTGCCAAACTGTTCCTCAAGCACTACAATGTATAGTTTTTCTAGAGAAAAATCTATTTTTTTCTCTCCCTTTCTTCTCTTGTCTTTCTTCTATTAAAAAAAAAACCTTTGTAACAAATAAGGAGTCAAGGAAAACAAATACGTATTTGACAATGTACAGATACACACACACACACACACACACACGCACGCATGCACACATGCGTATCTTTACCTTATGCCATTTACCTCTCTATCCAGAGAAGGTCAGCATGTGTAATGCTAATGAAATTTTAAGAATTTTTCTTGAAAAGTTGACAGGTACTTAGCACTTAGTTTCAAATTAAGCTTCTGTCAAAAAAACAGTAGATATGAACCCCTGTTGTTGACATAACAAGAAGGGGCTTAAAAGGGAACTTCTGTTGCTGACATAAGAGGAAGGGGCTAAACAGGGGGAAACAAAACTATATATAAGGAAAAAATCCAGCTGGGAAAGTCAGAATTTCCTGGCAACTTGTGGTGGTAGAGCTTCTTCTGAGGGCCAGCTGGAGCTGCTGAAGCTGCTGAGGATTTCCTAAGGGCCAGCTAGAGCTACTGAAGACTTCTGAGGGCCAGTCAAGCTGCTGAAGACTCCCGAGGGCCAGCCAGAGTTGCCAGAGAAGGCACGACTGTGGTGTTGGTACTAAGTCTGTTTGTGGCATTGTTAAGCCTTGACTTCCCAGGAATAGAGACTGTGAAGGATTTAAAGTGGACACTGTGAGCTTCATTGTGGAACAGGAACTGCACAGAGAGCTGGACAAAGAGTTGGAAGCTGTATGCCTTTGAACCCAGGTGACAGTTTGGTGAATTCGGGTAGGAGATGGGACCATGGAAAGGGACCCATAAAAGCTGAAAGCCTGCCCCGAGTCAAGATGAAAAGACCTCTCTATGAACACTGAGTAGTGACTGACCCTGATGTGATGTTTTCCTTTGGGACTCACTCTGGGAAGAGTTGTGTGATTTGGCCAGATCAGACTCTGGGCAGTGGTTGAGCCCCCTCAGCTTTGAAAACCTAGACGTTAGTGCTTCCATATCTGGTAACTAACTAGGTACGGATGTGATGCTCAGACAGCTGGAAACCTGTCTGCTGAGCTGTGTTATTTTCTGTTAAGTAGTGACTGATGGAATTGTAATTTATTTGTGATTGTACTTTGTGATTTAATTAAGCACTCTGTGATTGACTAAATGAATGTACTATCCAGGGGTGGAATACTTTTGACTTTTACATTTCATGTCCCTTAAGAAGGCAAGCCTCTTTAATGATGACTGAATGATTCAGCAAGGAGGCAAGCCTATGTTCAAAGCTCTGTGACTGCTCTGGTAAAAATTATGTGGCCATTTTAGTGGTAAGCTGTAACATTGTGGATGCTGTATTTGGAGTTTCTGCAATAAGCCATAACACTCTGAATATCGTACCTTGATTTTCTGTGAATGTTTTGCTCTTATTTGTTGTTGAATAAATAGAGTGTTCACTATATTATTCAATCAGAACCTCGAAAGCCGCTCATGCATTGCTTTACAGAATGTTTCAGCCTAAGTCTTCTGGAATGAATATTGCTCATTGTCTTGATCAGAATCCTTAAGTCTTTCAAAGTTATTTGTCTTTACAATGTTGATCTAATTGTATAAATTGTTCTCCTGGTTCTGTTCCCTTTATTCTATATCAATTCACAAAAGTCTTCTCTTTCTTGTTACTTTACTTTTGTTTATAATGTCGCCCATTTTTCTAAGTTATGTAACATATCAACCTTATCTTTGAACATGGTGCGAGATATTTCTTTATATATGATTTCTGCTAGCTAGTGTTCCTAGCAGGTTTTTTTCCTAAGAATGAGTCCTTACTCTAATAGATGGCATCTTGGAATTTATCAAATACCAAACTACTATACCATTTGCTTTTGTAGACTATCTAATTAGTTGAAAAGATGGCCTTCTCTATTTCTTAAAAAAAATATTATTTTGATGATTGCTACTTTGTAGAGAATTTTATAATCTGATATTGCTAGGAACCCTACTTCCCTAATCTGAAAAATTATACCCACCTTAATTTTTGGCCTTTTATTCCTCCAGAAGAATTAATTGGAATTTGGAGGAATATTACCTATTAACATGAAGAAAGACACCTTTATTCCTACATTCAGGATGACAATGACGATGTGTTGTATCTTGTCAAATACTTTTTCTCCACTAACAGAATGAATAATGATTCTATCATTCTAGTAATTAATATGACACATTATGTTGACAGTTTTTCTCACAATGAATTACTTCAGGAGTCATCATGAACCAAAAATGGTCCCAATGTATATATAACCTTTGTGAAATGTTAGTGTAGTTTTTGCTAGTATTTTACTTAAAATCTTTATACTTATATTCTAAGGATAGTGATTGGTAGCTTTTATTTTTGTCTTGACTTTCCCTGGTTTAGGTATTAAAATTATATTTGTTAACATAGAAATAGTTCTGTACACACACACACACACACACACACCCCAAAAGGCAAGTGTTTGTGACAATTGAAAGAAGTGAAAAGAATAAGAAGAATAATGGCAGAAATTACAGAGAAGTCAATTTTTTTTTCTTTTTGGAGGGCAATTGGGGGTTAAGTGACTTGCCCAAAGTCACACGGCTAGTAAGTGTGTCAAGTGTCTGAGGCTGGATTTGAACTCAGGTCCTCCTGACTACAGGGCCAGTACTCTATTCACTGTGTCACCTAGCCACCCCAGAGAAATCATTTATGCGATTCACATGGCTTGGTAATTGAATTTGAGTAGTGATTAATAAGAATTAGTTACAAATAAATATGTGGGATTGGGTGAATAAAGGTACCACATAAAGAAATAAGGGAATAAGAATGAGGATTGGCTTTTCGGCTAAAGACAATTACATTGTTTTGAGAATCTTTATTCTAAAATGCCAAGAGGTGCTTGTAGTTAGTTGGACAAAAAAAATGATATGAGACTTAGTAGAGAACTCAGCATTAAAGATACAGATATGAGACTTTTCTAAATAGAGAATGAACATTGAAGCCATGTCAGTGAAAAGAACTGCTAATAAATGAGTATATAAAGGATCAATAACCAACCACTGAGTGACAGTAATATCCTATTGGATAAGGAATAGGATTGACCAAAGAGACAAAAGAGTTGTAAAATGGTAAGTGTGGAGGAGAATAAGTACAGTGCGATTATCTCAACTTAAGGAAAGAAAGCATCAAGAAGAAGAGGAGTATATGTATGTATATGTATGTATGTATGTATGTATAGATAGATAGATAGATAGATAGATAAGATAGACAGATGGATAGATAAAGATTAGGTATGTATGTATACATGTATGTATAGATAAATATAAATAGATATTTGTATACATGCTTCTGCTCAATACTCTTCAGTTGTTCCCAATTAACTAGCAAATAAAATTTAATATTCTGATTCTTTTGTTAAGGACATTTTGCAATATAGTTATAACATCTTTCATCTTTGTACCACAGTCCTCCCCTTCTATGTCCTAGACAAACAGAAATAACTCACTATCCTACCTCAGTTCCATTATTCATTCAATTATTAATACTTTTCATGTCCTACTTTCACCAACCCTTACTGAAACCCTACCCATATTTTAAAGCTCAACTCAGCCAACTATTTCATGAAGACCCCCTTGACAACTACAGTTGTTAATAACTTCCCTCACTTTCAACCTCACATAGATCTTAATTTATATCACTTTAACAAAATTATTCTGGTCCCATTTTGTAATCCTTCCACATCCTCAAATGAAGGTTCTTTGTGTTCATATAGGCCTTGCGCAAATGGGTGGCAAATACATAATCAACAAAGCTTCTTAAGTCATATCTCAGACTTAGTATTTGGAAGAATGTTTTTAAAATTTGTCACCACTATGCACAAAATCAATAAAACCATAGATGCCTCTCCCAAAAGTCCCCTTCCATTCACTTGGGGGCTGGGGAAAGTACACATGTCCCTATCATTTAGATGACAAAAACTATTTTTAAAACAAAAGTGTGACCATATATCCTCCAAAGACTTTAACTTCCCATTAATACTGTGACCATAGCCTGAAATATTTACCCCTCATTAAATCATACTCCTTTGCTTTATTCTTCCATTATTTGTTCTCTTTTCCCTCTCCTTTTTTCCTCTTTTCTGTTTATTTCCCTCTTTTTCTTCCTTTTTCCTCATCGAACCTCATTAACTTGCTAAATAAAATTATTATGTTTTATGTATTTTTCTACTTTCTTGGAGGGGATTCTCTTTAATGTCTCTATTTGGCACTCTAATCAGTGGAAACATCCACCATATCTCTGAACCATAGCAAAAATTCACTAATTGGATCCCCACAATTCTCATATAGATAATCCAGACAAATCAGGCTTGAACATGAACAAATAGTGCCCCGCCCCCCCCATGCCCAACTGTCTAAATTTGAAATAGGACAATTTTATCAAAATCTGTAAGAATAAAACTAATTTCATTTTCTTTTCAATAAATGCTTGATAATTCATTGAATAAATAATGTTTTGGCTACTTGCCCAAGCCTCCTTTTTGTGATTTATTTCAAAATGGCCTTTTTCATTTTTCTGTTGAATTTGTTTCATATGTGGAATCTATTTTTCTATGCAAAATGAGTCATCTCATATTTAAATATCTAATATTGACAGAAAATATTCTCAGTAGAGATCCTCTAGGTCCAAAGACATTCTCAGATGAGATATCACCTATGCATAGTAAATGGGCATACTCATTATTACATTCTCCTAAATTCCATATAGTATTTTAAAATATTATTTTACCAATCTGTTTTATGAGAAAATAAACACACTTATTTATAGGAAAAGTTAAAGTACTTAGAAGAAAATGAAAGTTGCTCAGTGATTGCAGGAAAATGTAAGCTTATTTTAAGGAATTTTTAATATTGTCAATGTGACATTCTTATACTTTAAAATTCTGATTTATGATTCTTTGTATCCTTACATAAGTAGTGATCATAATTTTATCAATAATTTAAGTACATTAAATTTACATTTATCAAGTTGAGCACATTCTGAACATTTTAATATACTACTAAAATTATTCAATTATTATTTATTATATGATTCATTTTTTAAAAGTTCCAAATTTTCTCCCTCTCATCAGCCTTTCCCCCATGAGAATGCAAGAAATGTCATATCAATTATACATGTGGACCATGTAAAAGATATTTACATGTTAACTATGGTGGGGGAGAAACAAAAAAAAAAGTATTCTTCAATCTGCACTCAGAGTTCATCAGTTCTCTCTCAGGAGGTAGACAGCATTTTTAAATCATGAATCCTTTAGAACTGTGTTGGATAACTATATCAATCAGAATGACTAAAAATTCTTAGTAGTAATTCAAGTTAAGTGTAAATTATATATATATTTAAAAATACATTGTTTACAATTTAACTTAAGTTCCTATATTTACTGGCGTTTAATAAAGATTTTAATCTCATTTAAAAACTTCGATGATGCAGCATAGAAACAACAAGGTTCCATAGCTCCCACATAGGCACCTCAAAAACCAATAAAATACGATTCTAAACAAATTTTAGGGCTCCAAAACTCACAAAAATACTGAAAAACACATCTCCCTCTGAAGGCAGCTCTGCAGGAAGGGCTCATCAAAGCATGCTGGGAGCCAGAATCAGCCTAGCCTGAAACCAGGTTGGCCCAGGAACTGCCAGGATAAGCCACAGCTGCAGCCTTCAGGAGATTGGATCACCGGCAGCTGTGGCAGTTTCCAGAAATATCACGCTATAAGAAACAAGGACAAAGTGAAAAGTCAGTGGAACTTAGCTAAATTTGGGAGAGAAAAGTGGTCCAGCAGAACTGCCTCCAGGGCAAGGAAGTAGCAGAAACGGTGGCCCTACACCCACCTCCACATGACTACTTCAGAAGCTCCTGGCCTTCAAACTGCAGGGGGGGCAAGCGATCCTTCAGAAGCTAAGTGCTCTTGTGTTGAGCGGCCTGGATCCGGATCATGGTCTTGGGTGGTGGTCCTGGGGTGCGTTTTCAGTGAGCCAAAGTTGGTGGGGGCTGCAAAAAAATGGCAGCATCCCAATAGATCTGGCAGCTGTGAAAACCCCAGCAATTTGGGACAGAGCTTTCCCCTCTGGAAGCAGAGATTCACGGAGCTAAAAAATCAAATAATTTATTGGCAACATGAGCAGGCAAAGGAATCAAAGTAAGAACAGTAATCAAACTATAAATTCCTTCTTAGGGGACAAGCATGGAACAGGAGGAAGACAACACAGTCAGAACTCCCACACCACAAGGTTCCAAGAAACATGAACACTGCCAACAAGCCATAGAGCAGCTTAAGAAGAATTTTGAAAACCAAATAAGAGAAGTGGAGGAAAAATTGGGAAGAGAAATGAGAACGATGCAAGAAAATCATGATAAGAGAGTCAATAACCTGACAGAAGAAAATAACACTTTAAAAAACAGATTAATTCAAATGGCAAAAGAGGCCCAAAAAGCCAATGAGGAGAAGAATGCCTTAAAAAGTCAAATTTGCCAGTTGGAAAAAGAATCTCAAAAACTTTCTGAAGAGAAAAATTCCTTCAGAATTAAGAGTGGAGCAAATTGAAGCAAATGACTTTATGAGAAGTCAAGATACTATTAAACAGATCCAAACAAATGAAAAAATAGAAGGCAATGTGAAATATCCACTTGAAAAAAGCACTGGCCTGGAGAGACAATTTTAAAATTATTGGACTACCTAAAAGCCATGAACAAAAAAAGAACCTAGAAAGCATCCTTCAAGAAATTCTCAAGGAAAATTGCCATGATATTTTAGAACCAAAGGGCAAAATAGAACTTGAAAGAATTCACCGATTACCTCTTGAAAAAGATCCACAAAAGAAAACTCATAGGAATGTTATAGCCAGGTTCCAGAGTCCCCAGATCAAGAAGAAAATATTACAAGCTGCCAAGAAGAAACGATTTGAATACTGTGGAGACACAATTAGGATAACCCAGGATCTAGTAGCTTCTACATTAAGGGATCAAAGGGCCTGGAATATGATATTCCGGAGATCAAGGGAGCTAGGATTAAAACTAAGAATCACCTACCCAGCAAAACTGAGTATAATGTTCCAGGAGAACATATGGTCATTCAGTGAGGTGGAGCATGTTCCAACATTCTTGCTGAAAAAACCAGAACTGAAAAGAAAATTTGACACTCAAATACAA
>CM053580.1:125245817-125288595 GCA_028627135.1 Pseudochirops cupreus
CTCATTAATCACAAATGATTCCTCTCATTCCTAATGTCCTCAAAAACCATCACTTCACTATTGTGAGGCTAATAGATGAAAAATACTAAATAATAGAGTGAATTATTGGATAGTATTTGGTAATTCAATTTCTGAAAATTTTTTCACTGATTTAGTTTAGCTATGATGCATTTTCACATGGGTTCTTCTAATTCTAAAATTCTATTGTTCCCCATTATATTATCAGAAGAGCTAAAGAATTATTTCTGTAACAAAGAGCAGGATTATGTGTATAGACATACGCTATATATACAGGATTTCCCCAACTGTTACTTCTAAGTTTTAATGAGGTATTTAAACTGTGATCACTAACGATTTTTATACTAATTAATCATCTTAATTAAAATCAGATTGAGCATTTTATGGTTTCTTTTGAGTTGAAAAAGTAGTGAGTGAAAAGATAGTTACTTAAATTTGTTTTATATGAACCTCATTAAACAGTTCTTTTATTATAAGAAAATTATTATTAAAATAATCCTTTCATACTCCATAGTGACTTCAGACAGAGAATTATATCCATATATTTTCATGCTGTTTTCACTGCTGTACCTCTGCAAAACATAATAGCTTTGAAATAACAGTACAGCAAACAAATCAGCATGATTTCCACTTCACTATTTCATATTCCTTCAGCAGGAGTGTGACCAAAGTATATATGAGCATTGGAAGATCTTGGTCTAAGGTGTTTACATAGCATCATGCTTATATTAACAATTTTTTTAAAGAGTATATCAACTGCAATTGCATAGAAAACTATGAATGCCTGGTAACTGAGACTTAAGTTGATAATATTCATGTTACATTGGAAAATGTTGTCTAATGGACAAGATTGCCCAGCTTCTTTGTGTGTGTGTGTGTGTGTGTGTGTGGTAAGGGAGTATTCTTCTCAAATGAAGTCTTAAAATTAATCCAGATTATGGGTAGAGGGTTTTATTGAAACAGAAATGTGTCTTGCAGGGCACAGGGTACTATGAAAATAGCCAGTGGAGAGAAGTGATAACAATGTATATCTTGCTTCCTAGCCATACTTTCCCTCAAGAAGTTGCTATAGGGTTTTGGCACCCAAGAATGTTTTAAATAATGGTGAGCCGCAGGCTTAGTGCTTCTTTTCTTCATCCTATAAGCATTGCAAATAGTCTTTCAAGTGGTGAATGAAGAAGACTGGTCAGATAGCTCTGTAGTTTTCTGTGTCAGAATGGGTGATCTGATTTGTGTCTGGCCTTCAAGACTTACCTATCATCGAGGAAAGAAGGTCCAAGTTTCAAATATTCATATGATAGATACTGTTGGTCCATTGATTTTTACAAGTCTTTGAGACTAAATCAAAAGGTTGATGAATCTCATTGCAGCCTCCAAATCTTTTTAAATTCAAATTTATATTTAATGTGCTAATATAACCTAAAAATTTTAATAAAGTTCTTCCCCAAGAAAAAAATCAGGAAATAAAAGAATGACTGATGTCAGTTAGGAACATCTAGGGCTAAAACACTGACCATATTTTTTGTGTGTTTTTCCTGAAGAGGTGTAGGAGATGTTGATGGAGGACAGATTTCATATGAATCCCTAGTGGGTTCGTGTCTGGAAAGAATTTCACAGGACTCAGGCTAGCTTTTGGCAGAGTTACAAAAATTTATTGTTAGGCTTTTGCAGGGGGCAGGAAAAGGTTAAGGGTAGCCTACAAAGTGCAGGGGCTAGAGATGCAGTTTTTAAAGGCATAAAACTGTCAGTTATAGGTTCATTTTGCTAATTAGGTGGGCAAGGGTGGAGTTAGGGAGGAGTTTAGGAGTGGTCAGTGCTTGAAGGGACATGCATTTTGTATATCAACTGTGCAGGCGAATTGCCCATAATTCACTGGGACAAATTTGAGGGGGGTCAGGGGGAAGGTGTGGTTTTTGCCTTGACATGTCACTAGGTAACTTTTGGTCAAGGATGAATGACATAGATCCAATATAGCTGCTGGGAGGATAGGCTTGATTGTGCCAAGTTTGGAAGCTAGACTGATGAGGGATTCAGGAAGTCCCATCTTGGGAGGGAGTTATCTCTTTGATAATGTTGTTCAAGGTTTATGGGTACAGCTGGCCACTAAGAACAAAGGAGTTATGTATTTCTCTAAAAATACTTGGGTGAAGTATTCATGGGAAACTGACTGCTAGCTTTTAGGCTGGGGGCAGGGGAGAGACAGAGTTAATGCCTTTATGCCTGAAGGAAAGTGTGACTTTTACAGCTTAATTGCACAGGCTTGTTACAAACTGATGTTGCATACATAGGCATCAGAACACAATTAAGATTTTACAAACTGAGATTACAGACAAAGCATCCCAGACCTCATCATTTTCCTTTTTTTTAATTTTGCAGTTCTTCCCTTCCTCCATATCAATGCTCTGTGTTTTGTTTTTGTTTTTGTTTTTGTTTTTTTCATCAAAATCTGAGCTCTCAGATAAACTTTGGATGGTTTTTATCTAGTGAACCTTTATAATCTTTATATGATAATGTTTCTATATAAAAAAGTATGTATTACGCTAGTATTCAGTATTCTGGTAGAGCATGGGTGAAAAGGGAAGTATGTCTGAAAAGAAAGGATTACAACACAACTACATAATTGATGAGCTATGTGACCCATAAAACTTCAAGCTTGACTCTATGAGTTGTTTATCTTAAGAACTCAATCTTCCTTATTTTCACTAAATAGAAGAAACACTAAGAAAAAAACTTTTCTTTTCACCTCTAAAAATCTGTGATCCATCAATTTTATAACAATAGGACTGAAAGAAATAATGTGATTAAAATATATATACATAATAGGCTTGTGTCGCCCGCCATTTTGTGATCAGCAAGGTGGCCTCCATGTTCCCCGAGCGACTTCTCCGTTTTTGCCTCGCCCGCCCAGTGATCATGGACACGTCCCGGGACCAGTTCCAGGGTCACGGGAGCGGCGGCGGGGGCTTCCACCTGCTCGTGGCTGCGGCGGGCAAGGTGGCTGCCTAAGCCACAACTTCTGTTCACTGCCACCGGTCATGGGCCTGAGCCAGAATCGAGGGCTGATGGGGCCAGGCCCC
The DNA here is from genome assembly GCA_028627135.1 of Pseudochirops cupreus. Taxonomy (NCBI): domain Eukaryota; kingdom Metazoa; phylum Chordata; class Mammalia; order Diprotodontia; family Pseudocheiridae; genus Pseudochirops; species Pseudochirops cupreus. The sequence goes on from CM053580.1 coordinate 125,248,913, forward strand.
ATGGTTCAGACTAAGCCCTCCATCCCGCCACCTCTGGTGCAGGTACTGGCACAGCAACAAGTGCAACAGACGTCGAGGCCAGAGCAGGCAAAGGCAGGCCTCCCTCCGGGTAGCAGCCCCGGAACCGCAGTGGGCACCCTGGCGCAAGCCTCTGTCTCTGCACCAACCCCAGGCTGTGGGGGGGGGGGGAGAGAGGGGGGTGATCTTGGAGGTGGGGGCCCTCCAGGCCCAGGCTCCATGGCCTCCCAGGCCTCATCTGGAACATCATCCCCTCTTGGGGAGGCCTCTTTTCAACGCTGGCCTCAGTGTCCTCTGGCTGGAGTGGGGGCCCGCCCCCCTGCACCAGGGTACTGCGGGGCCTAACCCAGGTTGCCTGGAGGGCTGAAGCCTGGAGGACCAGGCCTCAATCCTCCTGGAGGACATCCAAAGCCACCACACCCGGGTGGCGGCAAGCCCGGAGGTGGCCGGCAGTATTGAGGAGGCCTGGAGAGAAAACTTACACAGCGATGTAGGTTATTTGTTGGAAATCTTCCAGCTGATATTACAGAAGAAGACTTTAAAAGATTATTTGCTAAATATGGAGAACCTGGTGAAGTCTTTATCAATAAGGGCAAAGGATTCGGTTTCATCAAACTGGGATCTAGAGCCCTGGCAGAAATTGCGAAAGCAGAACTTGATGATACACCTGTGAGAGGCCAACAACTTATTGTTCCTTTTGCCAAACATGCCTCTGACCTCTCTGTAAACAAAATCTTTCACCCTATGTTTCCAGTGAATTATTGAAAGAAGCGTTCAGCCAATTTGGACCTATTGAAAGGGCTGTCGTAATTGTTGATGTTCAAGGAAGAGCTACAGGAAAGCCATTATTGAATTTGCTCCTAAGCCAGCTCCAAGAAAAGCGTTTGAATGAAGCAGTGAAGGAGTGTTTTTGTTGACAACAACTGGTCCAGTCATTGTGGAACCACTTGAGCAATTAGATGATGAAGATGGTCTTCCTGAAAAGCTTGCACTAAAGAATCCAGTGTATCAAAAGGAGAGAGAGAACCCTTCATGTTTTGCTCAGCATGGCACCTTTGAGTTTGAATGTTCACAGAGATGGAAGTCTTAGATGAAATGGAAAAGCAGCAAAGGTAACAGGTTGAGAAAAACATGAAAGATGCAAAAGACAAACTGGAAAGTGAAATGGAAGATGCATATCATGAGCATCAGGCAGATCTTTTGTACCCCTGATCTAATGAGGCGTCAAGAAGAGCTGAGACAGATGGAGGAACTTCATAACCAAGAAATGAAGAAACACAAAGAAATACAGTTAAGACAAGAGGAAGAATGACATAGAAGAGAAGAAGAAATGATGATTCGCCAATGTGAGATGGAAGAGCAAATGAGATGGGATAGTCAGATGGGATACATGGATCCATGCAAGAGAGAGATAAGAATGAGTGCAGGAACAATGAACATGGGAGATCCCTATGTCTCAGGAAGCCAGAAATTTCCACCTTTAGGTGGTGGTGGCATAGGTTATGAGGCCAGCCCTATAGTTCCACATGATGGGAAGTGACATCATGTACTGAGTGCTTTGGGCAGGGAGGATCTGGGCCTGTGGGTGGGCAGGGCCCTAGAGGAATGGGACCTGGAATTCTAGCAGCATATGGTAGACTAGGGAGAGAAGAATATGAAGGCCCAAACAAAAAGCCCCGATTTTAGATGTGATATCTAGGCTTTTGTTCCAGTTTGTTTTTTGTCTTTTCTTCTTTAGACACCGATCTTTTTAATTCTTGCATTTTAGTAAGGAAGCTACATTTTCCTGAATGTTAGAAATTTATTGACCTAATATTTGTAAATGGTCTGTTTGGGCCAGTAAAATTATGCAATGCAGTGTTTCAAAAAGGGAGAAAATCTGTCTTTTTTTTTTTTTAATGTATAGCATCCCTAAAGTTATGGCAGTGTACCTTGTGCCACTGACTTCCCAAAGTGTACCATTTTTTAACTGTGCTTCAAGCAAATAGAAAAGACTAGCTATAAAATATATATATATATATATATATATATGTATGTGTGTGTGTGTGTGTGTATACATGTACTATACATACATAGATGGATAAACAGACAGACAGATAGATGTATAAACATAAACATGTATGACTGTTTGGGGTGTTGTGTGATAGGTCACTTAACCTTTTAACCTCCAAGGGCTCTTATAACTCTGTAACACTAATTTTCAAATATGTCAACTTATATTACTAATGCAAGTTAGCTCATCAGGAAGTTCCCTATACACATCATAGCTCTAGTCCCTAATTCTTTAGAGTAGAAAGGGTGGTGATCTTTCTTTTCTATCATACTTTTTACCATAGATCCAGCTACTTGAAGTAAGGATGACCTGGGTTCAAGTCCTAATTTGGCACATGATGAAGAGAAGAAGCAATTTAACTTCACAGTTGGCCCAGGCTACTCCCTGAAGTGGTAATTAGTGAATGAGTTAATAATCTCCGTCTATAAAAATATTTTCAACATTTCTAATACCCTAGGTCTAGACACACACACACACACACACACACACACACACACACACAATTATCTCTCTGTCTATACAGCAGTCGTCAAACTCTGCATATTTTACATAGGCTCTGCTTAAAAGGAGCTCTACCACAGTGTAGTTCACTGGAGAATGCTCCAGGTCATTGGATTTTCATAGGTCTTTTTATCTGTGTCAGCTAGAATGAACTAGGAAAAGAAAGAAGTGAGAGGATCCCTACACATAAAAAACAAGGAGTGGCATAGGAATGTGCCATATATATCACCAGTGTCCTGAGCAATTCTGAACTGCACTAAGTCAAAAAAGAACAGTGAGCATTTTAGATTCCCAGAGACCACAGATATAATTATTTTTTCCATGTTTTGCTTTATCTCTGACTTCATTTTATTTTCTAGAAAGCCCCCCATGCCCTGTTTTCTTCCTTTTCTAAATTCAAGGCATTCCTCTTATCTAGGTACAAAAGTCTATGAGGATCGAATAACCTGGAACTTTCTTTGAAAAATAGCAGATCTTTGGCCTGGGCATTTGAAGTTGTATAGGAGATCATCCTAATAGGACCAAGGCTATAGCCTGTTCCTATTATAGGTATATAGGAAGGTTAAGAAATTCCCAGTGTAGATACCAGATTGGTTACTTAACTATAATTTATAGTCTTATACTATTGCCTGGTGCACTGAAATTTAAGCAACTGGCTTACTTTAAGCCAGTTTGCAGGTCGGAGAAAGAACTTGAATCCAGAGCTTTCAGACTGTAATGCTGTCCTTCTTTTGAATTACTACATTTCTCTCTATATATCTCCATTTCTGTCTCTATGTCTCCATCTCTTTGCCATTCCTATCCTATCCTATTCCATTCTATTCTATTCTATTCTATTCTATTCTATTCTATTCTGTTCTATTGTCTCTCTCCCACTCTCTCTTTTTCTTTTTTCCATCCATCTCATCTTCTTTCTCCTTCTCCCTCTCTCAGTTGCTCTCCTCCTCTCTTTCTCCCTCTTTTTTACTCTCGCAATCCTCCCACTGTCTCTCCCACTCCTATTCTTCTTTCTACCATTGCTTGCCACCAATGTCCTTCTCCAAGGTGATCTGAGATTTTCCATAGCTACAACAGTCGAGTCCAAGTTCTGGCAAGTCCTCATAATTCTGGAGGGCTTTAAATATAGGCCAATGATGGATACCTTTGTTTTCTGAGAACCCACCTATATCAGTGATTCTCATCATTATACTGATTGTGCTGTGATGAATTTTAGGTCACAATTCTCAAAGACTCCTTAATGAGGCACAGAGTGATTATATTCAGCATCAGTGAATGTGGTGCATACGCCAAATCTCAATCCCTCCAAGTATTGAAATAACTTGTATTTGCTTACATTCATCACGTATGACATACATACTCTTCACATGTATGTCTATATTTTGATACTGGGATGGCTGTTATCTTATCAATGTGGATAATCTCTCCATCACTAAAGATTTCAACTGTTCATGTCTTATTCTGTGCAACTCTAGGTTATGATCTTCTATAAATCTCCAAAAAATATTCAGCCAGTACTGAGGGCTAATGACATTGCTTGTCTGGGTGTGTATGTGTGTATACACACACATATATGTATATATATGCATATATATGTATATGTATGTATATATATATAAATATGTGTGTATATATACATATATATATATACACCTCTCTCCAAAAATTGCATCTATCAATCTGTCGTCAGTCTATCTATGTATCTGTCTAGATTTTTAGTAACCTTAGAACAGAAAACAGAAAAATGTATATGATTGTTCTAAAGATACGAAAAAGTTGTATCATCTCTTTCCAGCTGTCCATATAAAAATCAATTCATACTTAAATGTCTTGAATTTTTCAAGATGGAAGTGGACATCAGAGGATCTTACACGTTGGCTATTATGGTTCTCTCAAATATGTTGATAATAGAGTTTAGTGCCTCTTGTGTAATAGTGTATGCATTGTATTTTGTTACACTTATTATACAAATTGAAATGAATAATAATTTGCAGTTTAACATCCCATGAATATTTTTTAGTATTCTCCAGAAGTAGTTAATATGCTAACCAACTTTTCTGAAAGGCATACAGATGTGGAAGAAGTCTATCTAGGGACTTTAATTATCACCTTGTCAAATTCAAATTATTATCTTGTGAGTTCATTTCCATAAAGTATCCCCTTTGCTGTTAGATGATTTAACATATGTCTACTTTTCCTTATCTTATTTGTATTTATCTGGGGGCTCTAAGCATTTCAAAGAATGATAGCTTTCTGTCAGATCATGATGTTTGCCATAACTAATTTCATCAAGTAGCCTTTTACAATACCCTTTTCTGGCCAAAGATAGGCCTGTAGAATGTGATGAAAAGATAGCCTGTCCTACCAACAAAACTAGAATAAAAAATTAAATAATCAGAGGAGTCTCTGATCCAACTTTTCCACGTCTGGCTCTTGTTATACAATGGTGATATGCTTAAGGCCTAACTGTATCCAGTTCTAGTTAGAACCAGCTGTTGAAACTCCTTGGCAAACTTGTTGATGCAGCATAGTTATTTCATCTCCCTCATTATAGGCCTTCCTGGTTAATCTTTAGAGAACTCTATTTGCTACTGGTCCATGTTTTCTGACCTTATTATGCACATCAACATGTCAGTTGCCACTGGCAGGATCTTTGCAAAAAATCCTATTTAATTCCAAGACCCTAGTGACTATGGCCCTTTGACCAGAGCATTCACTTTCACTGTTTGTCAAAGCCACCACCCTGTGCATTGCTCCCCTGGAGGGTAGAGTCAAGAATAGTCACATTGGATCCCATCCCTCAATGTATTGCTGTCCATCTGTCTGTGCTTTCCTATGCTATGCCTGGCTATGTCATTAAACTATTTTGACCCATTTTGGTATTTTGAAGTGTCATTTACTTAATTTCCAACTCTTTTTAAATCTTTTCCACTTACAAAGAAAAAAATAAAGGCTGTGAGAATAGTTTTCCAACTAAACTGAAGAGAGCCAGTTCTTCCTGTTAAGTCATTTCAGGGGTCAGAAGAAATGACATAATTCCAACATTAAGAAATGGACATGAATTAGCATTAAAACTAGAGAAGGTATTGGGGAATGGTGTGGGAATGAGGGTTTAAGAAATGTTGAAGTTGTTTTTTCTATTACCTACTTGAAGACAATAGACAAGGCACCAGGAGGAAGGAATAACATACAAATAAAAAAAGAAAAGATCAAGAAAAAAAAGTCCTCAGTAGCCCTCTACCATTATTAAAATATACCACAAGGGGGAAAATCAGTCTGGTAGGTCAATTAATTGATTTTATGAATTGATAGCATATCTTCAGATTATGAAGATAACAGAAAAGTCTTTAACTGTTGAAAAGACACAGGAAATTTAACTGAAAGATTAATGCTATGATACCTTTTCTCTCTTCCCCACCTTAAAAGCCTACCCATCATTTCAGACTGAGCCAAGATGTCACCTCTAACAGGAAGGTTTCTCTGGACATCACTGACATGCAGCCTCCACAGCTTGTAATTCTCATGATCTGATTTTACACTTCAATATTATTATTTGTATAATTAGTATCCAGTATTAAATCTTTTCATATGTACTGCTATTTCTTTATTCTATGAAGGCAGGATCCATGAGTATCTCTCCATGTTCCTTAATGTCTCATTTAGTGTTATTTACATAACAAGGATTTATCACATGATCATTGAATGAACAAATGACATCCATTATCAAGTAACAATTCAGTAACTTAAAATTTTATTTTCTTCCACTATTTCAATAAAGTTTTCAAGAAAAAAATTAAGAACCTTTATAACCGTATCTATTTACAAATGGCAAAATTAAAATATTGCAGTAATAACCAAAGAAATGATTGTGGGGCAGAGCAAATAAACAAATACAACCTTTCTCCATGTGTGTTTAGTAGCTCAAAAAGCTAGTTGATTTTGGTACTGAGGGAGAAATACATCAGCAGCACAGTTTAAATATTACTAACTAGATAAGGAACAGATCCATAATAAGGAATTCTTGTCCTCAAGCTAAAGACAGTTTGGGACTTATAGCAGTAGCCTAAGGGACAGTTTGACTATGGGTATATTTGCATCAATAGATACACATTCTAGCCATTTCTCCAGAGAGGATGGGGAGGACACAAAAGAGGTATCTACTTAGAGGCACGGGGACTTAAGAGTTAATGAATTGATCCTGCACAAGAAAGAAGTCTCACTAATTGGCTCTGGTGGCTAGGCACCATGAGACACTGGGTTTAAGAGTGATAGTCTCCAGAACCCCAAGAGGAGGTAATGTACTGCCTTAGAAGGAAATTCACCATGTTCTCCCATATCAGCATCCCGAGAAGAAGGTCTGGTTGATCAGATTTACTTATGGTTCTCAAAATGACTTTAAATGTAAAGAGGAAATAGTATTATGGTAAGCAATTGAAGAAAATAGTTTATCAGAGAATTACTCTTAGGTAATGAAGGAATAGGCAATCATATGCTAAATTAGATGAAGCCAAGTTAGTAAGCAGTGACCATTAACACAATCTAGGCAAAGACTACTGAATTTCATGGATCCTTTAAGAATCCTAATTGTTTTCATTTCATGTAACCTGATCTTTCTAAAGGCAATAATTAAATAATCTAATACAGTTATAAATACTGAAAGTTTATCCTGATTTAAAGTAAGAAAACTTGTTCAATACTTACAGGACCTAGGATTTAAGTAATTTGAGAGTTTCTTCCACACATAGGCTAAAATTTCATACTTTAGTAGTTGTTTTGTGTGTATGCATGTATGTATGTGTGTGAATAAGTCGCTATTCCTGTACAAGAAAGAAAGAAAAAAATGATTTATTTTTCCAAATACCACGATACTACAAATAAAGGAGAAAATTTTGAGTCATGGTCTTGCTGATCCTCTATCTTTACCTAACACAACTGTATATTTCCTCACAATAAAGTCACCAGAAAGCAAAATGTCAGTCTCTGCATTTTATTTCCTGCCTTCTGAATAGTCATGACATTTTGTAAGCATATTTATTTGCATTTCCTCCCCTTCCTTTTAAAGCAATTGTCCACCTCTTCCAAGTGTAGTTGAATTAGTTGCTATGTAATTTTCTTCCCAGGCTGCCACAGAAATAATGAACTCTCTGGTTCCTTAGGAGAGCCATACTTTGTAGGAGCAGGAGTTAATTTTATCACCATGGTCACAAAGGTTAATATTCTGACCAAGAAATCTTCCAACTGGTCTGGATGTTGTTTATGAGTTCTAGATTTTAAGTTTGTAGTAGGTGAGCTATTTTCTACACTTTGAAATCAAGAAAGCATGAATCCTACTGCAAATAGGTAAGTATATTTTTAAATATGGTTCTCATGTTTATGATATCAAATTACAATTTCATTGACCTTTTGACAACCTAGTGAATCAGTTCTTTTCTTAAAATCTTATTACATAGGGGTGGCTAGGTGCTGCAGTGAATACAGTCCTGAAGTCAGGAGGACCTGAGTTTAAATCCAGCCTCAGACACTTACCTCTTACTAGTCGTGTGACCTTGGGCAAGTCACTTAACCCCAATTGCCCTGTCTTCCCCCATCCAGAAAGCAAAAAAAAAAAAATCTTATTACACCATTTTCATACTTGATCTTTTTTCTTTTACTTTATCATCCTCTGTTATACCATCCATTCCTTTATTCTTGCCCTCCATCCCTATCTTAACTATCCCTTTGTATGTCAAACAATTTAGGGAGTAATGAAAGATGAAGTCAAGATGTAGTTGTCTTTGACTCCCTAGGGATCAACCTCCTTAATTAGTTTTGCCATGTAATTTTCAATTTTAAAGAACACTATTATTTATATATTTACTATAAAATATTTTTCAAAAGATGTCTATTTTTAATTGAGAAAATTTAAAATCCAATTATCCATTGTGCATGGGCTAGGTACTTAGTGCATGCAATGCACTGTGTTACATAGGGGAGTTAATTCAAAGATAAATAAATCACTATCCATACTTTTATGGAGTTTACAATCTAGTAGGGAGATAACTCAGGTTTATGGATAAAATTGATACAAATAAGAAGGGAACATGCTGTAATGGAAAGAGCACTGGACCTGAAGAATGGAAATCTCTCTCTGAAACTTATAAATTTGAGGAAATCATTTCTCAGAAGTATGTTTCCTCAGCTATAAAATGAAGATAATAGTTTCACTGCCTTCATCATTTCATTTTATGAGGAATGCATTCTAAAAACAGTCTTGCAGGGTTACAGAGCTGACTTCAAAGTCAAGTGGACATTGGTTCAAGTCCCATCTCTTACACTCGTTTACTCAGAGGCAAGTGACTGTAAGCATCTCTCTAAGATGTAAATTGTAAGGAAGATGTAGATCTGTATTGGGGGAAGGTATTTCCTCATTTGGGAATTCTGTCTACCAATGAAATTACAGATCTAATCTCTATTCTTTTCATTATCCTATGATAAATGCATGAAATATCTAAAGTTTTGTGGTACAATATGAGAAAGAAATCTCTTCTACCTGGAATAAGAAAGAAAGTCTTTATAGAGGTAGTGAGAGAAACCTTTAAAGATGTGTAGGGAAATGACAGGTAGAAACGAATAGGAATAGCATCTCAGGCATAAAGAATAATATTAACACAATTTTGTTGTTCATCAGATAGGACCAATGACATCATGGGATGATGTATTGACTCACCTGTGAATTGGATTTAAGTGAGGCAATGTTGCACAAAGTAATTAGCCTCACTGTCTTCCAGAGGCATCAAAGTTCAGTGGCAAGACAAGTCAGGATGACTGGTGACAGCCCAAGATGCAGTGGATGACCTCAATTCCTTCAATGTATTAGCAGCCTTTGTGTCCACTGGAACAAATGGTTCTCATCTATCCATTCCACCAGGGAAAGTCCTGATATGTTTGAGGTGGACATTCCCTTAACTCACGAACAGGTCTGAGGCCTATTGGTTAGCCTGTATCCACCAAAACAGGTTTATAGCACATGCTATAGCTTCTTGGAGCCACAGGTGAGAGTTGTGTGAAAGGTGGATACCAAAGATGTATGAGCAGCCTTGAAATGGGCTTGACAAGCCCTCACATCAGAGATGCTAAGCCTCCCTGAACACCCCCTGCACACCCCTATGAAGACAATACAGAGGTGGAGAATCACGGAACATTGAATTAAATCAATTTAGTTAGTGTGTGGCATGTGGGAAACAGTCGAGTATGAGGTAAGTCTGAAAAGAGAGTAAGAGGTCAGATCACAGAAGGCCTTGAATATCAGACTAAGAAATTGCCTGTTTTTGGTAGGTCATGAAGAACCATTGAACATTTGGGCAATAAAGTGATGAGGTATAATAGAATGTAACCTCCTTGTAGAAAAAAGCTTTTTAACTTTTGTATTTGTATCCCAGCACTTAACACAATGTCTGGTGTCTGTCAGTTAATTGATTAACTTACTATACTCACATAAGCATCAGGAAGACTATTAAGGCTTAGTGGAAGGAGATTGAAAGCAAGGAAATCGTCAACTGTGGTCAAAGGAGTTCTGGAAAATTGCAAGCTATGCCAGGGGGCATTAAAACAACAGACTGCTTGCAGCATTTCCGACTGGATCTATGTAACAGATCAGGCAGCTCTTTTTCCATTGCCACCTGTGAAAGCATTTCTTTTGCTAAGATAACTAAATAAGAGTGGGCACATAGCAATTTCAATTTTCTGCAGTAATTGTATAATAGGAAGCAGCACCTTCCCCTTCCTCCCCAAAAAAGAAGGAATAAAAAGTGTGACTTCCTTAATCTAATTTAGCTTTGATAAACATTTGAAATATTTATCTTAAACTGCACTAGAGACTAATAATTACAACAAATACATGCATATACAGCTGAGATAAATAAAAACAGCTGTGGATGCATCTGAACATGCAAAAATAATAGAGCTGTCACCTGTGTCTATTTTAAATTAAAGCCTGCTCAATGCACTCCTTTGTAATGTCATGCCAAGTGGTACTTTCAGGGCACATGCTGGAGAGACAACAGTGAAATGTTTAATCCACATTCAGACTAGTGATAAGTTACAGTTTTGACCCCCATTTCCTCTTCTCCTCAGTGGTGTAAAGGGAACCATTGATTTCTGCCAACTGACAAGCAGTCAAGCATAAAATACTAGTAGCAGACTTACCCAGAGAGTAATTCCCTCTAATTCTTTCCCCAGGGTGTTTTCTCACAGGGAACCATTGATTTTGGCTTGTTTAGGTAGATTTTCCAAACTGATCTCCTTTTAAAAAATCTTTTCTATCCTAGACTATCTAGGATAAGAAACCCCAAATAAAATTGCATGAAACTATGTGGAACAAATCAAACTTCTTAAGTTTCCCAGGCAGAATTCTGGGTATTTTTAGAGGGGCTGGGGTATAACAGAGGACACCATAAGAAGTAGGCAAAGAGTTGCCTTTGACAGTCGTTTTTAGAGCCTCATTGACCAATTATAATGTCTGATGAAAATATTTTTCAGTGGTGAATGTGCCTAATTATTTTTATTTAAAGGAAACATTTAAGGAGAAAAACAAATCAAGTGAAAAAAGTCATTTGAGGCCTACATGTGTATGGACAAACCCCTTTTAAGGCTACAAAGATCTGTAATAATAACTGCATTTACGCAGTGCCTTAAAGTTCACAACGTCCTTTACGCGTGTGTATTTTTTTTTCTCGTTTAAGTGTCACAACAATCCCTTGAGGTGGATGCTACAGGTATTATTTTCTCTATTTTGCAGTTGAGGAGACTGAGGATGAGAAAGGCTGTATGAGCTAGCATAGTCACAAAGGTAGGAAGTGTTTAAGGTGGGATTCAAACCCAGGTCTCCTGAACTCCATTGTACTGTATTTCCTCTCCATAAAATATAATCCTTTTTCAAAATAACCTCAGCGTGTGATTAAGGTATTTTATCTCTATCTCTATATGTTTATAGATATAGACACATATTTAGAGTTATGTATGTGTGAAGAGAGGACCTGAGTTCAAATCCTACCTTAAGCAATTACTAGCTGTGTGACTCTGGGGAAACCACTTAACCCCGATTGCCTCCTATATGTGTGTATATGTATATATGTCTGTCTGTCTCTGTGTGAGTATATACATATGTATGTATATACACACACTTATACATATATGCATATGTATGTATTATATGTGTGTGTGTGTCTTACATAAATATAAAAGGTTCACATTAGATGATTATATGAGTTGAATCAGATGTACAGACAATGATATAATAGGGTTAAAGGATAGCAAGGAGAACTCATTGTATGAAAGGCTAACATTTCATCTCAGTCTCGCAGTCTAGGTATATTTTAAATAGGGAGAAAAAAGGAAAATTGTGAGCGTACCGTGTATAAGAGAAAAGTAAGTTCTTGAGGACAGGGAATTTGAAATTTGTGTCTTTCATTCCAAAAAGCTAAGCTTACTGTTTCTATAAAGGGTGTTGCAAACATTAAAGTATAACTCTAAACAAATGCCAGCTATTACTGTTTTCTTTGTTTTTATTATAATTATACCTATTTTCTGAGTTCATTTGGGCTGTACAACATTGATTTGTCATATAAGTGACAAACAAAACTTAATAAAATGGTCTAAGGCTATTATATCCTTAGGCCTATATTATCCAATAAGTATAAGGTAACATCAAGGAGAAAATGTACCTAGGCCTCTTTTAACATGAAATTGATATAAGATATCCCAGTTCTTTCCCTTATTCTTATATTCTACAGTTACAAATGTGAATTTCTAGAATGTAATGAAAAAATATAAGTCCCCTGTCAGAATAGCATTATTTAATAAGTTTTGTCCAAAATAAGAAGAATGAGTAGCACAGTTGAGGAATTTATGTGGTAGAGTTGTTCATGTGTTATTCTTAAAGTTAGGAGAACCTCCATTTCAATTCTGCCCCAGATATTAAGTAGCTGCGTAACATGGTCAAGTCATTTAATTTCTATCAACTAAGGTCCTCATCTGCAAAATGGTGATAATATAGCATATATCTTTATAGTGCAACCTAGCCATAACCGTGTGTTTGTGTGTGTGTGTATCACATTGCAGAAGATAAAGTATCATATAAACATTTGCTATCATACGATCTTGTTATGGGTTGAAGTCTTTTCTCTATTCATTTCCCATCACTTGCACTCCTTGGAACTCAATTATCATATTGTTAGCCAGTAAACTCATCATCCTGAGGAAGGTATCAATTCTGGTACTCAGAAGATTTTAGTACTTTTCTTACCCTCTGTTTAGAGGCCTGGAGAGTACAACAAAAATCTCCACATAAAGAGAACTCATAGACCAGTCAGTTCTTTATTTCCCACCTGCTGTGCTTCTAGGACTAGAATCCAACATGCCTCTGGAGCAGGTACTCTCTTCCCCAGCCTCCTTTCCTCACTTTTCAGCTTTTTGCATGTTATCTTCCTCCATTTGATTGCAAGCTTCTTGAGGGCAAGAACTTAAAAAAAATCTGGTGTATCCCTAAAGTTTAACACGGTGCTTTGGTCAGAGAAGGTGCTCAATCGATATTCACTGAGTGACTGGCTAACTGTCTAACACTGAGACTTTAGTTAATTTCTAGTTAATATCTAGTATGTTTACCTTATACTTGAGTAAGTTGTCTCTATCTATTTCAGCTTTAAAATGGCAAAGATTATATCTATTCTACTTATCTCATAAGGTCAGTTATGTGGCACAACAGAGTACTGCATCAGGAGTCAGAAAGACCCAAGTTCAAATTTAGCCTCAGATATTTATTAGCTGTGTGTAATGGTAACGGAATTTGGAGATGCCCCTGTATCGGCTTGGTTTTTGGGTTGAGTGTTAAAACCCAGAGCTTGTGAATCTCACTTGTGGGATGAACTTGTTGACATGAAGAGAGAGAGCTGAACTGGGAGGATCCATGAATTTGGAGAGAGGCCCAAGCCCAGAGAAGGCCTAGGCAGAGGAGGCCAGAAGGACTTTTGGGAGCTGCCACCCGGAGCTGCCAAGAGCTGAGGAGGCATGGCTGTGATGCTGGTATTTTGTGTGACTGTTTTGATGTTGTTTTGCCAGATTCACCAGCTGGTGAAGGACAGTGCTGCTGTTGTAGAGGTCCTGGAACCTGGCTGTTGGTTCAGAAGCCCTGAAGGAGGATTTTCCTTTTGTATGTTTACAGAAATCTTGAAAGAGGGCCTTGCTGATGTTTTCAGGGGTTCTGAGACTGTTCTACAGGCAGAGAGTGACTTGATGAGGACACTGGCTATGGCTTTGTTGAGCCTTGTCTCCCCAGGAACTGAGATTGCTAAGGGCTTGTAAGTCAAGATGAAAGAAGGGCCTTTCCTTGGGTTTTCAGTGCTGAAATGATATCTTAACCTTGTTATATAGCTTAAGGTTGGATGGCCTTTTTTTGCTCTCCTGCCCCTTTTGAGAAAGTGCTTGGTGTTAATGGATGGTATTGTAATTCAGTAGTGTCCAGGGGTGGGAAACCTTTGGCCTTTTTGGTGCTCTGTGATTGACTAAATGAATGTACTTTGTTTATGATTGAAAACTAATCTCCATTTGAGAAGAGACTAAATGAATGTACTGCCCAGGAGTGCTCTACTTTGACTAATGTACTGGCCAGGGGTGAGATACTTGGACCTTGGTACTTTGCAACTGTATTGAGAACCTACTTGCTAAATGAATGAGTTACATTGTATTTTGATTTTCTCTGTTCTGCGAATGTTTGCTGAATAAATGGGGTTTGCTATGCTGGTAATCCGAACCTTGGAAGTTGCCTTTGCTTGGCATTACACTGTGCTACCATGAGCAAGTCAAATAATCCTGTGTGACTCAGTTTCCTTATCAATAAAATGAGCTGGAGAAGCAAATAGCAAACCACTCCAGCATCTTTACAAAGAAAATCCTAAATGATGTCACAAAGAGTCAGACACAATGAAAACAACCAAACAACAAAAACTTATCTCATAGATTTGCTGTGGAAATGAAAGGGCATAACGGATATGAAATTTTATTGAAAAGTAAGAAGTACTAAACAAATGTAATTATTTGCTTTCTTGATATTTAAACTCAGACCTAATTATTGCATTCTCTTTAATCTTGACACTATTGACTACCAACTTCCAGGACACTCCATTTTTTCCCCAATGATTTTTGGCCATGGGTCACAGTTTTCTTCACTTTATCTCCTGTTTGCATCATCAGATAATTAAACATGTTCAATAACTGTACTAACATGTACATCTACTTTGAACCAGGGTCTATTCTTTATGCCAATGCCAGTGTCATTCCACTAATCAAGTCATCAGTCCAATTTTTTTTTCAGTCAGATATTCAGGCTTTTCATCATTTGATAATACTCGGCCTTTTAAGTCTTATCTCGTACTATTCACCTCTTCCCCTTTACTCTTACGATCATAAAACGAATTTTCCACTATACCTTATAGTATGAATGTCCTGTTTTTGTGCAATTGTTTACTCTTGTCCCTATCCCTGAAACATCCCTCCCATTCTTTCTGAATCTGTTGTTAAATCTGCTAAAGACAAAATAAAGCTTTTTTTAAGAACCTTCCCTTTTTTTCCAATTTGGTAATGTCCTTCTGCTTGGTACTCTGTAGCTCTTTAATGTAATTATCATGTTTTACGTTTTATTACGGTTGCTTATAGATGTCATATTGCTTTTCTAGACCATGATCTCCATGTAGATGGGAACTATGTCATCTAAACTATGTATCTTTGCCAGAGTATGAGTACTCTGACCATAGTAGGCACTTTATAAATGTTTCATAAAATGAATTAAATTAAATTAAGTTTTTTTTTATAAAGACTGATAAATAATTTCTCAGCTTAGCTCTAAATGAGAAACAAATTTCATAAGTAAATAAAAGACAAATATTAGGTCATTTTAATTTTATTTTTATTTTCCCTTTCCTCTTGCCCATATTAAAAAAATCTGATGGTTGCCATTACATTTTTTACTATCAGTGTAAATTTTATTAGCATGAAGGAAGAAAAAATACAACATGGTCATTCAAATTAGAATTTATTTTGAGATCTCAAAATATTTGGCCACATTAGATAATTAAAAGTCATACTGAGTCTGAGAAGTAAGAATAATTTCATCTTTCTCAAACTGAGGAAAATAGTTTTAGTGGCTTATAGGAAGGCCAACAGTAAGTTACATTCACAGGAGACTTAAATAGATTTGTAAAAAGGAAAAATAATACTCATATGATTTCCATTTAAATCTCTGTGCTTAGATCAAATGGACTAAATTCTCAATCTTCTGGGGAGTAGAGCAACTGAAATCTCTGTATAGTATTTGGATTAAATATGTGTGGGACAAATACATCCTGAAAAATGGAAACATCTTGAGTCAAGAATCTCACACAGGGCTAAGCATGTTTTTCATGTTACAGTGACTGCCTTGCCATACTTTCCCTTTTTCATATAGATGTTATTTCCAATATGCTTACCAGCTTTGTGGCTCTAAGCTCTTGAATAACTGTGTACAAAGCATCACATGGGGGGGTGTGCTGAGGTATGAACCATCCCTCTGTGACAAATAGCAAACACAAGCTTCCTTTTAAACACAAAAGTCTCCCCTCCCTCTTCCCATTCCTTTCTGGGTCTCTGGTGAAGAACACTCACTTCCAGGCATAGCTCAACGGAGGTCTTGGCAATTTTTTCAATGAAGCTATGCGACAAATCACACTCAGAGCCATGAAGCAGTTCCTAAGCATCTGTGAGACAAAAAGCAAAGACTGACACACTTTTAATAATATGCAAAGTCACTACACAATGTTTTATAACAATTCAGCAAAAGTCATATATAATTGGTAGGAAAAATTAAAAAGCAACAACAATGTGTACAGTGTTTTAAGGTATGAAAACTGTCTTAGATATATCATCTCATTAGATCTCCATAACAACACAGATAAATGGGATTATCCCCATTTAAAAAATGCGGAAACTAAAGCTAAGAGAGACTTTCCCAGTATCACATAGCTATTGTCAGTTACAAAAGTTAAAGTTAGGTTTTCTGAAGCCAAGTCCATCCAGACCTCTTTCTACAATGACTCCTACTGCTTCATTGGTTTATTCATTTGTTTGCTTTTCCCCCTTAATTCTAGTATTAGTTATTGAGTGTCCTTTATCCTAGAGTATATGAATAATAGGTAGGGGGGAGAGGCAGGAAGAAGCAGAGCTGTGATTTTAATACTGTCAAGAAATTCTGGTGTATCCACAAGCATTGCAAGCTTAGAAAGTTACTGGACACACTTAGAGGTTAAGTGAAATACATTTAAACAGCCATTTTGGATCAGTCATAACATGAACCCAGGTCTTCTAGTGACCTAGTCATGTTCTTTATCTATTATACTTTGCTGATTTATATAGAGAGAGATCAGGAGAAAGCCTCACATACATGCTACCACAAATTCAATGTGTATTGATTCTGAGTAACATACACTCCTCAGGTGAAAATAAGAAAGAATTCTATACTTTCCATCCTACTTCTTTTTTTTTCTCTTCATCTCTCCACCTAATTATACTTCACCTGGAAATGTGGACAGAGACTATGTCTCCATGGGATCAAAAAAGTGTCAAACATATGCATCTAAGACTAAAAGTATTAGCAAAGTCTCCAATTCTGTCTGTTCTCCTTTTCCTACCATTCTCTTTTATCTCTGTGCCCTAGGGAATGTAGGCTGCTAAATGCAACACTCTAGCATATGGGGCCTAAGAAGCCATTTTCCTAATCCCATGGAAATGCCATCCCACTCTCTCCCACATGGAGCACAGGTTCTATGAGCCTCCCTCCCCCACACACTTTGCTATGCCAGACACAACATATTTAGATAATGATACATGTGTCCTTGTTTTTAAATTCATCTGGGACATTATAATATGAGAATGCCTAACTTCAAATCTAATTAACTTCAAATAACATTTCATTGTGTTTTAGGCTAGGACTTCTAAAAACTTATGGAAAAATGTCTGAGTTATGGACATAATTATGATAGCTCTTGTTGGAAGGGTCCCACTAATTTATTTTTCAAATTAGAGTAACCTAGAGATAGATAGTGGGAAGGAGCCTTATAGAACATCTAAACTGACCCAACCACTCCCTTCTTTACAGGACAGGAAACAGATCCAGAAAGACTAAGTAACTTATTTTCATTCCCACAGAGAATAAAAAACAGAGTGAAGATTTAGACTCAGGTAAACTTATTCCCAATCCAGTAATCTTTCCACTGCATCACTTTACATGCAAACAGATACTGGACTTGTGATTTCTTCATTAGGAAGTTCCTGATGAAGAATTCCCTCTACTAATGATGGTCAAAATTTGTCTGCAGTTCATATATATATATACACATATACATACACACACATATATTCCTATTAAACCTATTTTCATATTGGTTCTATTATAAAGAATTAGAAACAATGGGAGAAATCACAAGAAAGAAGAAATTTAAAAAAAAGAGAGAGAGCAAATAATATGCTTCAATATGCATTCAGACTCTATAGTTCTTTTTCTGAATATGGACAGCATTGTCCTAGATCCTTGCATTTCTAAGAAGAAATAAATCTGTCAAAGTTAGTCATCATAAAATCTGGCTGTTACTATGTACAATGTTCTCCTGGTTTTGGTCACTTCATTAAGCATCAGTTCATATGTTTTTCCAGGTTTTTCTGAAGTCTCCTTGTTTATCATTTCTTATGTAACAAGAATAGTCCATTATATTCACTTACCACACACAACTTCTTCAGCCATTCCTCAACTAATAGACATCCCCTAAATTTTCAGTTCTTGGTCACCACAAAAAGAGATGTTATAAATATTTTTGTACATGTGAGTCCTTTTTCCATTTGTATGATCTCTTTGGGATACAGCTCTAGAAATGATATGGCTGGGTGGAAGGTTATCCACATTTTTGTAATCCTTTGGGCATAGTTCCAAATTGCTTTCCAGGATAGTTGCATTAGATCACAACTCCAACAACAATGCATTAGTGTTCCAATTTTCACACATCCTCTCCAGCATTTATCATATTCTTTTTTTTTTCATGTTAGCCAATTTGATAGTTATGGTGTGGTACCTCAGAGTTGTTTTAATTTGTATTGCTCTAATCAATACGAATCTGAACATAGAAAACTTTAATTTCTTCATCTGAAAACTGCCTGTCCGTATCCTTTTACCATTTATTATTTGGACAATGACTTGTATTTTTATAAATTTGACTCACTTCTCTATATATTTTAGAAATGAGGTCCTTGTTAGAGACACTGGTTATAAAAGCTATTTCCCAGTTTTCTGTTTCCAATTTTAATTCTTAGAGTTTCCAAGAGTTCTGAGAAATGTAAGTGACTTGCCCAGAGTTAATATAGACTATATGTTATAGGCAGTGTTTGAACCCAGATCTTTCTGGCTTTGAGGTTAGCCCTCTATTGACCATATTATCAGTATCTAACAAACAACTCTTTAGTCAGCCTAAATGTATAAACAAAACACTATGAAGTTGAATCTGTATTATTAGCATGTTTCTACTTGATTCTTAAATCTAATCCAGAAACCAAACAATAAATCAAGGTAACATTTGTCGATTCCCAAGACATAAATGCTCACTGAAAATTTAGTAATTGACTCTCCCATTCTGATAAGAACTGGCTCCAAGACCCACCTGGATTTGTATGTATCTCTAGTGAAATTTTTAAAATAAAGATTTTCTAGATTTATAGCAGGGGTAACCCTCCTAAAGTAAGAAAAGAGAGGAACAAACATAACAGAAAATAAAAACCACCAAATAGGGACCATTGTTTTCAAAGTAGTTACCTTAGGAAGCTATATGTGATTTTCAGACTTTTCTTCAGAGACTCTCTAGGTCAATCTTTTTTTTTCTATGTCCTCCATGATGGCAATTTTTTTTCTTGGAATATAAATTTGGTTCTGGGAAGTGTTTGGATTGCATGTCTGTGTGTGGTGTGTGTGTGTGTGTGTGTGTGTGTGTGTGTGAATTGTCAATAAATTCCAAAGGCTCATTTAAAAAAAGAGTTCCCAAAATGAATGACAGGATCATCACTCCCAAGGTCATACATTTTTTAAATTGTTTTTTTTTGTATGTATGCTTAAAAATTAAGTTTCATTGCTTTATATTGATATACATTTTATATTGCATATGAATGTATATATCCACACACTGAGATGTTGCCTTCTTGCACTGGTGTTAAAGTTTTAGTTACAATTTAGTAACTGCTCCTAAGATGGCAGATTATAAATCTAAAGTTGGAAAGAAGCTCAGAGATCGTCTAGTCCAACCCACTCATTACTATTGAGGAAACTGAATCCTAGAATACTAAGTGTTACAGGATGATAGATAAAAGTTTACAAGGGACTTCATAAACATCAAATCAGAATTTATTCATTTGACAGATGAAACAATTAACACAGTGGAAGGTTAAGGGACTTGTCCATGAGCACATATCTAATCAGCATATGTGGGATTTGAACACAAGATCCCAGATTCAAAAGCTATTCTATTTTCCCCTGAATCACTCTGCGTCCCATCATAGAAAAAATTATTAGGTCTAAGAAAGTAAAGTATATCTTTGAAGCTGGGAAGATTTTGCTGAATAAGATACTTTGGAAGAAAATGTATACTTATGGTTATGGGAAATATATAACTTTCAGGTCCAGTTCTGAATACCCGATCTATCTGGGACCAGAGTGAAGATTCTCCAATGAGGCCAGAGAAAAACTCCTGTTGGAGGTAGCATGGAATCTTCCATGAAACCATAACCTATTTCTTGATCCTATAACTATTTCCAGTAGAGTAGCATCTATGGGGAATATAATCAAGTTGTAAAAGCATTTTGTTGTTGATGATGGTATTTGCTTATTTTAAAACTAGGTTCCCTTTTAGTCTTATTAGAAAGTAGTTGCATTGTTCTGAGAGGGTTATGGTCTTAATTTTTTCAATGTTTATCTGAGTTTACTTTCCTTTTTGTTTTAGTGGGGATTTTTGGTAGAAATGGGGTTCAGATATTTCATTTTCTTACTTAAAGCTGAGTTGCCAGATTTTTTTAATTTGAGATTTTATAGAGATATATAGATATAGATGTATGTATGTGTATATACAAACATATATATATAAAAACACACTATATACATATACATATGTGTATATATATATATATATATAATACATATATAATGATGTATTAAGTGCCTGCTATGTGCCAGACAATGCTATGTTAATCATTGTACAAATATTACCTTGTTTGATTCTCATTACAAGCCTGTGAGGTAGATGATATAATCTCTGTTTTATAGTTAAGGAAAGTGAGGTAGACAGAGGTTAAGCAACTTACCCAGGGTCACACAACTAGTAAGCATCTGAGGTCAAATTTGAACTCAGGTCTTCCTGACTCCCAACCCAACATTCACAACACTATGCTACCTAGCACCTTGGTGTGTGTGTGTGTGTGTGTGTGTGTGTGTGTGTGTGGTGTGTGTGTGTGTGTGTGTGTGTGTGAGAGAGAGAGAGAGAGAGAGAGAGAGAGAATATGTGAAAAAGACATTTTAAAGAATATCACTGAATGTCCTTTAAAATTAAAATTGGATTCAGACTCAGGATTTGGCTTAGATGACCTAGCACTTACTGCCTGCATGATGTTGGACAAATTATTTAACTTCTCTTGGCCCCCATTTTTTTTTCCTCTACAAAAGAAAGAGATTATACATAATGTATATAGAAGTACCTTCTAGCTGTAAATCAAGAATCTCCCCCCTCCATGTATATGTATGTATGTATGTATATATACATATATATGTATATATGTATGTATGTTAATATATATGTGTGTATATGTATATATATGTATATAATTTCCTAAATTGCAAAAATAACATCTATTTATATAGCTTTCCTATTCCCCCCAATTAACTCTCAGCTGTTCATTCATTAACCATCTAAAAAATTTTGCCTTTCTAATGTACTTCTTGAAATCTACTGACAATTTCTACTAAAATTCAGGGGTTTCCTCACAAGCTTCAATAGCATGTTGTTATTCATGTATATAATAGTGGTGGGCAGATAAGTGGCAAGATTAGATAGAACCCCAGGCCTGGAATCAGGAAGATTTGAGTTCAAATCCAGCCTGAGACACTACTAGCTGTGTGACTATGGGCAAGTCATTTAACCCATTTGCCTCAGTTTCCTTGCCTGTAAAACAAGCTAGAGAAGGAAGTGGCAAAGTGCTCTTTTATCTTTGTCAAGAAAGCCCCAAATGGTCTATCAAATAGTCGGTCACGACTGAAATGACAAATACAGTAGTGTTAGAATGATAGACGTATTATTTTCTTCTGAACAGTGCATATGCTGCAAATTTATAACAACAAAAATCGTCACTGTATTCATAAAAGTAAAAAAAATAATAGTAATGCTTGTGCACATCAACTTTACAGGTGTCTGTGGGGAGAGAGAGAGAAGATAAGCTAATGGATCATTATAAAGCACTTTACAGATACAAAGTGAAATAAAATTTCTAAATTATAATACTAGCAATTCCTTTATTTATTCAGATTCAAGGGGGATCTGTTTTTAGAATTTGTTATATGCTAGAGGCATTTAGCAAGCTGTATTGCCTAAGGAATGACACCTTCATTGCAGCACATCACAATGACAATTTTTGCTGTGGATTCCTTTGGCCACGGCCTCATTGTGGTAAGTATACATGGTAGAAATGTGCATGATATGATGGTAGGAGAGGACCATTGAGGGTCTGGGGAAGGGAAGAAGGGCAAACAAGTGTTTCTGTGTTCAAACCTCTCTCGATCTTGTAGCTTCCTGATCCCCAACTTGCCTTAAAAGTATAAAGGAGAAGGGCTCCACACATCCAGAAAGAACTCCTGTATAGCACATTTCATTCTGTTTCAGTTTTCATTCTTTTGTCAGCTTTTTTCTCCCTGGTTGAATTGAGCCTCACCAGTTTGAAAGAAAAGATGCAGGAACAGGGGGTGAGGGCAAAGACTCAAGTGACTTCTTTAAAAATGTTATCCCCAAAGCCCAATATACAGTGGAATATATGATAAAGATTTTGCCTGCTGGGCAGGGGCTATGTCTTTCCTGTGGTTTCTGAGGAACCACTTTAACCTGAGGGCAACAAGTTCAACACTTTGCTCCTTTCTCAAACTGCTAGTCTAAAACGCGCTACAAAGACAAACTGCAATTTGTTAATGTACATTAGATTTATTTTATCCGTTCATATTACAGAACAATTTTTTTTGGCTGCCCCACTTTACGGTTCATTTATTTAGCTTAATGTTCTCATTTGGAGAAATATGCAGAGATGTGTTTTTAATCAAGGAGAAGATTAAAGTCAAAACTTAAAATTAAAA
Source organism: Pseudochirops cupreus (assembly GCA_028627135.1). Lineage (NCBI taxonomy): Eukaryota > Metazoa > Chordata > Mammalia > Diprotodontia > Pseudocheiridae > Pseudochirops > Pseudochirops cupreus. Next base: position 125,271,907 of record CM053580.1, read on the forward strand.
ATGTATTTTTTTATACTCTTTTTCATTGTTAAAAGTACCCTTGGTATTCCTTTATGTATCCTGGTAATTATGCATCATACTCTTCTGTGTGTAGACACCCTGTAGTCTCAATTAAATGTTATAACTACTTAATGAAAGACAACAGGAATTTTTCAGTTAGTAATTATAACCATAACCCAGAATCAAAACTCTTAACCCACCTTCAGACTGCTTAACAAGTTAGAAAATAAAATAGTTTTGACCATCATATGTCTGTGAGAACCTTTTCATTGCAGGAAAAAAAGTCTGGCATCATGATAATTTCCTCTCATTTCTACAGTAAAGTGATGAATCATCCTTGTCTCCCAGACCCACTAATGTAATATTGTAATATTGACAATGTAATATTGAAGTTTTCAGAATGCCCAGCCATTATTTTCCCTGTAAACTCCCAGGAAGAGGAAAACACCTTCTTCATCCATTTAAGGCAATGAACTTTAAGACCATAGACTACAATTCAGTATGTTGAAGGAGAGAAACAAATGAAACATGACTGTAAACTGGAAATGAACTTCTTGGACTTCATGAAGAATCAAGTGAGTTAAGCATTTCTTTGCGTTCTTTCTACCACAATACAAGTCAATGTTTTAAAAAATTAAAACCCAATAGGACAGTGTATTCTTTAGAAGACATTTTTTTCTCCAGGAAAATAAGGAACTGCTTTTTCTGTGTTCAAAACTTCCTATCAAATGATTACATAATAGAAAACCTTAAGATGTGATAGAAAAAGGTACCTAACCTAAAATATTGTTTAAAAATGTGTGTGACACTTTATTGCACTAACTTTTAATATCTATCAAATGTATACCTTGAAGGAATAGGAAAAAAAAGGATTTCTCATTCTCCTTTTCCATCTCCTTCTTGTTCTTCTTAGTTTCCTGCTTCCTCTTGCCATTTTCTTCTCATCTTCTGCTTCTACAGGGGAGCATGAAATTCTCTATGGCTAGAATGTACACGTCAGTTTTGGCTATTTTCATCCTGTTAAAAATCTTTCTACATGGGATAATCCTGTATAAGTATAAACTGCTTGAGTTCAGATGCTAATTTTCCTTGTGTCTTTGTATGCCCAGTGCCTGTGTAGCATAAAGTCTTATTGGAGTAGATTGAATTGGAAACACAGTTATTCATTTTGACCCTTTATGATCAATGCTGATAGCCATGACCAAATTGATCATTCATCCATTTCTATCCATCATTAAGGCAGTTATAATGAATGGATTGGATACTCACTCAATGGCTTAAATGTAAGTAGCTGCCAATTCTAGAAGCACATGACATATTAGAGAAGCAGGCAGAAATTTAAGAAATTTAAATTTTAGACTAGATCTGCTATCCAGATTATAACCCTGACCAAGTCAACTCTTTACTTATCTGGGCCTGGATTTTCTTATCAGTAAAATGAAGCAATTAATTTAAAAAATTAACTCTTAAGTTCTCTTTCAATTATAAAATTTTGTGACTCTACATGCCATATTTGTCTGCCATTATAATACTGTAACATACATCTCAGCCAACTAAATCAATAATTAAATTAATCTCTAGGACAGTTAATCCATGTGAGGGAAAATCAGGGTTGAAGGAGGATTAGTATTTGTAAAACAATTTGAAAGTCAAAAGCACCACTTAATTCTTGGCACTAATATAGTATTGCTTTTGATTTTCAAATTGCTGTACAAATTCTAAACCTCAGGTGCTTCTCAACAATTATTCAATCACCTAAGGGTTCTGATAGATAGCAGTTTAACTTTAAAACAGCACATGGCTTTGTGCATAAGGGAGTAGGCAGGAGCCTTTGATATAGAGACAATATAAGGACCATGACAAGTCTTCTTTTCATGCCTAAGAAAACTGAAAGAATGATATCTAAATATACATTGTTAGGTGAGAGGGAAAGAAATAGGGAGGACTCTTAAAAATAATTTAGACAGATATTTCTGAAAGGGAATCCGGAGAAAAATTAACATGTGGAGCCTTTGAACAAAAGGAAAACTGTTGATAATCACAAAAAACAAGTGGCAGCACCACCACCTGGATCAATCATTATCTATGGAAGCAATTCTATAGAAAGGTCAGTCATCCCCTGGAACTGCCAATCAGCTGTCTACCACAGGACAGGCAAGTCAACTTAGCTGAAAGTACAGGAAATCTTGAGGGAGAAAAAGGAAACAGTATGTACCAGGAAAGTCACACCACCACCAATTTGCCAATCATAACCCATAAGACCCAGATGGAGCAGCTGAAGATCCTGTACCCAAGAGCCATCATCTGAGGAAGCAACCATTGTGTAGATTCAGTCTAGCAATTACTCCCCCAAGTTTGATAGTCGCAGCTATCAAAGACTTAGATAAGAAACATCTTTCCTCTAAAATCCTAAGCACTGTCAAGTGGCTCAACCTTGGAAACTGATATGACTTTATCCATGGAAATGACATTAAGGAAAAGGTATTACAATCTGCTTTGCTGATATACATGAAGAGTCATGGGACCTATACATGTGACTGCCATATATGTTTTCTCTCCCCTGAGCAGGTGAACTCCTGAGAGCATGCACTGTCTTACTTTTCTCTTCCTGTCTCCATTGCTTAGCATAATTCTTTGTGCATATAAAGCACTAAATAAATGTCTTTTTCTTTCATTCAGGGTAAATAAGGTTGTCTTTCCAAAAAAAAAATGCAGGTAATCTCTAATTAAAATAAACTCATGTAAATTTTAAGCTGGAGTGTTGTTTTTTTTTTTTTCCATAAATTCACTTTAGGGAAAACCATCCCCATAGATTGGGAGAGTATCTTGGCATTTTGTCATATCTAATGTTATCTATAGTGCCCAGATAACACCCAAACCCTGGAAATTTGAATTGTAGTTTGAAAAATAGCATAAGTAACTTTGACTTGCTATTGCCACATAATAAGAATTATTGTTAAATAAGCAAACAATTAGATAGGGCATAAAGATCAATAAAGACACAGCATATTAATTTACTGATTATTCTTGGAAATTAGGCCTCTAATGAGCAAATACATTTTCTAGTAGACCTTAGTAAGAGTTCAATGGTATAGAATTTGTAGTCTTTTACATCATATTTTGTTCTCCCAAGGAAATTACAAAAAGGTAGTAGCTAAAATTGCCTAGAAATGTTTGACTAAAATTGAGAAGATCTAGCTGGAGCCAAGATGGCAGAGTAGAGATAGCAACCTACTCAAACTCTCCTAACATTCCCCTTGAAACGATTTTAAAATAATGTCTCAAATTGAATTCTGGAGGAGCAGGGCCAACAAAAGATTAGAGTGAGATATTTTTCCAGTCTAAGAAAATATAAAAGGTCAACAGGAGAGTTCTGTGACACCAAAGTGGAAGCAAGGCCCAAGAGGACAGAGTAGCAATACCAGGCATGGGCAGTCATGACAGCAGCAGCAGTAGCAGCTTTGTGTGCTCTCTGCTCAGAGATAGCAAGAGAGTCAGATAACTAGTTAGAAGATTACAGAGCCCCATTTGTTGACACTGGGTGTAGGATGTGGCATGATTTAGTTTTACATCACAGTTCCAGGGCTGAAAGGAATACTTTGTGGTTGCAGGGTAAAGACCATAACATACACCAGGAAAGCAGTGACCACCCTTCTCCTTAGAGCACAGTACTTTGGAAGTACTGAAAAGTTGCAGATACCAAAAACTATTTGAAAATAGCAACATGGGGCAGCTAGGTGGCACAGTGAATAGATCACTAACCCTCAAGTCAGGAGATCTTGAGTTCAAATCCATCCTCGGGCACTTACTTGACACTTAACTAGCTGTGTAATCTTGGGCAAGTCACTTAACCCCAAATGGCTTGCTTTCCACCCTCCAAATAAAGAAAAAGAAAAAGAAAATAACAGCTTGAAATATCTTGAGACTTGAGACAGTGCCTCCCAACCCCCAAAGTGAGTAGACCCGGAGATTAAAATAAAGTTCAAAGTAAAGTAATAGTAAAATGAGCTAACAACTAGGAAAGAACCTGAACATAAAACATTACTATGGTGTCAGAGAAGACCAGGACACAAACTGAAAAATCGATAATGTAGAAATCGCTACAAGCAAAACCTAAAAAAGGAAAAAAAAAAATGCAAAGCCCAAAAAGAATTCCTAGATGAGTTAAAAAGCAGAGATAAGAATGTTGGAAGAAAATTAGAAAAATAAATGAGCGATGCAAAAAAAAAAATGAGAAGAGAACAATTTAGTAAAAGAGGCATAAAAGAAAATATCTCCTTGAGAAAAAGAATAGTCAAAATGGTTTTTAAAAAAAAGGCCCAAAACTTCACTAGAAAAAAAGAACTTCTCAAAAAACAGAATAGGCCAAATTAAAAAAAAAAAAAAGAAATAAAAATGGTAGTTGAAGAAAATAATTTCTTAAAAAATTAGAATTTGACAAGTGAAAGCTAAAGACATCAAGAAAACTGAAATAGTTCATTTTTTAAATGAAGAAAATATGAAATGTCTCATGTAGAAAACATCTGACATCATATTTCAACAATTTATCAAGTAAAACTGCCCAGACTCCTTAGATCCAGAGGATATAACAAAAATTGAAAGAATCTGCTGATCATATGCTAAAAGAGACCCCAAACTGAAAACTCCCTTGTGTATTATAGTCAAATTACAGAGTTCCCAGGCCAAGGAGAAATAATTGCAAGAAGCCAGAAAAAAAGAATTCAAATATCATGGAAATACAGTCAGAATTACAAAAGATTCAGGAACTTTCACATTAAAAGAGCAGAAGGCTTAGAATACAAATTCCAGAAGGCAAAGGAGCTAGGATTATGATAAAAAATAACCTACTTAGCAAAAATGACTATAACCCTTCTGAGAAAACATGTATATTTAATTAGATAAAGGATTTTCAAGCATTCCTGAATAAAAGACCAGGACTGAATAGAAAATTTGACATTCAAACACAAGACTTAAGAGAAGGTAAACATTAAAGAGAATCATAAGACATTCAGTAAGATTAAACTGCTTCCATTTCAACATAGGAAGATGATACATGTAATTCCTAAAAACTTTTGTCATTATTAGGGAAATTAGAAAGCGTCTTCATAGACAGAAGGCAATGGATGTAAGTTAATTATGTTGGGATGAGCTCAAAAAACTGAAGGGGTGAGCAAAAGGGATGAACTGGAGAAGGGGGAAGAGAGAGAAAGAGTAAATTATCTCCCATAAAGGAGGCACACAATCCAAAAATAGAGCAAAAATAGTCCCGACAAAAATAATCAGGAAAACTACATTTTACTTGAAGGTACCAAAGACAATGAAGTAATATAAAAAAAAAAATTACAACAAGTTTCTCTAATAAAGGCCTCATTTCTAAAATAGAGAGAGAACTGAATAAAATCTACAAAAAAAAAAAGAAGAAGAACCATTGTTCAATTGATAAATGGTCAAAGTATTTGAACAGGCATTTTTCAGAAGAAGAATACAAAGTTACCTATAGTCATATGAAAAAAGGCTCTAAATCACTATGACTAAAGAAATGAAAATGAAAACAATATGAGTTCTTTTTGTGATGACAAAGAAATGGAAACTGAGGGCATGGCATCAATTGAGAAATGACTGAGCAAGTAGTGATATATGATTGTGATGAGATATTATTATCCTATAAGAATGATCAGTGGGGTGGTTTCAGAAAAAGTGGGGAAGACTTATATGAACTAATGCCAAGTGAAGGAAGTAGAAACAGAAGATCATGGTATACACAGCAGCAGCAATGTTGCAATGATGATCTAATGTGAAAAATCTAGCCACTGATCAAGACAGTTCCAGAAGACATGATGAAAACTGCTACCTATCTCCAGAGGGGAAAAAAAAAATAAAACTCTGAGTATAAATTAAAGTATAATTTTCTCACATATTTAAATTCTTTTTTTCTTGCTTGTTTGTTACATGGCTAATACAGAAACATGTTTTACATGACTTTACATGTATAATTGATGTATTACTTGCCTTCTTAGTAGGTGGAGGAAAAGCTGTAAGAAGGATAAAAATTTGGAAATCAAAATTTAACAAAAAAAATGAATGTTAAAAATAAGTAATAAATTGAAAAATGAGAGAATTCAGTGGTGGGGTGGGAATAAAATATTATAAATAAATGATGGTTATTTTCCTCATCTTTGTAACATATATGTCCTAGAATTGCAGAGCTGGAAAAAGATCTCAATGGCCGTCTAATCCAATTCCTATTGCTGAAGGAATTCTCATTATAAAAAATCCCCCCAAATGAGTAATACAATAAGGAAAAATGCAACACCACCTTAGATAGCACATTCCATTTTTGGACAGCTCTTTCTTGGAAAGTAGCCCAGCATGGAGAGACCCATCCTAAATTCTTGTTTTTGCAACTTCCATCTTGGATAAATATTCTGCAACCAAACAGAACAAATCTAATTCCTCTTTCAAATCACAGCCTTTCAAATACGTGAAACTAGCTATTGCCTCCTTGAAACAGCTCTTCTGATGGCTAAATATCCCTATTCTTAAGAGTACTAAAGTAAAATTGTTTTAGAATTTGTTCGGAAGTGGGGAAAGTGTTTTAGAATTAGGGGACAGTGACAATGCATTCTAGATGATTGACCACATGCTGGAAACCATCTGAATAGAAGCCTTCACTAAGCAGTTGAAGAGAATCAAAGACATCACAATCCAGTTTAGAGAATCGCTCCATTCAAACATTCCTAAAACCACAGACTTGGAAGCGATCATCGTTGTCATCCAGTTTAATACTTTGATTTTAGAGGTGAGAAACTGCAACACAGTTGGGTTAAATGCATTGCCCAAGATTACATAAGTATCAAAAACCAAGGACAGGATTGGAATCCTGGTCCTGTGAAGTCCAGATCTTTACATGGTGGGACACAAAGCATTATTATTATTGTTGTTGTTGTCATTTGTACAAGAATACCTAAGTATTTCTAAAAAGTCTAAAATAGCGAAATGGTTACTTCATTTTCTGGACATAATCCATACAAATGAAGAATGGAAAGTTGAAGAGTCTTTGTAATTTGTACTTTAGCAACTTTGTACAAAATAGGTTTTACTTTTTTTTTTAATTTCATGATGAAAGTATTTTTATAATTTTATACCACATTTGGCAATGAATCAATGAATGGATAATTAAAACAAAGATTCGTTATGAAATATTATTATCATTAAAAGCCAAATTAACTGTTCTATTGAGATAACAGTCTAATGTATTTTACATTATATCAGATATATGGTTATATCCTGGCAAAATTCCTCTTCCTGACATCCTTAAAACAAGCAAACAAACATGAAATTAAATAATGTATAAGAACACACAAGGTAAAAATTGGTAGGAGGAAAAAATATGAGGTATTATTGCCAAATCACAATTCCTAGGTACATACAAACTCCACTCTTTTACCATAATAATCTCAAGACAACATTTTGAGCTTTGACTATAGTGGCTCCTCTTTCTCTCCTTAATTAATTCTTTATGCTACTGACTTGGTCTGACCCATACAACTTCTCCCCCCATCCACCACCCCTTTCTTTTAACTTAGGATTCTGTTATCTATTCACAAAATTTGATCTGCTTTTCACAGACTTTTTTCCAAAGTTTTTTCATTTCTGTCTCTTAGAATTCCTTACTCATTGGGGTGGCTAGGTGGTGCAGTGAATAGAGCCCTGGCCATGGAGTCAGGAGCATCAGAGTTCAAATCTGGCCTCAGGCCCTTAACACAAAAACTAGCCATGTGACCTGGGGCAAGTTATTTAACCCCAATTACCCTACCTTCTCACCTCCAAAAAAAAGCAAAAAAAAAAAAAAAAGGAATTCCTTACTCATTTGAAGCATACTTGGCTCAAGTAGCACCCCTTATATAAGGCTTTTCCGAGCCCCAGAGTTTTATCACCACCACCATCCCTCAAAAATATATTTAAATGATTATATTTATTTCTCATTCCTCTTTACTCTGAATTGTAAGTTCAATTCTCAACTCTATGGCTACTGTGGTCATTTTTCTTTCTTTTTTTAAATTTTTCTTTCAATTTTCCCTGTGTCCAGCCCACACTACAATCTGTTTGGCAGACATTTTAACCTGGATATTCCATAGGTTTCTCAAACTCAACTGATCCAAAATAGAATTTGTTATCTTTCTTTCAGACTCCAGTTCCTCTTTAAAATTTTCCATCCTTCCACTGAAGGAACCACCTTCCTTTCCAGTCACTCAGGTTTATATCATTTCAAAGTGGATAGAGAACAGGGCCTGAAATTAGGAAGACTTAAGTTCAAATATGGCCTCATGTACTTATTATCTGTTTGACTCTGAACAAGTCACTTAGCCTCTGCTTATTGGTTTCCTCATCTGTCAAATGGGGATAATACAAACCTAACTTCCAGGGTTATACTGAGGATCAAATGACATAAGCTATAAAGCACTTATGTTAGTTATTAAGTATTACTATCCCTGATGACTCAATCTCAATCACTTCATATACCTCAGTAGTTTTCAGATCATTTTAATATCTACGTTCATAATATTTTATGCATCCTTTCCCCTTTCTCCAGTCCCTCAGCCACCTACATAAACTCAAACTTTTGCCATTTCTTGCCTGGTCTGTTACAATAATCCCCTAACTAGTCTCTGCCTCATTTCTCCCTACTTCACTGTGTTCTTCACTCAGCTAGAGAGCATGTCACTTTGCATATGTATTTTTTTTACTAATCTATGTAGATATCATGTTTCAATAGTAGAATATGAGCTCTTTAATGTCTATGAATCCTTTAATTTCTGTTCTTTTTTTTCCCTAGTTATAGCATGGTGACAGAAAGGCTTAACGCATACTTGTATTTTGTAGGTGAGAAACTGTATTTAAGACAATACACAGGATAGTACCACAAAAATTCTATATTTAGCTTTCCCAGAAATGTAGTGGTCAAATATCACTTTAAAATGAACAGAAAATCTTGCAAACATTAGGGAAGAAACAATTCAAATGCCAAAATATACCAATTCAAATAACAGAGTATTCATCATGTGGAACAATTAAGGGTAAAATAATGTGATATGTTAAAGGCAAAGCCTATGTCATAAAATTGGTCACATCTTTTGATGAAAACACATAGCGGCCTATTATTTTCAATCCACCATAGACCTTCCAGGCATCACTAAGGAGAAAGCTAGTTATATTCAGTCTCCCTTCTACTGCTAATGTTGCTTAACCTTTTTTTTTTTTTGGCTACATTTTTGTCAACATTACTTTTTTTTTTTTCATATGGCCATGGTTATATGAATTGCCTTTTAAACTAGAGTCTCCTTTAAATTCAGCTCATGATGTGTTTTCATTTATTTGACCAAGTTTCATGCTATTATTGATCTTCTAGCTTTAACTTACTAATATTAGCTTATTATTTTATCACAGGGCAGCTAGTGGTATAGTGACTAGAGCCTTAGAACTGGAATAGTGAAGACCAGGGTTCAAATTCTGCCTCAGGTATTTGCTAGCTGTGAAGCCCTGGGCACTTAAACTCACTTAACCATGTTTGCCTCAGATTTCTCATTTATAAAATGAGCTGGAGAAGAAAATGCCAAACAGCTCCAGTGTCTTTGCCAAGAAAACCCCAAATAGGTGATAAAGAGTTGGGCACAACTGAACAACAATTTTTTTTTACACATTTTCAAACTCTTCATAAAACATAAACTAAAGGCAATTCCATATATATAGATAGAGATAGATTTAAGTTGTTACCAAATCAATAAAAAAATGAGTATAATTTAGAGTGAATTGAAATTAATAGATATTCTATCTCAGTGCTTTATCAGTAAGAAGTGAATTCCAGAAAATTCCAAAGTGAATTAAAAAAAAAACAACAATTCTTTGAAGAGCCCAGTAAGAGAGGATACATTTCAGATTGAATAGTTAAATTTAAACTGTAGTATAACCAGGTGTCCAACTTTGTAGGCAAACGAAACTCAAACTAGCAAATTCTCTAAGTTACTATGGTAGTAGAATTTGAAGGCCTTAGTATGATGTTATCAGTCAGGGACTAAAAAAATCCAGGAGATGGTGGTAAGAGAATTTTAAATACTTACTGTGAACATCACATCTATTCAAAAGTAAGCTCAGGATCAAAAATGACTCAAATATAGCAAATGTGGAAACAGGAATAAAATTACCCTTGAATGAAAAAAGTAGAGAGCACAGAGCAAAGACTTCAGCTGAGATAGCCAGACAATAGGAGCCCTGTCCAATGTTCAGCCTAGGAAAATTACCTGGACTAATAGGATTTGATATACCTCGCTGAGATTCCCCCCAAACCTCCCACTCCTTGTTAGATTTTTTTTCTTTCTATTTCCTTTTCCCCCCTAAGCTACAGAGCTAAACTGTGGCTGTTAAGTCATTTCCCTGTGCTGAAACTCTGAATGATTTTGTTTTCTATTACCTCAGTATAATTCCAGAATAAATTAAACAGAAAGGCACATGAAATATCAAACAAAATTCTTGAAATATATTTCTGTAACAATAAACTTAAGACTTTCATTGAAGAAATTAATAGTCATATGAATGTTTTGGCAGTTATTGCTCTTGCACATTTTAGTTGGTTTTTTTTTTAATTGTATCCTTTCTTTATTTCCTCCATTCCCAACAAAAAAGACTGAAAATTAAGTTGCAAACTTAGTTGGTTAGGCCAGTGTGCTATAGTTCTATTTGTCCTGAATGGTGGAGGGAAAGGATTCCTTTTATTTCACCCACCTCCCCAGTCAAAGCATAACTATATATCTTCTTTCAGGTACAAGTATAATTTGAAGAACAGTGTTAGACACGTTGGGAAGCTTGAGAAAACTCCTTGGAGACATCTAAGTTAATAGGAAAAAAAATGAGAAGAAACATTTGCGGGAGCTGATTCCTGCATTAGGTGAGCAATAAAATATGTATTTTCTATAGTTTAATATATTTTAAAAAACTGTTTCAAATGTGAACATAATTTCACAAATATTCTAATTATACTTTTCCCAAATCACAGAAAACAAATGAACATGATTAATACAGCTTTCTAAAAGGAATGGTTATTATTATCTGACTTTGCTTCTCTACCATTCTAAAGATATTTGTGCCTGTGTGTGTGTGTGTGTGTGTGTGTGTGTGTGTGTGTGTGTGATTGTATATATAATGTTAGAATGACTTGGCAACTCAGTCAAATGGAGTCAGATAATTCAGTGAAAGTTTGGCAAGTTAATTATTTGAATTTGTCTTTTAGCCATTGGACTAAATTTGATTCTGTCCAGTAGAAGTGATTTTTCATGTAGTCACATGTCAACTATTATTTAAGAAGTATAATATCTCAGTTGATATCTTATTTTCTGCTATTTTGCTGAAAATGAAATTTAGAGATCATAGGATTTGGAACTGAAATACTTTGGAGATTACCAACATATTTAATTTGGTGGGAAAAAAAGCAACTACAAAATTAATATACTTTCCCTGACTAAGTTTATATTCAACCCCTTCATTTTACAGACTGAGAAATTAATTCACAGAAAAACAATAAGAAGCTATTCAGGGTCATAAACTAGTAAGTAATATGAATTGGATTAAAATTTAGATCTAATGATTACAAATGCATTGCCCTCACCCCCCCAAAAAAAAATCTGACTATTTTTTTTTTATCCTGAGTATTCTTTTTGGTGTTTTTTTTTTGTTGTTGTTCCCTTCACATTTTAAACTATTTACTGATTTTAATGCTCCCATGCTGTAAATGAGCATGAAACAGATTCAAGTCCATGGAATTGTGTTGAGGAAATGAGTATAAAACATGCTGTTGATTTACATTTGTTTGCAACACACTTGCCCTATGCAATCTGTAGAACTACACTCACATGCCATTCAAAATGGTGGTGAATCAGAATGAGTGATGTGATTTTGTAAATACTGTATGTGTTTTAGTATTTACAAAATTCTTGTAGAATTTAATTTTCAAATGAAATGAAAATTACTTTTTAGAAGTACTGCCATCATTTTACTGTTGAAATTTACCATATTTGCATTCATTATAGAAAATTGTGAACAGTACATATGTCACTACCAAATAATCAGTTTTGTGTTGTTTTTTTTTCTTTAAAAACCAACAAACCAGAGCAGTCTTTGCCAGAATCATGTGAAGGCAAAAATAAAGCATCAAATTTCTTATTCTGCATTATGAAAATCCCAGTGATTATTTTAAAATAACCAAAAATCTATTGAACAGTAACTTAAATATCTTCTCTTGGAACAAAGAGGGGGGAAAACTTTTAGATATATTAGAAATTATATAAAAATCTGAGTAAAAAACTTTTCTTAAAAATCAGTAAATTATAGATATTTTAGAGTGTTTCATGATCACATTTTCCCCACAATTTTGGATCAATAAAATTAATGAGGCCATCTATGATTTAGACATGGAGGTTTGAAAAAAAATTTCCAAAGAGTAGCTTCATGTTTTTCCTCCTTACTATGACTCTTTTCTTTCGCTTTTCTTCTAATTGAATGAATCTATGATTTTAACCATTCAATGGTTTAGACTGATACCTAAACAGCTCCTCTTGATCATTTCCCAACATATCACGGCATGCCCTCTAAGTCTTTTTAATATTTCCTAGGTGAAAATGTGGCAAGTAGGCTATTACCCCTTATTTTTAGTACTAGGTTCAAGGAGTTAATTCTAAGTATTCAGTATATGATCAGGATCTTCCACCCATTTCATACCTCAATGCTGCCAAGAAAATGATCTCTAAATGGCTATGTGATAAACATCGATTATTCAATACTAATGGGCGATGATAAGTACTGCTTTATTTGACGAGGGTAAAGCTCTAAAAACAGCTCTTCAATTTCTACCCCCTCCCCTTATTTCTCTTGAAAATCCATGACCTTTTATTCCTTACCATGGATTTTGTTAATTGTGTTGTTCGAAGAAGCAACCATTTAGTAGTTAGGGTTTAGTTAAGGTACTTTTGCTTCATTATCCTCAGCCGTGAACATTAATTAATCTCCATTTATTTGGATCTCCCTCTATTACTAAGAACATAATTTGGTATTTGTATTCATTTCATTCTCATGTGAGTGCTTTTGAAAATTAAGATAAAATGCAAGTATTTTAGATAAAATTTTGCTTTCTACGTTTTGTCTCTATTTTTTACTTGTTAGCATAAAGATATATGGTGTGGTGTTGTTTGTTTGTTTGTTTTTTATTTTGTTTCTGCAAGATATGTTTTTCCACATGGGTCTGTCTAGTTGTGACTGATAGGAAGAAAAGAATAGATATCTCTAGACCGCAGGTGGGACATCTGTGGCCTTGAGGTCACACGTCACCTTTTTGGCCCTTAGGCATGGTCTTTTGACTCAGTCTAACTTTTAAGAAACAAATTATTTTATTAAGGTGATTTGTTCTGTGAATTTTGGATTCACTCAAAAAGCTGCACGTGAGGACCTAGAGGGACACATGTGGCCTCGAGGTCACAGGTTCCCCAGTCCTACTCTAGAGTATTTTCCCTTCACCCTTCCTTATTTTATTTTTTCTAGAACTTATTTATTTATTTTTATTTTTCAACATTCATTTCTACAAGATTTTGAGTTCCAAATTTTCTCTCCAGTGTTCCCCTGCTCCCCACCCCAAGATGGCAAGCATACTGAATACCCCTTCTCCTAGTCCTCCCTCTCTTATACCCTCCCATCCCTCACTTTCCCCCCTTCCTCTTTACTTTCTTATAGGGCAAGATGGATTTTCATAACCCCTTCATCCTTCTTTAAGGAAAGATTTTTATTATGGTTGGGAGGGAAATCAAAAGTTTAAGGCCAGAGACTGGCCATTTTGCTCTCCTCTGAGTAAGGAGGTACAAGACTAGAATTAGATCTATCTGCCCTCTTAAGCTGTGCTCCTTATCAATGCCTTAAGTTTTATATCTAAGACTTGACCCCTTTCCCACCAAATACCAGTTCTGCAATGAATACATATAGTCAATTAATCCATTTTATCCAAATAAATAGCAAAAAAAAAAAAAGAAACAAACCAAAACAAACAAACAAAAAAACACAGAACAAGTATACCTAGGAGATTACTTGTTAGATGACATGTAGAGTAAATGAGCTATTCAATTCAGCATGTGATAACACGGTTTAACCAAGAAAGTCTCAGACATCAGCAAAAAGGTGAATTCTTTAGTGCAATAATCCTTAGTGTAGCAAGCAGAGAATGGGGACACAATTGAATTGCTGGCTCTTCTCTGTGTCTTCTTCTTCCCAGAATTTTCCTCTCCTTCAATGATCTGAAAAGAGTCTCAAAAATGTTTCCCCCTCTAAAGATGGAAGCCAGAAGAACAGAATCTGTCCTCTTTCAAACTCTCATCAATTTAATGCATTGTTCTTGGCAATCAATATCCACCAATGAAGAGAACACTATACAAACAGACTTTGAGGTTTGAATTTCAATGTTTCAAATATTCAAAAATTATGATAATTGGAGAACTTTATTTTCTATCCAGGGACTTTCTTGAAAATATTATTAATCACAGTGTCTTTGTTAATTTTCTAAACTTGTCTAAAAAATTCCATCATATTTCATGACAGCTGGGATCATTTTGCCTCTTGACATTTTGTGTCTTCTAAGTTGAATTTTCAGTATGTTTTTAAAAAGTATTGAAGAGAAGTGGTGTCCTGATTTCCTTCAAATTTTGATGAAACTTCTGATGTTTCTCAAATACAAATACTGCTAGTTTTTACTTTCAAACTACTTTGATTGTACTAAACAAAAACCTTTCATTCAAATGACATTTTAGCATTTAAAAATATTTTGTGTAAGGCTTATTCTGCTTTTATTGATTTGTTCATTTTTTGTTTGTATACTTATATATACTAACTGTTCAATGTTTCTTAATGTTGAATTATTCTTATAGTTCTGGAATAAGTCCTAATTGGTTATAATAAATTAGTATAGCTAAAATTTATTTAAAATGTTGGCAATGATACACTTTGGTTATAACAACACAAAATTTCTGTTTTCATCTGTTCTAAGTTTGAGTATCAGAATCATGTTTATGTTATAAAAAAAAGTATATAACATAGACACCTTCTTTGTTCTAGTTTACAGAACAATTTAAACAACCTAAGGATGCCAATGATGATTTACATTTTAGCATTATGCACTGATTTTGTTTTAAAATCTTGAAGCAGAATTAAGGAACTGAGACTGAATTACATTTAAACGAACCTATTAGTTCAGAGAGGCCACATAATCCTTTACCATAAAAATCCCCACCCCCAATTTTTTTTAAAATATGGTGATTTTTTAAAATGTTGAAACTTCTAATATTTTATAGCAACCACTGGGTAGAATCAGAAAGTCGCTTCCTGATAATATATCTTTTCTTTCTGAAATTGTGCAACTTCCTTTAGTATCTCAGGCTATCATTGTTATCGTCTGCATTGTTGCTGGGCAATTTTGAGCTTCTCTCTGAATTTTCCACCTTCTTCCTCTGTCCAATGAATTATTTTCTTTTAATGCATAATATCTTTTACAGTATAGTTGGGGGTCACATAAAACCAAAAGATTCATAGTATCAATCACCCGATAGTAACATCAAAGTAGGTGAAAAGGAGGTAATAAAAGAGAAGGTAGAATTATTCTTTTTGCTCCATGTCTTAAAGCTTTTTCTTTGCATGTCTTGCTGTTGTACTCTTACTTAAAGTAGTCTGGAGGAAAGTGATTCTAAACAAATATTGCTTTGTTTGTGGAGTTCAAAGTTTTATTTATTTGTTTCTTTTCTTTTGACAACAATTGCTCACTTGTTGGAATTACCAGTTCATAAAAAATGCAAGATGCTCAGATTATTGAAGGATGAGAACTTGAGGACTTATAGAGCAAGATCATCTTTCTGTTTCTGAAATCTCTTTCTGGTCAGGTTTCCCCTTCAGTGTTCTTTTATAGAAAACTGTAATGCCATGCACCAGCAGATTCCCAAAAGAATGCTATTGTGAACAGCTTTTAGAGTTCAGATTACACAATAAAGCGAATGCTCTGTTTATTCCATTACAAATCAAGGCAAACATTCACAATATATCACAATATAATATTCACAACATTACGTCTTATCACAGAAAATGGCCACATAGTTTTCACTACAGTAGCCACAATATTTAGAACAAGGAACAATAAAACAATCACACTTCCACTCATGGGGCAACTATTAACTTAATCAGTCACTATTCTAGATTCACAATTACTAAATATCACTAATCACAAATACAGTCATCAGGAAACCACACAAACCCTCTACCCCTCGGTGTCCAGAAAAGCTCAGTTTCATGCAAGGGGAGGCCTTTTCTTCATCTTGACTCTGGGGGGGTCTCTCTGATTCCCTGGATCCACTTCCATGGTCCCAGCTCCTACTTGAATCCAGCAAACAGTCACCTGGATCCAGACAGCCTTCCAGGCAAGCCCTCTCAGCCTTCCAGGCAAGCCCTCTTAGCCTTCCAGGTGGCCTTCACAAGATTCTGGTCTCAAGAAAACTCCATCTCAGTTCTCAGTCAGTTCTCAGCTTCCAGATGCTGGGAAAGAAACACATACACTCTCTCACTCTCTCTCTCTCTCTCTCTCTCTCTCTCTCTCTCTCTCTCTCTCTCTCTCTCTCT